>JAQPPZ010016348.1:10000000-10600000 GCA_028583015.1 Wollemia nobilis | reverse complement strand
TGTGTGGTAGAAAATAGGCCTGGTGAAGGCATGAAGCTTGATGACAGTATTTTTTATAGCATTTTTTCTGTTAGACTTGTATATTGAACAGATTAAAATTGTTTATGCCTGGAGTGGAAACAGTACAGTTGAGAAAAATGTATGACACAACAGAAGCTTGTACAAATCAGATCTATCACCAATTCCAATGATATGATATATTAAGTCTGCAAAAGTTTCTCCTAAAAAGTGCTTTTTTTGAACTTTGAACCACTATGTCATACTTTATTTAACTGATGAATAGATGTTTTTATTTTTTCTCCAGGTAATAGAGGGCCGCATTCACATGAAGGGGAGTCAAGAGTAGCCACAGAGAAAGCTAGAGTGCTGGCAGATAATTCTGAAATACCAAGATGGTCTTTTGCAGAGAATTTTAATGATGAGATACCTCCTTCTCCCTCTCCCTCTCTCTCTCCGCAATCATCACTATCTCCCTCTAATTCACCTTCTTCTGTACCCACACCTGCATCGACACCTGCACCCTCACCTTCCTCTGTTCCTCCTGTTATTGTACCTTCTCCAACACCGACAACGGAGTCACATACAAAGCCAGTTACATGGATGTATCACATAGCAATTCCAGTTGTGGCATCTATTCTTTTGACTTCTATCATTGTCATATGTATTTTCCGCAATCGCTCTGTGGCTACAATAAGGCCTTGGAGAACTGGCATAAGTGGCCAACTACAGAAGGCATTTGTTACAGGTTAGTTCAATTATTTTCCAAGAGTATGATAGATATAGTTTAGTATGAAGATATTACCTGGGAATGCAAGATCTGATATATTGCTACCTTTCGAATCTCTTTAATCACCTAAACCTAAAGCATCTAATTTAGAACTTTACTGGCACCCAGAAATATCATATTCTCATTCGTTTAGGAGCAGTTCTAGCCAACTGAACATTCTATATCTATGCAATTTTTTTTTTTTAATATCATTTGCAATAAACATAAAATCTCAAATTTCATGTTGAATATGAGTACTTCGGAATATAGATTGTAGTAAAATGTTTGCTCTTTATGTAAGTGACTGTTAGTGAGTATCTACGACTGAAAGATCATCCTCACTTCTGCAGATGCTTGCATGTTCATCAACTTGTGTCATGTTGCTCCCAGCCACATGTCCTGGGATTATAATTTGGCATCGACAGGAATGAGGATTTTCAAAATCTTAGTATAGGCATCATTGTAAGGAGTATGTAGCAGGTGGAATTTAGGGTATTCAATGACTTAGAGGCTAATCTCAACAGTTCCATTGAGAATCTGAATATTTAGTTCTTATCTATCATCAAATGATACATGCACTTTATACTATGGTCATGGACATCTTGTGGTCTATCCTTAGGACTCTATTATTCTTTTTGAATGTGTTTTCTACTCCGAACATTGTACTGCATGTTATTCCATTGCTATCAGGTAAACATCCTGCACTAGTTAATACTCCCATACATTAGTATGCTGCACTTTGAATGTCTTGATGATTTTACCTCTGTTCACCCTATAAACCCCTGAAAGAACTTAGGTTGAAAATACATAAAAGCTCTGTAATAAGTTTGGACGTTTCACTTGGGAGCCTTATGGTGGAAAATTAGGAGGAAGGGGAGACTTCTATAAACATATGAAGCTGCTTATGCTTGGTTTGAAGAAGCCCATTAAGACAGGGCACATGGTTTTCTGAACATCATCAAATCACATTTGTTACTTAGGAGGGAGATTTAAAATGAGCTTAAGACCATTATAATTGGGCTTTTAGCTCTGTGTTATGCTTGTTGCTGGAGGAGGCTATTGTTTCCAATTGTACCTTTATGTACGACAGCTTTGTTATCAACAGATTCACTCATTTCTTTATCATTGTTAATTAAGATGCCTTTGTCCCCATTTGGTTTAAGTTCATAATGAATTTACTCAAGTAGAGCACTTAGTACTCTTTCTATAGATACAGTGGCTGTTTTTGATGTTAGAAAGCTTAGTCAATACTGAAGCTTTACACGGTTACAAAACCACACTTTCTTTCAGTTAAGACACAGTTTATGTGAAGATTAAATGATGGCAAATAATTCCTTTTGCACAGGTGTTCCTAAACTAAATCGACTAGAACTAGAAGCAGCATGTGAAGAATTCAGTAATATCATTGGTTCCTCACCTGATAGCATGATTTTCAAAGGGACACTTTCTAATGGTGTTGAAATTGCTGTAACATCCACCACAATATCATCTGCAAAGGATTGGTCAGCTCATGCAGAATTTTGTTTTGGGCAAAAGGTACCAACATGCATAATAAATTGGTAGAAAGTTTTCTTACATTTCTCTTTGTTTGCTTTCTGCATTACATATTTTATCTGGATGTCATTTACTATTCAAGTAACACTTTAATAGCTTTTCTCTCCCAATGTGATTATGTGCATGAAAAGCAACATTTTATTCTGCATAGTTAATGAAAATAGATTTCTGTTCCCATCTTATATCATATGCAATGATCTAAACATTTTTCCCTTTCCATGCTACAGATTCAAATCCTTTCTAAGATTAACCACAAAAACTTTGCTAATCTTCTGGGCTATTGTGAGGAGGAAGAGCCATTTATAAGAATGATGGTTTTTGAATATGCTCCAAATGGTACACTTTTTGAACATCTTCATAGTAAGTAATCCTTGCTGAATTATCATTGCAATTCCCATAAAGCTTGTATGCAATGTTCAGGCTGCTTATAACTAAATGTTTATATTATTATTGAGCTCTATTTGAACATTCTATATGTGTACTTATAAAGTTACTATTTGCACTTTTGCAAAAAAAAAAAATTCCCTCTTATTTTGTACTTTGGGCAGATAAAGAATTTGAACATCTGGACTGGGCAACAAGGATGAGGATTATAATGGGAGTAGCATACTGTCTTCAATATATGCATGAACTGGACCCTCCTGTTACTCATCCTAGCCTAAATTCCAATGCAATATTTTTGACAGATGATTATGCTGCAAAGGTACTGAAGACTTTGACATTTTTTGATGTCTTCAATTGAACACTTACATCATGTCATTGTTTTCAGTTAATATTCTGAATCCATATTAATTTTTAAGAATGATTATTTCAGCTGTCGGATCTTGACTTGTGGAAAGAGGTTGCCATTAAAGGTGACAAAATGAAGGCATTTAGCGGAAGTGGGGATTCAATTAGCTCTGATGATATGGAGCTCTCAGATAGACATTTTCTGGACGTTGAAGGCAATGTGTTTGGCTTTGGAGTGCTTCTGCTTGAAATTATATCGGGAAAGCTCCCATATACTCAAGATCATGGCTTGCTTATCAACTGGGTACAGTTCTCTTCATTTATTATTAGAACTTTGAAATTTTTTGTCAGAAGTAAAATCATATTAATAATTTAGTGTTTCCTGAATTTTTTTCACCTTCCATTTGCAGGCTATGGAATATCTCCAGAACAAGGACATGATGAATTGCATGGTCGATCCTTCTTTGACATCTTTCCAAAACTTTGAATTAGAATCAGTATGTGAGGTTGCTCAGTCCTGTATTCATCCAGAACCTCAACAGAGACCAACAATGAAGGAAGTTACTTCAAAATTAAGAGAGGCTTTATCAATCTCACCAAATGTAGCATGTCCAAAATTATCCCCCCTTTGGTGGGCAGAACTTGAGATTCTTTCACAGGATGGTAACTAGTATAAATTTTAGACCATTAGCCCTCTAGTTTGTTAAGCCAAGGGGGTGTGTGAAGTGTGCATAATAACCTGTAAAGAAGGATTTTGTCAAGTTTTCTGGCTTTCTCCTGCCCTTTTCATGTCTATCCAGTTATTTTGGCTGAGCATTCTTCTGATATTTCTGTATAGTTGCATCTTGCCCATTGGAATACTAATTCGTCCGAGGTCCACTCAATTTAGAAGTTGAAAAAGCTTATTAAGGGGTTATCTTTTCTGTGACAGATGTGCTTTCTTTGTAATATGTTATATATCATTTTCTAATTATGTGAATGAAGATATTCATATTGCCTTCATGAGCGCCCTGTATGTACAGTTTTCTGGAGAGCATGTCGTTTTTGGTTTTAGCTTTTCAGTTGAACTCATTGCATATAAAATGCCTAAATTGAATAAGGTAAGGGATATCTTGATGTTCTTAATCTCTGAAGTTATCCCCCTATAGGAGCTCCACAACTGTCATCTATTCACATTAAATGTGGTGTATTTTGAAATATTTATTTATTTATTCATCCATATGCTACCAAGATTTTGTCAACTGTGCTCCATTTATATTAAATGAGATGTATTTGGAAAGAGTATTTTAATTTATTTCTTTGTTCATACATATGCTACCAATATTTTGTTAATGGTGTTTGCGGCAACCAATTCAGATTGAAACCTAAATGGGCGTGACGGCTATGCCATATATTTTGAAAGTTTTTTTCCCTAAATTTATCTGTTCATATATATGCTACCAAATGCTGTTGACCTGTTATTTAACAGATTAATATTGTGGTTTTCCCTATCAATCCAAGGCACAGAATTGATAAAACAATGCCGGTCGTTGTTTAAGATGTGTGCTTTAAACATTAATTTCGTCTTGTTAACTCCCATTCATTAAGCGGAGATGTTTTTACTACAAACCAAAAAAATTGATCTTGTTTGTGACTGAAAATTTATGAAATTTATTAACATAATTACACATGGAGACCATAAAGGTAGTATATGATGTAGAGTTAGCAAGTCAAAGAGGTGGAGCAAGGAAGGGTCTTACTAATGCAAGGTTGTAAAAGATTCGTGGTTTATATACCTTAAAAGTGTTTTATACCAAGTTTTCTTTCTTAGATAAATTTCATGATCATTTTAATATATAATAATTTTAGTTAATTAGATCCTGCTATTTATGCTTAGAACCCTAGATTTGATAATTACATAAATGATTTAAGAAATACCATAATTTAAACCCACAACCTACCATACACCACTACAAATCCTTCACCAATGCACTAAATGGCACAACAACTATCAATCACCCACGGTGAAATCAAAGTTTGTTGATAACAATGATAAGGTGTGGTTACTTTCACATCTTGCTTAACATTTCAAAGCCAAAGTTGAATTTAAAAAATAAAATATAGCCTTCGCTAGTGCGAAGGATACCTTGGATAATGCAAAGGTATATCTAGATGCTAGAATCAAACAAAAATGGAATTGAAACCTCCATGAAATCCTACACGAATTCATCAATGTTTTATCATGTCCTAATTTTTAATGGCAATTTAAGTTTAATTTATGTTATTAAATATGAAATTTTATATGGAATTATGAATGACATGTAATTTACATTTATTAATTATAAATACTTAGTTGATAATTATAATTTTATACATTGAATTTTAATGAATTGTTAGGTTGGAACATTTCTAACTACAATTTGTTAGGAGCATCCCTCAACAATAATGAGAGAGGGGGGAGAGGTCATAATCCCATGGTGAAATCAAAGTTTGTTGATTGTTATCCATGACAAGGTGTGGTTACTGTCAAATCTTGCTTAACATTTTAAAGCCAAAGTTTAATTTAAAAAATAAAATAAAATTATTGGAAGTGCAAAAGATACCTTGGATAATGCAAAGGTATATCTAGATGCTAGAATCGAACAAAAATAGAATTGAAACCTTCAGAAAATCCTACACTGAATTCAAAAACATTGATGGTTTATCATAACCTAATTTTTAATGGCAATTTAAGTTCAATTTATGTTATTAAATATGAAATTTTACACGGAATTATGACATATAATTTACATTTATTAATTATAAATACTTAGTTGATATATAAATTTACATAATGGATTTTAATGAATTGTTAGGTTGAAACATGTTTAACTACAATTTGTTAGGAGCATCCCTCAACAATAATGAGAGAGAGGGAGAGTAGAATTGGGAAAAGATCGGAGCACAAGAGAGGTCATAAAATGTCAACCAATAACATGAACAAAACGTGAAACCCATGCACACACCACTGGCAAATTATACTTACAAGAATACTTGGTTTAAGTAGAGATTAATGCATTGCATTAATATGATAGGAAGTTTCTTGTCTTGCATGAAATGAATGTGCATCGAAGATTTTCAACTCAAATTTAACCACCATGTATGTACTTTCCTCTTGAAATAAATAATGTCAATAAAATTAATATACCATCTTCAAGTAGGTAAAGGGAGAGAAAATGGGCTTTTCACCTTCAATGAACCTTAGGTCACCTTTGTTACTGGGAACCAAGGAAAGTGGGCCAATAGGCAGAACCCTTTCAAAGAAAATAAAATTTTATTAATATGTTGTTTGGTAGGAAAGAAGGGATGGAGAGGCCAAACCCTAGAAACTCACGTTTAAGATTTGTTTTCTTTTGGATGAAGCCAATTTTGGCTACAAATTTCTAAGGAGAAGAGGCAAAATCACGATAGAAACCCCAAAAACAAGTTGCATGAATAGTGTAAGACTATTTTGGGTTATGTTATGGAGATTTTTTGTTTGGGATTAACTATTAATTTAGGGAGAGTACTAATTTTAAACCATAGGTTCTTCCTTCTAAAGCACATACTATCCATGGTGTAGATGCAATGGTTACCAAACAAGAACCCATGAAAGAGAAACTTACATCAAGGCTTTTTAAAGGAAAATAGATGGAATCCATAAGGGTTTTCTATGTTCATTCTTGGCTTCATCAAATAAAAACTTATAAAGGTACCCAATTTCACTTTTGCTTTCTTGGTCTTGATTATGCACATTTTTTGTTTCGGTTTGTTTTGAGTGGAAAGTTTGAATGACTAAGGGTCATGGTTTCTCTCTTTAAATTTGGGGTTTCCTTGAATACCTTGAAAATGGACTAGGTTCGTTTTGCACTTATGAATTTCTTTGAGCTTGTTTTTGTAGAATACCTCTCAATTTAATTTTATTTTCCCTAATATCTTGTAATTGAGTGGCTTTATGGTGTGATGGGGCAATCCATAGCTAAATTGTTAGCTTGCTAAAACAATCCCTAGCTAAAGAGTTAGATGCTAACCATATATTTTCTTAGAGTAAAACTATTTTCTTTTTCTCTATAGCATTGTTGAAATAAGTAATGTTAACTAAGTCTATCATGGTTATCTTGAGTGTTAGCTAAGATGCTTATCCTGAGTAAGAAAACTTGCATTTTCTACACCATATTGAGTTAAATTTGACTAGAGCTAAATACTTCTTGATCCTCACTAGAATATGGTGTTATGAATATTAGTGAATACCTTTTTTTTCCAAATAGAAAAATAAAAAAGAAAGAATCTTGAGAGTAAAATAGACAACTAAGCGGGAAAAAAAGGTCTTTAAAATTTTAAAACAGGGTATGTTCCAATCAATATATAGTCAATCTTGCTCTAAAATCTAGAAAAATATTGTTAATGGCTTGTATGGAAAACTATAGCAAAACTTGTATAATCTTTATTATTCTAATTTCTTTTCATCCTAAAAAACCTAAAAGTTAATTTCCTTGTGAATTAGTGACACTTGAATAAAGATGGCAAGGGTTGTATCATCTCTTACTTTGTACGGGTTCAACTTTAAGTATTCATGCAAACCTCTTTTTAGGAGTGAGTAGGTGTAGGGTTATGCACAATAGCGAATATTCGCCAATTGGGCTAATATTTGCATTTTAAAAAATTCAAATTTGCTATTGTGGGGGACCCGGACGTCGGTCCTTTCTTGTTGAACCCATACTGCTAAACCTCTAAAAATAAAAGATATGATACAACCCTTGTTTACATTCACAACAAATTATCCTTCTTGTTCTTAGCTTGAAGCATTGTGCTTAAATTAACTAAAATATATTCTTGTTGTTAGCTTGAAGCATTGTACTTAGGATGGTTGTAATCCAACCATATTATACATGACTTGATGCCTCAAAATTTATGCTCAAAGTTGTTATCCACCTAAAATCTTGATGTACCTTACATTTTTCATAATCCAGTTTTATTGAAATAGAATATGAGGAACTCAAAGTTGTTGGAACTCAAAAATTATTGTATAATCCAATTGCTAAACTAGTACTTGTACTATCTTGATTCATTAATAATCATTGTATTTTCATAAACATGAGTCATTTTACATTTTTGATTGCTAAATAAAGTTGTTGAATAGTGTCAACATTCATGTTGGGTAGTTATCCTAATATTAGATTTGGAATAGTTGATGAATTATGGTGATTGAGAAATATGAAATGTTGATTATGAATGCAACGTTTTTTAAGGACAATGATTACTATTTTTGTGTTTTTATAGAACTACTTACAGTGAAAAATGTTGCTTATAAATTGACCTTTCCCTTTGGAATGCTTTTGTTGACTATCAAGATGGCTATGGAATTTGTGCATAGTGGAGTCTTGTTCCACTTTTCTATCCTATGGGAAAGTTTTAGGCATGGTACTAGGTGATGAAAATAGTCATATACTCCCTTAACATGGTGAATTTAAGTGACTAACTGAGCCTATATCTAAATCATTACCCAAATAAATGGATAAATTTTTAGATCTAGAGTGAGATAAGAAAACTTATCTCATGATATGGAAGAGTTGAACTTAAATAGATCCATAAGAACATTGGTGAATTATAGATGGACTTACAATTCATGTCTTGTTTAAGTGAACATGTGGGTGGCATACTTGAGGAAGAGCATTGAAAAATGTCTATATATTTAAAACAAATTATACGCAAGTAATTAATTAGATGGATAGTTTCAATAGAAAGCTTGGCCAACCTATGATTATTATAATCAATGTGTTTAGAGTATGCATGGATTAATTAATTCATGTAGATAGGATGCATTAAGACGATTTCATAATTTATATATAGAAGTTATGTTATTAGAATGCATTTTCTATGTGTTAAGTTACATGATTTGTATGATATAATGTAGATAGATTAGCACATCCATGAGTTATTTTTTTAACATTTTGGTGTTCTATATCTGATCTCCTTATTGAAGGATTAGTTCTCTTAGGTGGGGAATATAACTAAAAGGGAATTCTAGGTGAGTGTTAGCATAGTTGTTTGTTATTACATTATTTTATTATTAATTTGTTAGCTAATTGATGAGCGGAATATTGTTGGATCCGCTTCTCTCGGGCTAATCTAGGCCTACGATGTACTATATAGTTTATTCAATCTATTGCACTCGAATCGTTCACACTTAACATGGTATCAGAGCCTATGCTCTTGGCTTGATTGTTGTATGAGAGCTCCGAAAGGTTTGCTGGACTTGGCAATGCTCCGATAGACTTACAGATCTAGGTAGTACCCACTTGTTGGACTCGCTTACTGGACTTGGCAGGCACTGCTAGGCGTGCACAACAACAGATCTAACCCCGTAGATCGAAGCGGAGGACCTAAGGACTTGACGAGCGTCAGAGGTGAGATCTAAGGGACTAGGGGATCGAGGTGGCGATCGAAAGTCAACCTAATGTTGACAAGTAGCGGGTTGGCCTGGCCACACTACTGGACAATCGTACAATCATGACGGATGCTAGCTAGGTGAAGCGTCCGACGACGCGTGATGTGGTGGCATACCTAAGGTGGGAACCTAGATAGAATACACGTGGTCAATGGACCAAAGGTGACAGATCTAGAATCCTACGTGGAGCTAGACCTACTAGGTGGCGATGCTACGTAGAGCTAGACCTGCTGGGTGGTGATGTGGCAGCGCTTTATTGCACGGGGTGACAAAACCAGTTCATGGATGGCACGACTACCCGAAGGTAGTCATTACGGTATGTGAGATCTTTGATTTTTAAAGAGCTTAGCGAGCCCTCGCGTCCCGCATGTGGGATATTAGTCCCAGTGTAAATGAAATATTTCTTTCGATTGCTACAAAAATTGTAGCCTCTGACGTTAGCGATCGGCCATTGCATGTTGATTCAAACCCCAACACAGTTTTGACGCTGTGAACGACATTGCAGCACAGAACGACATTACCGTAGACCGTGAGCAGAACGACATTGCAGCGCTCCAGTTGAGGAGATCGCAGAAGGGCGTGATCCAACGTAGAAGACCTGATCGTTGGTATTGCAAGATAGAGAAAATCGTGCAGCGTTCATTGTTGCAGATGGTGCAACAGGTTCTTCTCACCTGTGCCCAAACTTGAGGAAATTTATTGGTTTAGCAATCGTCATGGATGCGCCAGCTGCCATTTAAACCTCCAAGCCTGCATTTTGAATTCATTGGAGTGGGATTTGATCACTGTCATGCCGTGAGAGGAGGGGACACACCACCCACAGGCAGCAACATCACCCAGTGGAGCGACGTCGAGCGCTGGAGAATTACCACCATGGAGGAGCCATCGTAGCACGTCCCGATGGAGGGCACCAAAACATAGAGCACAAGGTGCTCTTTATGATCCATGGGCAGTGGTAGCCCGACTGGCTGCAAGCCAGGTGCCAAGGCACTTGAGGAGGAAAGGTCGGGGGTTCAAGCCCCAACCGACCCAAAAGGTATACACTTTTTTCATTTAAGTTTGATTTAAATATATTTTTAATGATTTTAAAAATTAGTTTAAATTAAATATTTTATTTTTTCTTAAATTATTTTTTTTAAGAAAAATAATATTTAATTAAACTATTGTTTTTACTTCATTAGAAAATATTTTTTTTCACAACTTGAATTTAAAAATACCTTTGAAAAAGGAAAACAAAGAGGAAATCAAACTTTGTTTAAAGGCAATCAAAGAGGCATAAAATCATCAAAATTCAAACTTGTTTTTTTTAGGCTTCATAAACAACAAACTTTGTTTGTTTGAAGTACTTCACACAGGGGAGATATAATTTTTTGCAAAATCAAGGGGGGAAGACTTATAAGGGTGCATTTTCGGCAGTGACCGACACCTTAGTCAAATTATTTTTGCAAAAATTTTATTGTAAAAGGTGCATTTTCGACAGAGACCGACACCTTAAGAATGGGTAGATCAAAGAAGAAAACTATCCCAAAACAAACTGATGATGTTGCAAAATTAGTTAAAGGTCCTTACTTTCCACCAGAGATGGAAGGAATGGATTTTTATGAGGATAAAAAATATTCTACACTACGCAGTGGTGTAAAATCCATTCTCAAAGATTCTGAAGATTCTAAAGATCTTTAGAAGAATGGTGTTCAAATCCCTATAAGCGTCATAAGGGTAGTCTACATATCATTGATTTCTCTTGATATTGCCCAACGTAAAGTGTAAAGGGACTTTAGTGAGGAAACAGATGTCAAACCCCTAATGGTCGATGCTTGTAGTGACACAAGTGACCTTCAACCCATGGTGGCGAATGCTTGTTGTGACACATGTGACCTTGAGCCCATGATGGCCAATGCTTGTTGTGATACAAGTGACCTCATGCCTATGATGGCAGATATCAGTTGTAGCACAGGTGATCTCATCACAGTAGCAGATTTTGCTTGTGACACTAGTGACTTAAAAATTGAACCTCCTAAAAATGAATTCCATACTCTCATCAATAGTGACAAATGCAATATTGTTAAAAGCATTGATGAAGATGATGAAATTGGGTGTTTTGAAAAACACACCAAAGGATTTGGTTCCAAAATGATGAAGAAAATGGGATTCAATGGTGAGAGATTAGGTAAACAGGAACAAGACATTAAATCTCCAATAATGCTAAGTGTCAGGGCAAAGCATGAAGGCCTTGGCTATACTGGACATGCAAGTACCAATAATTCTATGTTTGTAAAACCTAAATCTCCTACAACTCCTAAAAAGCATTGTTGTAGTCACTATGGAAAGACAGGACATGTTGCAGCTAAGTGTTGGAGATTACATCCTTGTGATTCATGTGGATGTACGAATCACTCTTCTTCCAATTGTTGGTACAAAGTGAAAATGGCCAACAAGGTTCATATAGATTGTGGATGGACAGATTTCACACAATGGACCATGATGAAAGAAATGTTGTATGGCTTCTATCAAAAAGGTAAAACCTATGGTAGACCCCGAGGCAAATCCAGTGACAGACCTAGTGGCAGTCCCAGAGATAATGACCCAGAGACAGACCTAAAGACAGACCTAGAGACAAAGTTCCAGAGGCAGATCTACAGGCAGATCCAAAGGCAATGATCCAGAGGCAGATTCACAGGCAGATCTCGAGATAGACCTAGAGGTATGCTTAGAGCCAGAGCCAGAGCCATGATCCAGAGCCAAACAAAGCATGAGCCATCATTCTTTCATTTCTCTTCTTCTTTCACTGTATTGGGGCAATTATATACTTTACCCAAATATTGTTGTATGGGGGGATGTTAGCATAGCTAGTAGTTATTACCTTACCTAAATAATGTAATAAGGGGGGATGTTAGCATAGTTGTTTGTTATTACATTATTTTATTGTTAATTTGTTAGCTAGTTGTTGAGCGGAATATTGTTGGATCCGCTTCTCCCGGGCTAATCTAGGCCTACGATGTACTATATAGTTTATTCAATCTATTGCACTTGAATCGTTCACACTTAATAGTGAGAATTCCCTAATTGAGTCATAAATTACTACGATGATGTTCCTTCTCCTCTCAACTTCATAGGTAAAGTCTAATGAAATTCCTTTATAATCGAATGGATCAATACATCTCACATAAAATATTTTTATTTTTTTAACAAGCAACATTGATTGAAATCACCAAGGAGTGATTTAGATTAGGGTTGATTTTTGAAAAACATAGACTCAACTAACATAAAAAACTAGATTACCTTGTGAACTTGCTCGTCATAACTATAATAATTAATGATGCTTCCTTTTTTATTTCTCATTAGTATGAGATAAAGTTAAGTCCTTTTGAGTTGTATAAAGACTTTAACTATTCTAATATCCTTAATTACTTAATTTGTGGCTTGCTCTAAGAACTTGTCATTCATGTGCTAATTAACTATTTTGTGAAGATAAACTTAATGATATGTAGTAGAATACATGAACTAACATCAAAGATTCTAATAATTTTAAAATTATGGTTGTATACTATGGAAGGCTATATTGAAGTTAATGCAGTGATTATAATACTATTTTGCAAGAGATGTATTACATTGCTTACCTTACTCAAGATAATGACTATCAAAGTAGCTCTTTGTAGTTACATACTTGACTTTACATTTGTTTCTTTGATACATTTTACATTGACATGTGGAGTAAATGCCTGAAGTAGACTTTTTCACTATTCATTTTTTATGTAAAACAAGTTGATGAAATTGAAATATACGTTGAGTTGTAGCATGACAAATTGTGACCCTTCATATCTCGTTTAAATGACATAAAACTAGTTGAAGTAATGTTGCTAAATTTAATATGCATGCATATCAGTTTAGAAAACAAGATATGAAATCATTTGTTAAACTTGATTACTTGTTTAATAATAATATTGATCTGGGCATGCGACCTTTTTGAAGCATAACATTATGCACAAAAAACTATTTTTTATCATAACCACACTATTAGGGGCATAACATTGTGCTTGGAAGCTTTTTTGATTCATTCAAGAAGCACTAAAAGGATTATAGGGAGAACAATAATTTTAGTAGGCAACTTTGTCGGATAAGTTGCCAACAACTTGTGAAAACACTGTAGAGGTCCTACAAAATGCGAATAAAAATATTTACTAAAAGTAATAATCTTGTATTTTTAGATTTTCAATGCCAAAATTGATGAGCAAGGTGCAGCCAAAAGTATTGTCATTGTTGTCAACACAGATAGATAGATCGGTTGATACAGTGGACAGGAGTTCAGAGGTCATACAGAGCATGCACAGTGAATTTCCAAGAAGACCGAAGTGGCCCATATGCAAAAGCTCAAAGAAAAAGACAAGTAAGGAAAATTGTCGCGATATCGTGACATGTTGAGCAAGAAAGGAAAATTATCGCGATATCGCGACATGTTAGAAGAGAGAGAAAGCGCAAGGAAAACTGTCATGATTTCGTGACATGTTGGAAGAGAGAGAAAGCGTAAGGAAAACTGTCGTGATATCGCGACATGTTAGAAGAGAGAGAAAGCACAAGGAAAACTGTCGTGATTTCATGACATGTTGGAAGAGAGAGAAAGCACAAGAAAAATTGTCACGATTTCGTGACATGTTGGAAGCAAAGAAGGCAAGTAGGAAAACTGTCACGATTTCGCGACATGTTTGAAGAAGAAGCGCATGCAAGGAAAACTATCACGATTTCATGACATGTTCGAAGAGAGAAGCGCATTTAGGGAAAACTGTCACGATTTCGTGACATGTTCGAAGAAGAAGCGCATGCAAGAAAAACTATCACGATTTCGCGACATGTTCGATGAGAAGGCACATGCAAGAAAAATGTCATGATTTCGCGACATGTTCGGGGAGAAGGAGCTCGCAAAGAAAAGTGTCGTGATTTCGTGACAATTTGCAAGAAGGATTGTACGAACGAAAAAGTGTCATGATTTCGTGACATGTTCAAGAGAAAGAGCTTGCAAAGAAAAGTGTCACGATTTCGTGACAATTTGCAAGAAGGATGGTACGGACGAAAAAGTGTCGCGATTTCGCGACAGGTTCGAGAGAAAGAGCTCGTAGAGAAAAAGTGTCGCGATATCACGACATGTTAGGTTTTCATGACTTGATGAGAAGAAAAGCGCCAAGGAGAAAAAGTGTCGCGATATCGTGACAAAAGGAAAGAAGGAGAGTACGAAAGTGAAAGTGTCACGATTTCGCGACATGTTCTATTTTTGCAAGGTCATGGCAAGAAAAAGGCACAAGGCAGCGAATGTGTCACGATTTCGCGACATGTGTTTTCACGGGCAAAAGATAGAGAAGAGCACAAGGCAGCGAAAGTGTCACGATTTCGCGACATGTTGTGTTTTCACGGGCGAAAGACAAAGAAGAGCACAAGGAAGTGAAAGTGTCATGATTTTGTGACATGTGTTTTTGTGGTGAAAGACAGAGAAGAGCAAGAGGCGAAAAGTGTCGCGATATCGTGACATGTCATGTTTTCATGGGTGCAAGCCAAGAAAAGGACAAAGAGGCAGAAAGTGTCGCGATATCGTGACATGTCATGTTTTCGCGGGTAAAAGGCGAGAAGAGTACAAAGAGACAGAAGTGTCACAATTTCACGACAGGTCGCAACAGCACGATTACGGACAGTTAACTGAAGTAGAACGATAGTTAAAGGGGCAGTTGTAGAGGAAAATCATGCAGCCAAAATAAGAAGAGTTAACTGGAGTTAGTGCGATAGTTACAGGTGCAGTTACAGATAGAAATCATGCAAGCTAAAATAAGAACAAAGCATTAAAGGAAGAACGGCAGTTACAGGGCACGTGACACAGTGAAACCATCGAGCAGTCGTTACACTATCAGTCCGAAACAAGAGACAGAACTATTAATAGGTTGCATGCAAAAATACTGTGCCAAAAAGGAGTTACTCATAGAAGTGGCTATTGATAGTCTGCATGAGTAAATACGAAAGTTAAAAATAGAGAGAAAAGCCTGTTATAAAAGGAGGTCTGCGTGGAGATTTAAGGTGCCGCTCATAGTGAAAAAAAGTGCCACCGTATAGAGGGAAAGTGCTACGAAAAGAGGGCTATAAGAGTACCGTAAGATTACGATAAACAGAGCAGTTAGTGAGCAGAGAGGGTTGTAAGAGCGCAGTAAGCAGAGTAGTAAGAGTGAGACGTAAGAGTGAGCCATGAGACAGGGCTATAAGAGTGCGATAAGCAGAGCCGTAAGAGTGTGTATGTTTCGTGGACAACAAGTTCAGATTACGATTTGAGTATAGAACATATTGAGTCTCTAACAATTCTCTTTATGCTTCTATGATGTTGATGTGAGCAATAGACCAGTGAGGGTCTTGTAAAAGCGAAGGCATTTTTATGTCAAAAAGATTCAAAATAGAATTCTGAGTTGGTGCTTGGAATCAGGGGTTGGTGCTCCTTTCTGTTGGTGCAGATAAATTAGGGGTTGGTGCTCCTTCCAGTCGGTGTTGGTAAATCAGGGGTTGGTGCTCCTTTCTATTGGTGCAGATAAATTAGGGGTTGGTGCTCCTTCCAGTGGGTGCTGGTAAATTGATTGTAAAGTTGGTGCTTTGCAAAGGCTGGATTTGGATGGGAGTCCAAGCAGTCTATTTTTGAGGAGTAGCCAAAACTGGTGAACCTCGTTAAATCTTGTGTTGTGTGATGTTCTCTTGTGATACTTGTTGTTTCTGGTTTTAAGTTTTCATTATTTCAGATTTAAGAGTTGCACATTTAAGTTATAAAAAGCTACACTGATTCACCCCCCCCTCTCAGTGCCATTGTAAGTCTAACAATTGGTATCAGAGCCAAGTTCCTGAACAAGCTTAATCGGCGAAGGTGATCTTGGAAGTGACACAATGGCAGGTGGTGAAGGATTCTCATCAAACAAAGCACCTTTGTTTGATGGAACTAATTACGCATTCTGGAAAATCAGGATGCAGACATATCTCTGTGCTTTGGGATACGACATCTAGAATTCAGTAGAAAGTGGATACACAATACCCACCACTCCTCCAACCGCTACTGCTGATAAGAAACTATTTGAGAATAACTCTAAAGCAAAGAATGCTATCATGTGCGGTTTAGTAGACAGTGAACTGATAAGGATCATGAGTTGTAAAATGGCTAAAGACATGTGGGACAAACTAAGGAGCATTCATGAAGGAGACGATAAGATCAAGGAGGCCAAGTTACAAACGCATCAAACTCAGTACGAAGCATTAAAGATGAATGACGATGAGAACATAGAGGCATACATGCTGAGAGTCAATGAAGTCATTAATGCGATTAGAGGACTCGACGAGAAAATTGAAGACTCTACAATCGTAAAAAAGGTATTAAGATCTCTTCCCAAAATATTTGATTCTAAAGTATCAGCTATAGAAGAAGCTAAAGATCTGAATACTTTTAGTATGGATGAGATGCATGGTTCTTTGACTACGTATGAGATGAGAATAGGAAAGTCTAAACCCACAGACAGAGAAGCTGCTTTTAAAGCCCACAAAAATACGAAAGCAAAACAAGAATCCGAAGATGAAGAGACATCAGATGAAATGGAAGCAAATTTTGTTCGAAAACTAAAAAGGGGACAAGGAAAATACAGAGGAAAGCTACCATTCAAATGTTTCACCTGTGGAGGCATTGGGCATGTTGCAGCTAAATGTCCATGAAATAAGGAGAATGAAAGTGATGAAGAATCGCACCGAGAAAGAAGTGACTGGAAGAAAAAGACAAATTTTAGAAAGGGCAACTTCAAGAAGAAAAGTTTCATCTCCAAGAATGTCAGTTCATCAGAAGACAGTTTCGGTGAGGATTTTGAAGAGGAAACAGGTGAAGCTCTTTTCATGGCATTCGAAGAAGAAAACACAGAAGAAGAACAAGAATGTGATGAAAACCTTGAGGCTGAGGCTGAAGTAAATCTAAGAGGTGAGTTGATCGCTGCACTTGAAGAGTTGAGTATAGAGAGGAAAAAGAACAAAAGACTATCCAAGAAGTTGGAAGAATATGGGGATGAGATTGAAGATCTCTTCTTACAAGTTCAAAAGGCCAAGAAAATAGAAGAAGCCTTGAAGACACACCTGGATGATGAAGTCGATGTATATAGCAAACGTGAAGAGGAATCTAACAAAGCTATTGTTGATCTAAAGCTGCAAGTAGAAGAGTTCAAAAGGATTGAAGAATTTCTCAGGTCATAGATCAATGAGAAAGAGATTGTTTGCTGCAAACAAGAAGAAGAGATTGTTTCATTGAAGAAACAACTAGAAGAGGCCAATATAAATCTCAAATTTGAGAAGAGCACAGAGTTGCTAGATACAATGATAAAGCAACAAAGAAGCTCCACGACTAAGTTTGGTCTTGGATATGAAGCTGAACAACCTTCATCCTCCAAATATGCAGAGAAGAAGAAGTCCACGGTTGAAGGATTGAAGCAAGAAAAGTCTGAAGCCGAATCTTCAAAAGGAAGAAAACATCAAAGAAGATCTACAACAAAGCAACCACAACAAAAGAGGTTCTCTCACTCTCACTCGTTTCATAATAATGCTTTTAATGGCTATTGTTTTAGGTGCGGCCATTATGGTCACGAGGCAATTTATTATGGATTGAATAATAGATCAAAGAGTTATGCTGGTAGAAATACATCTGTTGTTCTGAGTAAACACCATGTGCGATGTTTTAAATGTAACGGTCATGGGCACATAGCAAGGTTTTGTCCAAGCACTTCTGTATCTTATCTAAGGCAAGACCGTAGAGTTCATCAGACACAAAGAATGCAATACAGACAGGGAATAAATCATGTGCACAATAGAAAGAAAAATAATCATCCATCAAGGATGCACAAGAGACAACCACACAAGAGAAATGCTCAAGTTCACGAAAAGGTGCAAAACAGGGATGTAGTTGAAAAACTCAAACCCGTGGTCAAGAAAGTCTGGAGAAAGACAGAAGAAAGGGAATCGCGTCTCCTTGGACTGAAGGAGACCACTCCGTTATTGCACTAAGCCACTCCAGGTGGCACATCCTCAGGGGGAGCAATCTTAAAGTCTTATTTTAATGCTCCTATGTATGTGTTTGGTTATCTGAGGATGAAAGGCAAGCAGTCGGGTTATTTTCGTATAGTTGTTAAAGTGTGTTTTTAGTTTTTGTAGTGGTTTGAGGAAGTGTTGTGAATGTGTGCGAAGTGAGTGCACAGAGAGAGCGGAGTGCGCAGAGAATGCAAAAGGCGAAGACAATCACTAATTTCGGATGTCACGGCGCAGAGCATGCTGTAGATGCATTCTTGGTTGTAACAGTGGACAAGTTTGAGATTGAGAGCAACAGAGGGTTGATGCTCAGAAGACAGTGTGAAATGAAGTGGTCACGTTTTCGAAGAATTGACGAGCTATCGAAACCACATTCTCAGGGGGAGCATTTATGTATTTGTTTATCTTCTTGCTCTTGTTTATGATTTCTGCTAACTGTAATAATTTTTTCCTGAGAATGTTGTGCATGGACTCAGGGGGAGTCTGCAGCCGCCCTTTGGTATTATTGTCAAAGGGGGAGAATAATTACAGGTAATTGCACGTGTGTTGCCAACAATTCCAAAGGGGGAGATTGATGAGCAAGGTGCAGCCAAAAGTATTGTCATTGTTGTCAACACAGATAGATCGGTTGATGCAGTGGATAGAAAGTTAGAAGCCATTATGATATAGTGGACAGGAGTTCAGAGGTCATACAGAGCATGCACAGTGAATTTCCAAGAAGACCGAAGTGGCCCATATGCAAAAGCTCAAAGAAAAAGACAAGTAAGAAAACTGTCGCGATATCGCGACATGTTGAGCAAGCAAGGAAAATTGTCGTGATATCGCGACATGTTAGAAGAGAGAGAAAGTGCAAGGAAAACTGTCGCGATTTCGTGACATGTTGGAAGAGAGAGAAAGCACAAGAAAAACTGTCGTGATATCGTGACATGTTAGAAGAGAGAGAAAGCGTAAGGAAAACTATCATGATTTCGTGACATGTTGGAAGAGAGAGAAAGCACAAGGAAAAATGTCATGATTTCGCGACATGTTGGAAGAAAGAAAGCAAGTAGGAAAACTGTCACGATTTCATGACATGTTCGAAGAAGAAGCGCATGCAGGGAAAACTATCACGATTTCGTGACATGTTCGAAGAAGAAGCGCATGCAGGAAAAACTGTCACGATTTCGTGACATGTTCGAAGAAGAAGCGCATGCAGGAAAAACTGTCGTGATTTCGTGACATGTTCGATGAGAAGGCACATGCAAGAAAACTATCACGATTTTGCGACAAGTTTGGGGAGAAGGAGCTCGCAAAGAAAAGTGTCGCGATTTCGTGACAATTTGCAAGAAGGATTGTACGGACGAAAAAGTGTCGCGATTTCGTGACAATTTGCAAGGAAGGATTGTATGGACGAAAAAGTGTCACGATTTCATGACAGGTTCGAGAGAAAGAGCTCGCAGAGAAAAAGTGTCGCGATATCGCGACATGTCGGGTTTTCGCGACCCGATGAGAAGAAAAGCGCCAAGGAGAAAAAGTGTCACGATATCACGACAAAAGGAAAGAAGGAGAGTACGAAAGTGAAAGTGTCACGATTTCGTGACATGTTCTATTTTCGTGAGGTCAAGGCAAGAAAAGGCACAAGGCAGCGAATGTGTCATGATTTCGTGACATGTGTTTTCACGGGCGAAAGACAAAGAAGAGCACAAGGCAGCAAATGTGTCACGATTTCACGACATGTTGTGTTTTCGCGGGTGAAAGATAGAGAAGAACACAAGGCAGTGAAAGTGCCGTGATTTCGCGACATGTCGTGTTTTCGCGGGTGCAAGCCAGAGAAGAGCACAAGGAAGCGAAAAGTGTCACGATATCGCGACATGTCATGTTTTCGCAGGTGCAAGCCAAGAAAAGGACAAAGAGGCAAAAAGTGTCACGATATCGCGACATGTCATGTTTTCGCGGGTAAAATGTGAGAAGAGCACAAAGAGACAGAAGTGTCGTGATTTCATGACAGGTCGCAACAACACGATTACGGACAGTTAACTGAAGTAGAACGACAGTTACAGGGGCAGTTGTAGAGGAAAATCATGCAGCCAAAATAAGAAGAGTTAACTGGAGTTAGTGCGATAGTTACAGGTGCAGTTACAAATAGAAATCATGCAAGCTAAAATAAGAACAAAGCATTAAAGGAAGAACGGCAGTTACAGGGCATGTGACACAGTGAAACCATCGAGCAGCCGTTACACTGTCAGTCCGAAACAAGAGACATAACTATTAATAGGTTGCATGCAAAAATACTATGCCAAAAAGGAGTTACTCACAGAAGTGGCTATTGATAGTCTGCATGAGTAAATATGGAAGTTAAAAATAGAGAGAAAAGCTTGTTATAAAAGGAGGTCTGCGTGGAGATTTAAGGTGCCACTCATAGTGAAAAAAGTGCCACCGTATAGAGGGAAAGTGCTACGAAAAGAGGGCTATAAGAGTGCCGTAAGATTGCGGTAAACAGAGCAGTTAGTGAGCAGAGAGGGCTGTAAGAGCGCAGTAAGCAGAGCAGTAAGAGTGAGACGTAAGAGTGAGCCATGAGACAGGGCTGTAAGAGTGCGGTAAGCAGAGCCGTAAGAGTGTGTATGTTTCGTGGACAACAAGTTCAGATTGCGATTTGAGTATAGAACATATTGAGTCTCTAACAATTCTCTTTATGCTTCTATGATGTTGATGTGAGCAATAGACCAGTGAGGGTCTTGTAAAAGCGAAGGCATTTTTATGTCAAAAAGATTCAAAATAGAATTTCGAGTTGGTGCTTGGAATCAGGGGTTGGTGCTCCTTTCTGTTGGTGCAGATAAATTAGGGGTTGGTGCTCCTTCCAGTCGATGCTGGTAAATCAGGGGTTGGTGCTCCTTTCTATTGGTGCAGATAAATTAAGGTTTGGTGCTCCTTCCAGTGGGTGCTGGTAAATTGATTGTAAAGTTGGTGCTTTGCAAAGGCTGGATTTGGATGGGAGTCCAAGCAGTCTATTTTTGAGGAGTAGCCAAAACTGGTGAACCTCGTTAAATCTTGTGTTGTGTGATGTTCTCTTGTGATACTTGCTATTTCTGGTTTTAAGTTTTCATTATTTCAGATTTAAGAGTTGCACATTTAAGTTATAAAAAGCTACACTGATTCACCCCCCCTCTCAGTGCCATTGTAAGTCTAACAATTGCATATCTAGCCATGTGGATATATTAGCAGAAGGAAAAACACAAAAGAAAAAGTCTTAAGCATGTACTTTTCAATTAAATGCACTTTGTAACTGGTGAAAGGTTTATCACCACATTTTTATTGACGACCTTCTAACTCATGAAAGATGAACCACCAAAATTCTATTGGAATTCACATCTATTTTTAGAAATGAATATAAGCAATTGATCCACTCAAGTTTTATTTAGAGAGCATAACAAAGAAGAAAAGAGAGAAAGATATAGTGGGCACTTGTAAGTACCATAAATAATTAGTATATTTTTTATAGATAAGAATCACAACACTTTGATGCAATGGATGAAATGGTTGGGGGTATTTATACCAATAGCTAATCCCCAAAATTACATAAATGAATTTTACCTAAGCCAACATAACAAGAGGGATTTAAGATTATTTACAAGCTATAAGATGGGTTTTACCTTAACAAAATTAAATACAACCCATAATGCTTGCATTATAAAATATTACAATAAAATAAACACATTGTACAATGATTCCCCTTAGGTCTATCTAAGATTACATCATGCAATGTCGTCCTTGGGTATGAATCAAATTATATTTTCAACACCCCCTCATAATTTGAATTGAGGGGGTAAGGAGAGAAGATATTAGTAAATCATAAAAAAATGATATTACATAAGAAATAACAAAGATATGAAAGGTTACCTTAGACACCAATAATCTCACATAACAAATAAAGAATCATCTCCAACTAGTGATTAAATGTTTGGACAAGATGCAATATAAAAATAACCATAATACAAGTCACCCCACATCAAGTTTAAAGAACCAGTCAATTGATAATAAGAAAAATATACAATAAATTCACCTTACAAGATGCTCAAGGGTCCATATGGAAATTTACAATGATCGCAGTGCAAGATCAATTGTGGCCTCATGTGATAATTAACACTTGTTTCAACATGAACCTCAGGTAACATGTTTGAAGCTTTTATGTAAGGTGCTTTATTTTTTCATCAATCAAAATTTTTTGTAGCAATGGACTATATGTTTAATAACCTTCATCTACAAATAAAGGGAAAATAATTATTTATTTTACTGGTTAATTTTTCTAAAACTATATAAGAAATTATTATTAGATGGATGATTAAAAATTAAGTCTAAAATGTTAAAGTCGTTTTGAAATTCAATTTCCATAATTGATTCATTTTCACACTTAGAATTATTTCTAAGTTTTATTGTGATGATAAAATGTTTTATTTTATTTTTTCAACTCCAAAGAACCTTTTGATATTATCCTAAGAATGGGTATTAAAACTATACCAAAAAAATTCAATGAGCTTATAATAAGTTAATAACAATGTATTAGCTATATGAATAAGTTACTACAAAGATTAAAAAAAAATTGGTTAGAAAAAATACACTATAGTGTGAGTTAAAACAATTGTTCTCTATATGAGGGCAAGGAGGAAGTGAGTATAATAAAGGAGCAAGACTAACATTCAACGTTCTTTTTTTAGATCTTTGGAGAAATTTAAAAAATAAAGGATTATCAGTAGAAAATGATGATTGAAAAAAAATCAATATCATTTAAAGTATCCCTAGCTAAGTTTAAGGATGCCCTAGTTGGGGACTTAACATTTCAACAATCAAGAATACAATGAAGATTGAATCTATAGTAATCCCTCTCTACAAAATAGATGATACACCAAAAATTATTACCAAGGATGAGATGATTAACAAATATATCTTGGTTCTTAAAAGTAGAGGATTAATATGCATGTTCAATGGATAAAGACCAAGTTTTTAGACATCAAAGTGGATTAAATAGAGTAGGAAATTGAATTCAAATTGAACATTGACTTTCCTTTATGAAATAGAAATAAAATAATGGGTGATGGTTCATGGTTTAGAAAGAGGGATGGAATTTATTTAAAGCCATGGAGTTGACTTTATCAAAATATACTAAGAATAAATCTAAATTAAAAACATAGTATCAATAAGAAGATTATTAAGATCTTGCATTTTGATGTTGGAAATATTTTAAAAATAGACACATGGCGAAGGATTATAAAGTGAAAACAATTTATAAAAAGATGAAAATTTATGGTCATAAGACAAGCTGAAATATGAAGCAAGAGGACCATATTATTGTAGAATATAGACTTAGATCAATGAATTTCCATTCCCAAAAAAAATAAATAGAAAAATCCCTTCTACCTCATCAAATGGCAAAAACCATCATGGTCCAATTAGAGGAACCATTTGAAGAAACTAAAAATTACACATAAGATGAGAAAGAGCAATATGTTAGTTTGAATATAGAAGGAATTTTAGTTGTGAAGGAATATTTGAAATTTTTCAAAGAAAATAAGGTAAACATGTTAGAGTATATTACATTATTTGGTACATGCCAATGTACCACCTTGGGTACATTATTAGATTAGGAGTTTATCTTAGATTAAGGTCTGAGTAGTTACTTCATGAAATGTAATAAATGCACAATTGTTAGAATGTGCAATGATGTAGATGTGCATGTAGTTTATATGTACATGAGTCATAGTATAGGTATATGAAGAGTCATGGACCAAGGGACATATCTTCCTATATATATGACTTTGAGCTATAAGCAAGGGTGAACAATAGTGTAGCAATATATTAGCAATAGAGATTGAAGCAATAGAGAGTTAGGATGTATAGTGAGTCCAATGTAGATCTTCTAAAACAATTTATGGAGTGTTCATGTCCTCCATTATATTGTATTGTATTATTTTCATGAGCTTTCATTGATGGCATATTTATAAGTTATTGCAAAAGTTTATCATATAGTTTTCCTACATTTTATATTGCCATTATCATATACTTATCATTGCTTGCTCATTTTACATATTGTGGTTGTATTTTATTTAATATATATCATCAAAAGCTAACATTGGTATCCAAGCCACGGTATATTGATTAAGAAATAGAGAAAGCCAAAAGAGAGATTGAGAGGATATTAGAAATCTCATTTTTTTTTTTTGGAAATTACATTTGACTAGAGTATTTCCACAAAGTTGCAAAAAAACTCATGAAGACTAGGACTCAACATAAATTCCACTAGATTGAAAAATAAACTAGTGAAGATTCATTATCTCTAGATTTAAAGTTTCTTTCATTCCAGTTTTTAATATTTTTTTGCAAAAAAAGGTGATTCAAAGAAAGTTGGTAAGCTTCCTACAAAGAGCTAGGAAGAATATCTTCTTTGGAATCAATACAATACATGAAGCAACAAGTAGAAGACTAAATATTTTGGAGGCCTTAAGGAAAAGGCCCCATTGCTAGAGTTGTTGACTTGCAAATTGTAAAGTGTAAAAGAAGAAAAGGCCAAAGGAGCCTTATTACAGATTGAAGGAATGAGAGAATCCAAAAAAGCATCCTAGAGAAGTTTGAATATTGGTGATCTCCATTGAATATTAAATATTGTATATTGTAGAAGGAGAAAATAACCCAAGAAGATAAAGAGACCCACAAGAGGTCCCATTGAAGAAATTCTAGATTTGGAAGATTGAAGATAGAGAAGGACTAGCCAAGGTTCTATTCTAGAAGCAACAGATTATAGATATCCAAGAAAGAGATCTCATTGCAAAACTTCATAGTTGAAATATTGAAGAGATCAAGGGAAGGTCTCATTGAAGTTTTGAGAAGACTAGAGAAGCTACTTAAATTTGAAGACCCTAGAGAAGAGATCTCAAGGAAGGCTAAAAGGATAATATTGCTAGCAAGAAGTTCTTGATAGAACAAGATTTGGGATAATTATTACCATCCAACGACAAGCCCAAAAAGGAGAAGAATTTGATAAGGAGCTAGCCAAATTTTTAAGGAGAATAGCAAATACCTCAAGACACTTAGATTTGTTGGAATATATTACATCATTTGGTTATTTACTAATGTAATTTCATGGGTACATATTTAGATTAGGATTATATTAGGAGATAAATAGTTTATTAGAGTTATTTAATAAATGCACAAGTGTTAGAATGTGCAATGATGTAAATGTACATGTAGTCCACATGTAGATGAGTCTTAGGGTTGAGTGAGAGGCAAGGAATCTATCTTTCTATATAAAGGTCTCATTATGAGTGATGGTGAGTAGTCTTGAGGAGTGAAAAGGTGAGAGTAGTAATAGACACAATGTAGCTCCATTTTACTATCATGGAGGAGTTAAAAACTCCATGAGAGGAGCATTGTAATTTTTGTGAGCTTTATTATATGAGCATTTCTAGAGCATTGTATCAAATTTTCTATCATATTTTCATGCATGTTAAGTTTTATTTATCATAGTTATAATATTGCATGCTTATTTCAATAGTTGTGAATGCATTTCATTTATGTTTATGGCTCCAAAAGCTAACAGTGGTATCAAAGCCACGATGGATCAATGGAAAGCCATAAGTGATCACCATTACTATTGTTAAGTATTTGTAAACCAGACCAGCCATAGTGCACCATTGCATGTAAATACCATCACAATAGATTTTGGTTTTTGATAGAAGTATCTCTAGGTAGAAGAATACAAAATAGAGAAAGCTAGATAATTTGGCTTGATTTTTTCCACAAAAGTTGTAACACTTGTGAAGACTAGAACTCAACATTATATCCACTAGATTGAAAATCGAACTAGTGAAGATTATTTTTTATAGAGTCATAGGAATTTTTATTCCATTGCAAGAAAAAAAGTTTTTAGGAGAACCATTGGGTTACTATCATCTAAGTTTTTATTGTTGCAAAAAATTAACTCTCAGAAGGTGGGAAGCTTCCTACAACAAATAGAGAAGAACTTCATCTTCATTGCCTAAAATCCAAAGTTACTTTCCTTGTTCAGGGATTGATTATTTGTTGCAAAAAAATGTGGATTGATGATTTGGAGGTCTAAGGAGAAGAGATACATTGAAGGACCTATGGAAGAAGAGGTCCATTGAAGGCCCTATTGAAGAAATTCCATAGTATAATATGAGCATTGAGAAGAACTAACAAAATTTTCTATTATAAATTTTAGTAGCAGTAGATTCAGGAGATCCTAGAAGGAGATCTCATTTCCATAGTTGAATATTGAAGAGGCCAAGGAAGGTCTCATTGAAGATTTTGAAGCTAAAATATTGGGAACGTTGGAGAGGTCTCAAGGAGAAACAAGAAGAAGACTTGGTGAGCCTTATTGAAGGAGTTCCTAGAAGGAATCATTGGAGAAATTACTACCAAATAAGAAGCTAAGGAATTGGGATAATTATTGCCATCCGATAACAAGCCCAAAGGAGAAATTTTGGCAAGAAGATTGTCAAATCAAAAAGGTAGTATTGAATAGATCTCAAGATTGATAGATTATTTGAGGAGGAGATCTACTTTGAAGTTAGAATTCAAAAATAGAAAAGATATAGAAGAACCACAAAATTTATAATATTTTGGGGCCATCATTGAAGGGTTCTTGAGCAAACATATTAGATACAATTTGGGGAGAATCCTACCAAATTTTTGGGATTCAAGGAAAACGTTTCAGTGACGGTATTGTCTGCCTTACAATATAAAATTTTTTAGAGTTAAATACAAAGAAATGATATAACATTAACAAAACTTAGAGCTAAAAAATACATAGTTAGTGGATAACAAAAAGGACAACAAATCAAAGGAGTTAGAAGCAACATTTAATATTTCTTAGTGCTGAAAATTTCAAAAAAATTGGGCAGCATTAGTGACTGCTAAAAAATAGGTTATAGAAGTACATTATGAAGAAGTTTTGAAGCCACAAAATTAGATTCTTGAGAAGCAAATTGGTAAGGTATTGAATCTACAAAAAGGTGAGCAAAGAGCTACAAAATCATCAATAAGAGGTAGCCATTGAGGTGACTTGAATCACCACTATCTTCATCATCTACGAGAGAAAAATGTATGTAACAATAAGGTGCAAAAATTTATTAGTTGATATTTCATATTTGGTTTCTTATTAAGGTTTATCAAGCACTGATTTCAAGGTTCAAAGAGTTGCATAAAATATTTTTATTTCATCTTAAAATTGGTGCAGAAGTTATAGTTTACAAGGTTCAAACTTGCACCTAGGAAAAAAATATAGAAGTTAGGTATATTTCGAGAGAAAGAAATGTATCAACATTCTATTACATATTCTAAATAAAATAAGACTATACTTGCATAAGATAGAGTGAAAAGTATTACATTAATTAGCTTGGATTTACAAGTGAAAGAATATCCAAGCAAAGAAGTTATTGCCAACGATCAAAGACAATAATAATACAAATTTATTTCAGCCTAATCAGTGAACAAAGGTAGATTTATCAAGATCTCTTTTGAAGAAGTTAAAGTCAGAATTTTGTGGTAAGGAATAGAAACTAAAAAGGGTAACAATACCTCCAAAATATGGAGAATAAAAGCCAACATATAGTAAGGAAAATATCTTGAAAGGAAGTACAAATCCTAAGTTTTAAGGTACTATCAAAGGCCATATCTCCAAACAAATTTTACAGACAGACAATTTTAGAGAGAATTAAAAATAAGTTTTTGAAGCAAGGTTGGGCCATACAAATAAATATCCAAATCAACAAATTGAAGCCCACATTCCAAGAAAAGTAAAGGACAAGTTTCCAAGCATAGGGGGGCAGTCATAACCTACGTTTGAGAGTCATTCAAAGGACTCCATAAGAGCTAGAAAAATATAGTTTTTATAAGAAGAAAGCCTTTAGAAAGCAAAAGAAATGGTCATTCAAAGAGGCCTAAATTTTAGTTATTTGAGGTGTCAAAATACACCCATTGGAGCACCATAACCACTGAAGTTTCCACTTACACAGAGGATAAAATTGGACCTGCAAAAGAGAGAATACAAACGTAAAAGTTGAGATCATAGTGCAAGTCATCAGTCATCACAAAGGAGGTGTCATTGCCATTGAATCTAGCTAGAAATTACCAAATTTTCACGTCCAACAGTTCCATAGAAGATAATCCAAGAATTCTACCAAGAAAAAGATGTAGACAACAAGAGTTGAGCATTGGAAATGCACTAGAAAGATTCAAGGAAGTTGAAAATGAGTTAGAAACCTATTGTCACATGGAAGGAGTTGTTCCATGCATCCAAAGTGAAGAGTGCCATGTTGAAGAGGAAGGTGAAGTTCCCAACATCATAGTGTAATGTCTCATACTCAAAACTCTAGCAAATATACAAAGGAGCACCCAACATCATAGTGTAACATCCCACATTCAAAACTCCAACAAAGATACAAAGGAGCATCCAACATCATATTGTAATGTTTCATATTTTCAGAAGAGTTCCCAACATAGGTGGAAAAGATAAAACAGTGTTGATAACCCTCCATATTAGAGCACCCAACATGGAGGAAGAACACAAAAGAAATTATAACAATCATCAACCACCAAGATGTTAGAAGACAAGATTCACATGTCATGGGTGCTACACGGAGGTAAGAAGGAATATTTTCAAGGTTGAAAAGAACAAGTGCCACTTGGCACTACCATCTCATATTGCATCAAGATAAGAAGGCGCCCAACATACGTAAACAAAAAGGAGAGTTGAATAAGTATTAAAGAAAAAAGTAAAAGGCTACTATCTTTAAGAGTACGTAGAATCTAGCAATAGAAATATGACTATATTCAAGAGTACTACTAGATTCAAAGATATTTTAAGATCCATACAATGGACATAAAATTCAAGGATAAAGAGTGCAGATTAAAGCACATATTTAGCCAACATTCGGTTGAAGAAAGAAATAAAAATCAAAAGAAAATAATATTTGGTTATAGAGAAAATATTTATTAAAAATAGAAGCATTTATACCATTTCCATTGCATCAAAAGAATATTTGCAAACCTTAAACATAGGGAGATATAAGGAGTAGTAAAAAAATCTAGTTTGTAAACATTTAATATTTCTAAAACTTCTAATTAGGGAGATATAAGTAATCTTAGTTTAATTAAATTTCTAGAAGTTTAGAACCTATCATTACATCAAAGTTATAGTTGGAATATTAATATAGGAAGACTAAGGCAATTTAACAAAATTTATTGAATTATTATTTTTGAAGATTGCATTTCTAATAGATTTCTACAAGCAATTGATTGCAAGTGATAGAGGTGAATCATATATCAATACTAGGGAGATATAAGGTAGCCTACTAGGACCATCATGCCATTAAATAAGTTAATTCTTTCAAAATGTCAACTACATAAAGGTCCAAAATATTTCTCATGGAAAAACAAAGTAAAGATCATCTTGATATTTGAGAAACTCTAGGAAATTATTATGGGGAAAAAATCCAAACTAGTTTCAGATGATATAGAAATTTAGAAATTCAAAGAAAGTGATGTTAAGGCATCAATGATAATAACCTTTGCTATCATAGATGAATTAAAATCGTATATTAGTTCAGAAAAAAAAATATCTACAGAGGCCTAAAAGTCCTTAGAGAAAATATTTGAAGGAAAGAACAAAGCTACCATTTTAAACCCCCAAACTCAATTACATTCCTTAAAAATGAACAATGGTGAAAGTATAGATCTAATTTTAAAGAAGGTAGCATATATCAAAGAAAAACTATTAACATTAGGAGAAGAAGTCAAGGATATCAAATGACCATAAGAGGACTTCCAGATAATTACAAGCATCTAGTTACCTCCTTGCAAATTTTAAGTAAAGATATTTCCTTTGATGAGTTAGTCAATGTTCTCCAAGAGTATGAGGTAGAAAATATAGTTAAATATGAGATGACTAATAATTCTTTGGTGACAAAAAGATAATACACATGAAAATATAACATCATACTCAAAAGGACGAAGACCTTGGAATCAAAGATATTTTCAAATATGCAAAAAGAAAGAGCACAATACAAACTACTACAGATTCAATCCAAATAATAAAGGTCAAGAAAATCAAACATCCTATGGAAATCAACAAAATAGGATATTTCAGCCAAATCAGTTTCAACCTCAAAAGAAATAGTTCGAAAGGACATATTCTTATCAAACACAATACCCTCAAATTGAATATCATGGAGGAAATCATAAAGGACACATTGCTCAAAAGATTCAATAAGTTGAAGAAATGGAAGAACCTACAAATTAACGTGGAATTAAAGCTCTATCAATAAGGATAGACCCTTATGAAGACACTAACTATTTACTTGAACATGAAGGAGAATACAAACTTCAGTACCAGATTGCATATCCATATTTAAGACTAAAGTCTTCAAAACCAAATAATGTAATACAAGGGGGTGTTGGAATATAATACATCATTTGGTTATTTACTAATGTACATTCATGGGTACATATTTAGATAAGGATTATATTAGGAGATAAATAGTTTATTTAGAGTTATTTAATAAATGTACAAGTGTTAGAATATGCAATGATGTAAATGTGCATGTAGTCCACATGTAGATGAGTCTTAGGGTTGAGTGAGAGGTAAGGAATCTATATTTCTATAAAAAGGCCTCATTGTGAGTTATGGTGAGTACTAATAAGTAGAGAAAAGGTGATATTAGTAGTAGACACAATGTAGCTCCATTTTGCTATCATGGAGGAGTTACAAACTCCATGAGAGGAGCATTGTAATTTTCATGAGCTTTCTTATATGAGCATTTCTAGAGCATTGCATCAAGTTTTCTATCATATTTTAATGCATGTTAAGTTTCCTTTATCATAGTTATAATATTGCATAATTATTCCAATACTTGTGAATGCATTTCCTTTATATTTATGGCTCCAAAATCTAACAATATTCTTGAGAAGAAGTCCACTAAATAGGCCAAGATTGAAGTCAAAAATACATAAGGAGGTTGAAGGAGAAAGTAGTTAGAAGAAGCCACCAAATATTAGAGATTTGAAGATTACCATTGAAGGCTTAAAGGCTGATTAGGAGAAAGGTGTTTTTTGGTTTTTATAATTTAAAATCGAAGGTTTCTAGAAGGAAAGTTTCAACTGCAATTTGGAGAATTTGCCTACGAAATTGGGGATATTCGAGGATAACATTTTGAAGGAGAAATTAGATATATTAGAATCTAAAAATTTAGATTTACGGGAAAAAATTTGGGCAACATTAATAGCTACTAATTTATAGAGTTCAAGGGATCATCGTGAAGGATAGTTAAAGCTACATTTTTGGGCAGCAAGTTAGAAGGGTTTTAAAGCTGTAAATTGGTGAGTTAAAGAGCTATTTTGGACAGCAAGGAAGAGCTGCAAATCCATAAAATACAAGGAAAAATTAAGGTGAATATAATCACATAGATATCCATCATCTATGGAGGTCATTAAGGTATGCAAATTTGGTGCAAGAGGTTCATTATTTGAACACTTAAATTTATATTATTATTAAGTTTCATTAAGCACCATATTAGAGTTTAAAGTTGCAAGGGAGTAAGTTTCAAGTTTAAAGTCTTAAAAGAACTGTAGAATATGATTTATACAAGGGTTAAAACCTGCACATAAGAGGAGTTAGATATATTTCAAAAGAAAGGAAAATATCAACATCCTACCTTCTATTGAAAGCAAAGAAGATACTATTCTAAAGCATAGATTGCATATACTATAGTGCAAAGTAAGGCCATCCAAAAGGGCATACTATTTGCATGATTGAAAAGCTTGGAATCATCATTGCAAAGTTAACCAAGAAAATAAGTTAGAGGAGAGAGTTGTCTAGTAGAATAAGGCAATCCTCATCAAGGAAGGAAGTAAGATTTAAGCTTTAAAAAAAGAAGACTAAAAGGTCTCAAAGTATAGGTGTAAATTAAGGTATATTATCTTAATTACTATAAAGTTATTTATATTATATAATCACACTAGTCTTGTCCTTTCCAACATAAAAATGAGGACAAAATTTTAAGTGTTCTAAAACACTCATCAAGTGGCTGTATCATCGATTTTGGAGAGAAAACTTTTAAGCAAAGAAAAATAGCCAACTAAGGGCTCAATAGCATAGTTTTCAAGGTGTCTAAAGACACCGGATTCAACATTGTAGGTTTCATAAAAGTAGCATCCTAAGTGAAAGAAGAACCTACAACTAAAAAGGTAATATAATGCAAGGAGAATGACATAAAGAAATAATGTAAGAAGAAAATATTAAGGTGCAAGTAGCAAGGAACGTTACCCAAACAAACAATGATAATAGCTTGGATGAATTGCTACCTAGAATATAGCATTGAAGCACCTTAGAGCCACCATAATTGAAGTAGAACCATATTCATTGGAGCAAATTCATGGGAGAACATCACCATTCGTTGGAGATAGTACATTGCAGTTGCAAGCCAAAACAACTTGCAAAAGTTGGCAAGAAAATTGAAGAAATAGAGGATGTTGAGAGTGTAGTTATATGCAAGAGAAAGACCTTCCACCTACCACCTAAAGCAAAGAAATATCATGCCATTTGGCACAAAGGAGAAGAATACCTTCATATACATAAAAATACCTCTATAGTTTAACGCCTACACAAGGAAAAGAGCGCTCAAACCTAAAGTAATGCCTAGTCATCATTCAAAGCCTAGTATAATATCTACATTATCAAGACCAATGGTGCCTAATGTTTGTAACTCATATGCACCACCTAGCAAGAAGTCTCAGGCTCAAAGGTAACGTAAGTGCCACTTGGCATACATTTCAAGGAAGACAAAGGTATTAATAACCTTGCACAAGAAGAACATGAATATCTAGATTTTGTAGAGTTCAATAACATTGAAAGAGGAGATAATATAGTCCTTAGTGCACAAGAAGATGAAGCTCGTTTAATGTACAACATAATACTTTAAAGGCTAGAAAATACAACACACAAATATTGGATAGAGGAGTCAAAATAAAATCCAATCAGCACACACATTTCACATTACAAGGAAGGTGTAGTTTTACATGATTTAATAATTTATTTCTTAAGTGTAAGGAGTTATAAGGTGTATTATATTAAGTTAATTTTATTTATTATTGCATTGGAAATATAATAAAATACCAAACTTAGTGAACTAGAAAGCAAATCAAAACAAGGAGTTTATATCCTTAAGTAATATTTCAAAGTGCATTAGTTGAAATACAAATATCATAATATTTGAAAATAATTAAACTAGGAGATATAAGGTTTTCTACCTTGAAAAATTTAAATATTATTTTGTAAATATTACCATTTTCTAAATTTCCAAATTAGGGAGATATAAGGAGTACTACTTCAAAATTTAGGTTATTAGAATTTAAAAAACTAAACCACTGAGAAGTAAAGGATAAAGAAGCAAATTCATCAATTACTTGGAAGTTGGAAATTGCATTTTGCATTAGTCTCTTACACTAATTCATGAGACATTATAAATCCAACTAAAATATCTTGAAGGAAAAGAACCTTATCAAAACTTGGAGGTGCATCATCATAATTATCTTTAAATTTCTATTTACTAATTAATAGGAAGAAATAAGGAAAAATAGAAGTTGAACATTAAGGAGACAAAAGCGACTCAACTCAAACTAAGAAAGGTAAGCATACCATCAAGTTCATAGTACATTAAAACACTTGCAAGATAGAAGACATTTTACAAAACTTGTAATTTTGAAAAGTTCTTAGCAAGGTTGAGCACAAACTTAAAACTAGGGAGTCATAAGGTAGACAACTACAAAGTTTTTGAAAGTCATAACTTCTATCAAAATTATTAATTTTTCAAAATGAAAAATAACTTTAAAGGAACCATGGAAAGGCTTATTAAATAATAAGGTTTCAAAGAATCAAAATGGTTCAAAGACATACTCGATTCTAAAAATGATAATAAGGAAATTACAATTAGAAAAGAAGAATCAATATGGTTTAAAAGACTTATGAGAATTCACAAACCAATGGTTTGGAAAAAGTAAATTCTTCAGAAATATCTTTCAATGATGATAACTATACTAGTAAAGCTATTGAGAACCATATTCAAAAGGTGGAAAGGAACATTCACCAAAAATACATCCTAAAAATTTATAAAATAAGTAAATATGAAATTACTTCAATTGTATACAGATGGTTTAACTATTTTATCAAGGAAATGAATAGACTTGATTCTATTAAAACAACTAACAAATAATATAGGATATCTTTACTATGCACTTATTTAAACAAATTTGGTCATGAGAAAGCAAACTGCTAGAGCTTCCATCCATGTAAATCTTATGGAGGAAAAACTCATTCATCTTTCTTCTATTACTATAAAAATAAGTACTATAAATTTTTTGAAGACAGACTAATATTCATATTAGATTGTTTCTTCCAAGTTCTTATTTCAAAAGCATTCACTGACAATGAGTTCAAGCTTTAATTTTTTTAAGATCAAGGAGATAGGTCATTCATAAAACCAATGGAAAGATATTGGAGCAATTATGATCCACTTATGACCTGCAAGACCATGATATCTCTAGTTCACCAAAGAGACTTCAAGAGAAAATATTCTACCAACCACTTTAAGACAACAAAAAATAGTGGAATGAAGAAGACAAGGGAAGAAAACACTAAGACGAAATCAGAAGAAGACAAAGGATTTGATCAAGTTGAAGAATATTTAAAAGATGAATATCCATAATGAAGACTAAAGTCTTCAAAATCTAAATAATGTAATACAGAGGGTGTTAGAGTATATAACATTATTTGGTACATGCTAGTGTACCACCTTGGGTACATTATTAGATTAAGAGTTTATCTTAGATTAAGTTTTGAGTAGTTACTTCATGCAATGCAATAAATGCACAAGTGTTAGAATGTGCAATTATGTAAATGTGCATGTAGTCCACATGTACATGAGCCATAGGATAGGTAGATGAAGAGTCATGGACCAAGAAATATATCTTCCTATATATATGCTGTTGAGCTATGAAGCAATAGTGTAGCAATAGAGTAGTAATAAAGAGTGAAGCAATAGAGAGTTAGTAAGTATAATGAGTACAATGTGGATCTTCGAAAATAATTTATGGAGTTTTCATGGCCTCCATTATATTGCATTGTACTATTTTCATGAGCTTCCATTAATGACATATTTTTGAGCTATTATAGAAGTTTCTCATATATTTTTCCTACATTTTATATTACCATTATCATATACTTATCATTGCTTGCTCATTTTACATCTTGTGGTTTCATTTCCTTTAATATATATGATCAAAATATAACAAAACACGATTACATTTAACCTAGGTAAATCATCTTCAATATTATTAAATAATGTAAGTACATCTTCTTACAATAAAAATGAAATTAGTCTAGAGGTTTTCCATTGCCTTTTGGATTTTTAGGGAAGCATGATAGAGAAAAACATTATGGTAAATATGCATTACACTTTAGGACTTTTAGGAAATAATGAGAAGAATAATATTATGGAGATTACCTCTTACACTTTAGAGTTTCCAACACAATATAAAGAAGGAAGTTATTTCCAATTTTATTTCTTGCATTTTAAATATCCCCTGAGGTAATATAATAAGTTATTTCCAAATATTATTTCTTGAATTTTAGATCCCCTAAGGCAATTGCAACAACCTAGGTCCTACCTACCTAATTGTCCAACCTAGTCCTACCCACTAGATTCTGAAAATAAAAATTTCAATCGGTTTCAAAGTCTTAATAAAAACATAAGGAAAAAGTTTGATGATCACCCAATGTTTTATTAGTACAAGGCATAGAAAATCCTATGTTTGGAAATATTAATCACTGCAAAAGATCTTCCAAGTGGTTGATACTGGCTAGATCCCATAGAAAAGGTACCTTTTTGTAAACTTATTCTCTTGTAGAAAAAGAATCAACACCAAAACACATACATGAAAATGAAAACTTGCAATAAAAAGAATGCTTCTTTTGTATTAAAATAGGGGAGCCTTAGTCTCCCAATTTACAATGCTTGATGCCCCAATGTTTGGGGATAGATATTACAATGCTTTTATTTTTATGAAGTACAAATGCTCAAATGACAATTTTTGGTTCTCCAAGCAAGTCAACTGGTGTCCTTCGTTATTTTGTTGCAACTTCAAGGGTGAGTGGGCTTTTGATATCCAACAATGGGACCACTCTAGCTTCAAAAACTCTCCAAGTACCTGTTTCTAGCACACATGGAAGTCAAACAAGGGTCAATAGCACTTGTTGATCAAGATAGAAAATACTACTATAAAACCTAGGTGTAGAAACACAAAATATGGTGTAAAAAATAGAGAAATAAAACCTAAGATGCCTTGCTAAAAATAAAATCTTTGATACATGCTTATTGTGCTTTTCTAGGTTCTAAGCAACTACATGTGCATAGTTTTAGTTGAGCAACCGTAGGAGGATGATTAGGCAACCACAGAAGGGTAATTATGACTGTGTAACCATGAACAAACGATTGAGGCTAGATGGCAGAAAGCTCCAAAGGTGGACTCTAAGAATTTGAATCTTTGGTTTTCTTGAGATGTGTGCGAGCTTCTGGTGTGATTTTGGTATCCTGACAGTGTATGTTCTAAGCCTCCTTTTGATTGATGGGGTAGGGTTGATTTTGTAAGCCACTTTGGGGTTTTAGAGGGAAATAGAGGTGGCAAGCTAGGATTACCAAGTAGTAATCCAGGGATACCAAATGGAAGGGACATTTATAGTGAGTCACCTAGGGCATCTCACTTAACTGGGGTGACATGGCTAATGAGTGAATGCAAGTAAAGTGAGGTGTCCTATGTGAAGGGATAAGGGGAGAATGGGTGTGTGAGATGTGGCAAGGTGGGGTGGTGAGATGGATAGGATACATGTCTAGTGATTAGACAAGGTATCCTAGGTAGATTTTCTAGATTTATTAAAATCTAGAAAATAGGATAATGTGCAGGATTTATACACCTAAGTTTAGACTTAGGTATATAATTTTATTATGCAGGATTGTGATGTGCAATGTGGGTGAAATATGCAAGGCTTTGTGGTAAAGCATAAATGCTTAGGTTTTGGTGTCTACATTTAGAAACTATTTTAACAAGTTTCTTTGAGAGTGTACCCAATTCTTCCAAGCCAAAATCATTTTACAAGGAATATTGATAGACATTCCATTCTGGGTATTAGCATATTTGGTTCATTTTCTTGCGCACCAAAAATTTGACTAGTGCACCTATATATTGCATAAAATCATGACAAAAATCCACACCGTTAAAACAAACACAACTACAAATCTCAGCACATGCAATTATCTTTGTTTTTTTATGAATCTTGTTATAATTTGTATAATTCTATAATACCGACCTCATTGCACCCAAACCTAGCCAATGCTAGGATGATAGTACAATAGGTGTAGGTAAATTTTATTTTATACAAAACTAATAATGTTTTATATTCAATTACATTTTTTATTTTTATAATTTATACATAAATTTAGAAAAGGGTATCATTTTCCTCTTCAAAACAAGATGCTAATGCCAAAGGTCATCATCTAGAAGAACCAAGAGATTCTAAAACATCTTAAAAAATGATACCACTACACAGAAGATTTACAAAACGCTTAAGACCTTCTAATTCTCCTAATCCTTGTCAACCTCCACTTGCACGTCAACCACCAAATGATGTTATTAATGTCAATGAGGCCACACTCACTACAAGTAAGTTTTTTTTTTTCAAGATAAGGTTCATAAGATAAGGTTCATGTATTCATTTAGTTAAAATTATAATCTATCATTTTTATGAATTTTTTAATATATTTTTCATATGTACGATGAACCAACATGCCATTAGGAGGTGCAGTTGAGCAGGAGATCTCATCTTTGGCCAATAATTCTAATACATTTACATTAAATTTTATAGCCTGCATTCATAAAATTTGTAACAAAATTTTATTGTGATTTTTTAAGCTGCTTCACAACAATATACTCAAGGAAGACAACAAATGATGTCGCCCCCTCCTCCACCATGCCAACAAAAAATGCAAGGTCAAAAACGTATGGGTGGAAAACAATTTCTTCCATCCATGGTATGGGGAGGAGCAACCAAGGAATTTTTAGGATTTTTGACTTTGTCTTTTGGTAATTTTTCAAATGTAGAGAAAATTTCAGCTGTGGGATTACCTAATCCTCCACTTGATGAGAATTAATTTTTATAGGGAAACATGCCTAGTTTTTTTCAAGCAATATATGTGCTTCGATATCATCAAAAGTAAGTACAAGAAGAATATTCAAGTGCATCTCCTCAGAACTCATCTCCTCCTAAGGAAATTGGTAGCCCTCATCCTCTAACTGAGGATGAGAAAGTAATTTTTTTAAAAAATATTTTAATATCTAGAATTATCAAGCAACCATTACAATTTTTTTGCTTTTAGATGTAAAGAAATGAAACAATGAGAGTATCAGGAAAAAGTTTTAATAAAGGAAATAAATGCCCGATTCAAAATTTTTTCAAAAAGGGAATTTTTTTTTCTTTTGTTTAGAACGAACCAAAAAATCTTGATGCTCTTCTACATCAAGCTAAATCTGGCATATTGAAGGTTACAACTTCTTATAATGATGAAATTTTAAGTATTATGTTGAATAAATTGGAGAACATAAATGTTGAAGCCTAGGCTTATTTTAATGAATGAACATTTGAAAAGAAAAAGTTGCTCTTGTTATAGCTGCAAAGAATGTTGTCAAAGTTAGACTAATATATTTTAAATTTTATCTGTTCTCTTTCTTTAATGTAATTTCTGCTAACTTCTTTCTTATTTTTTGTTTGCAAACCAACTTTGATAATATGAAGAAGCAGGTTCAAAACCTACAACATTATCTACAAATGACAAAGGATTACTTGTTGGTTTCTATGAAAATGAACGAAATATGTCAAGAAATGGTTCGAGAGAAAAACACTTTTAGGAGGATCATAATCTTACAAGGATTTGATCCTAATATTTTGCTTAAGTAGAAGGGTAAATAAGTTCTTGCATCGGTAACTAAAGATGCTACAAAAGAAGAAAAGACATTGCTCGAAGGCTTAAAAAAAGTAGTGAACATCTTGGTCAGATTTAGAGCAATAGAGGAGCAGACTAATGAGCAGTCTAATGAGGAAGGACTTGTAGCACAGGAAGTAGAGAGATTAGATGTAGGGTTAGTACCCCTTGAACTACAAATTATAGAGGTAGTACAAAAGGGAAAAGAACCCAAAACTACACCTAGCCCCCAATCTAAGAAATGAAAAAGTAAAGGCTATGCAATTGTTGATTGGAAATGTCTTATTGCAGTCAACAATTTATAATTATCAAAAAATTATTTTTTATGAAATGTTGTCATATAAAATATTTTCAAATTAACAATCGAAATATTTGCATAAATCTTTTCCATGTATATTTTTGTGCGTTTTTACAGTGGCAATCTATGTTCTTGTGTTAGTTCCATAACTTGAGTACCATGCTATTTACATGTATATTCATGTGTTATTTCCATAGCTTGAGTATTATGCTATTTCAATTGTGCTTGAGTTTATGAAGGATACATCTATGCATGGGTTTAAATTTTTAGTTTATTCAAAGCCAAAGCATAAAACATAAAATTTTATCAACATAGATAGTACAATAACAAAGCTATGATATAAAAATAAGTATTTTCTTATGTTATTTCAATAACTTGAGTTTTATGCTATTTCCATTTATATGGTTTTGTTATTTCCATAACTTGAGTATTATGCTATTTGCATTATGCTTTCTAAACTACATACAACACTTTCTAATTTTTTTTTCTACTAATTATACATGCATGTATGGTTTTAAAAATTTCATTTTATTCAAAGCCAAAGCATAAGATGAAATTTTTTGTTGATATCAAAGAAGATAAATGATATCAAAAAAATTCTTATGGTATGAAAAATAAAGTCTTATCAACAACAAAAAATGATATCAAATGTAGAATACCATTAATTATATGAATTTTTTTTAATCATTGCAATTTTACAATGGAGGAAGTTGAAACAAACACTTCTCAACTTCTCAAAAAGAACTAGTAAGCATATTTGAATTTTGCGTCTCCATAATCTAAACATTGCAAGTGTCGTTATCCTCATTATCAAGAATATTAGTGGAGCCTCTTCGGCTAGCTAGGGAATTCCAATATACCAAAGATCTTTCATAGAGATACTTATCCAACTCGTACGATGACATATATATTCTCAAAAAAATTTCTAAATTTTTGTCGAACCTATTACGAAATTTAGATTTCACAAAAGATAGTGCACTAAAAACCCTTTCATCTTCAACAAATCCCAAAATCATTGTCTGACATAATTCATATGAAATAAAATATTCACTCGTTGTTTCTTGTAAGACACTACTTGGATACAATTTTTTCCACAAACGCATGATGGAACCAGGGTCATGTGGGTTAATAAAATGCACAATCTGATTAACCATTTTCATTTCAAAATTAGTGGATTGTTGTCTCAAAAGTTCTTTGTTTCCACACATTTAATTAAATGTTTCGTAAGAGTGCCCATATATTTTACAAACAAATCACTTTTACTAATGTAGTCAAGAAAAGGATTCTAGAATTTAGGGTTAACCACAAACATCACCTCAAACAACTCATCTCTTTGAAAATGATCTCTTATTTCCCTTGTCAATTATTCTACAATTCTTATCAATTTAATCTTAGTACCATGTAAAATCACATCAAATCTACTGTGTCATGGGTACTTGTTTAACATCATGTGTAATTGTATCTGATCGCTTTTCATAACAATATAGAGGAATCATCTTTAAATTTATAGTAATACAAATATTATCATTGATGTTGAACTTCAAAAAGTTGTTAGGATTATTGACCTTTATTAACATATTCCAACTATCAAACAAAGGATCTATAAAATTTTCTCCAAACAAGTATATCATTTTTGATTAGGTAAAATATAGGGTTTTTAAAGGGACCCTGACCTTTTTTATAAATGAGACTTCTATAGATTAGGGTCCCATCCTAAAACTCTAACGAGAATACCAGCTAAACTTGAGTGTTGAATAATAATAAGATTTGAATCTCCCACTCAGATATCAAATTTGAAACCAACCACCTGACATAACGGTTTAGACATCCCATGCATCGATGAATTCAATAACAAAATGGAAAAAGAGTGATAAAGATTAAAATTATAATTTCCACTCAAATAACATAGATTGAATTGAAAAACCAAGAAACCCTAGCATCCAATCCAAAAAACTAGCCATAAAACTAAATGATTTTGCAATCCCATGAATCAGCCACTCTAAACCAAAATTGAGACTTCTCACCTAGTAGAAAAAGGAACACCAACCTTCCATCCCAAAAACCAAAGCTAGGATTTAAGAAGAAATACTCCACCAGACCACAATTGGGAACGCAGGAAATAGAAAAACGAGAAACATTGAACCCCTACATCAAAAACCACCCATCGAAAACTTGTGATCCCTACATATCCATTGAAAATAGTAGCCCTATTTTTTCCCAATCAAATTGGAATGAACCTAGAGAATAGAACCCTATAGGACCAAGTAGCGGAGAACACTTGGGAGCGAGCACTCACTACCCAGAGGATTGAGAGAATACCAACAACGAAATCTACAACTCAAGCCACACTAAACATGTGATCTTCCCCTAACTGAAAAACTATGCGCTTAGGAAATATAAATGAGCAAAAACCACTAAAGTGCTAGAGATTACAAATAAAAATTTAGCATGCTACCAAAATATTTAAAAATATATAAATAAAACCCATCTTGAATGTAGCATGTCAATTAAAAACACACCCCACCCAACGGGGGCTTGAGAATACCATCCTTCCTTGATTGGATTAATATTCTAGGTTGTAAACTACCCAAATTGAAGCACACCATGGAAATAAAATAAACAAACCAGCTATCCTCCCAATGGGGGATCCCATCACAAAACCTCACTAGCCTTAAGAATGTGATCTGAAAACCAGTTGGAATCCATAAAAGAGTTGAATAGTAGAAGCCAAACTAGTAGGATTTGCAATAGAGTACCCCAAAGATAAAAAAATCCTTCATATCGAAGATCTATGAAGGAAAAAATCCCATAGATCCTTTTGAAGTCCAACTAAAAATAGGGCCATTTGAAGATATGTCCCAAACAGTGCCCATCCATATACTGGTCTAGCCATCTACACATCATCAAAGCGAGATGTTGTGGTTAATTTAGTTGCCCAACCTTCCACCCAACCCCCCAACTACAGTTCCTTCGATTGAACCTAGACTTCCACCCAATAATCTTATCTACATCAACAATATCAATAGCCAAACTAGATACCCAACAACCCAGACCGACCCAAGACAGGAGATCACCCAAAAACACAACCAGATATTAAAAATACTTTAGCTGAACCAATATCCTTCCCCAAACCACTCAATTGAGGTTCCAACTACCCAACCTTCCTCCCAATAAGCCAACTATAGTTGCAAAGTCATATATTAGAGAGGTTCTCTGCTCAAAAGAGCATCTAGACAAGTATACCTTATCAATAAGCATACATATTTGTTTTCTCATCCTGATAAAATCTACAATATAAATAGATATTTACTATGCAACTTTAATAAAAGTATTCATTTATTGTAACAATGGAAGAATACCACATAATGTGAGAAGTGCTTTTGAGTCAGTCATATTGTATAATAAATATTTTGCCTTGTCAAAATCCTTGTGATGTGCATACATAAACCCCACTAAGGATTGATATTATAAAAAAACCTTTTTTGCAGGAAGAAAGAGTGAAATCCATCATTTGTCCACATATTTTAACAACTTTTTTCCTTTAGTAACACCTAGAGAAAACTATTTAAACTCTATAAATATTTTTGAACTGCACAGAAAGTAAGCATGTATTTCACATACGAGTTCTTCTAGTCTAGCAACATTTTCAAATGTGCTCACAATTTTGTATGTAAGATTCATTCTATGTGCCATGTAATTAATGGGAATCAAATATGTGATAATTGATATCTAAAGTCTAACACAAAGATTGTTCCTTTATAATTGAATTGTAGTTGCACTATCAACTCCAAAACAAATTAACTTTGTGGCTATTTTTTTCATTCATTCCAACAATATTCTTTAAATTGGTTATAACAACATTGTAAATATTTTCCACATTACAATTTTTCATCGTCTTATGTAGTGCAAGTAAATGAGGTTGTCTTAAAATATTTTGGAACATATAAACATGTATGCAAATCCAAGATGTGTTGTCAACAACCGTTACCTCATTAATTGAAAGTGAAATGAATTTGCCATGTTTTACATTCTCTCTCAGGTCTTCCTTCTCAACCAGTGATATATATTTTACCATTTCCCAACCACTTTTATCTGACCAATGGGAACTAGGGAGGTTCTGCATATTAGCTAGTTGAAATAGTTGCTTATAATCAACAAAATCAGACATGGATCTACCCTTTTTTAAAATATTGTATAAAATAGAAAACTGCAAACTTTTGGAGGCTAATATGGTCTTATGAACTTTTTGAAATTGGGCTTGGATTGTTCCACCCTTCTCAATGAGATTTTTTTGGTGATTCATTTCTTTTTTGTGTTCCACTGCATATATGACATGCACACATTCCTATTCATCCTTATAACTAACTATTTTTGTAATTGTTCCATCACTTTCTTTTACTGATGAATAAAATTTCCCACATTATTTTTCTATTCTGTCTATCTTAAGTTACATATTATGATTCTTTCCTAGTTTCCAACTACAAATAATGCATCTTCACTCTTTTGGTGTGTCATTATTGTTCTCTGGCCAAATTGGATCAATAAAGGGATATTTTGATGATCATTCAAACTTAAATGTCCTTCCAATAGTCCAATTTATTAACTTTCTATGTTTAGTTTTTTGATCAGAAGATTCCCCAAAAGTATACATTTTAATCGTACTCAGATTTTATTTTTTGGTTGGTGTGTTTGTATGAGGTATCTCATCAAGTGATTGTTGAATGTCATTATTATGAAAATTATCATGTGGTCCCATCTCATCCCCTAGAATATCTTCAAGTGGAGGTATATCATGGTCAACAATATTTATTGCATTCAATGTTTGGTGTTCTATATCATTTTTGGATGTAAAAAGGCACTATTTTAAAGAATTAACAAAATATATTTTTACAAGAATTAAAAAAGAGGTAGATAAACAAATAAACCATTTATTTTTTAATGAAGAAATGTTTTATATTTAAGAATAACAAAATAGAAAAATTAATTGATTAGTTGGTAAAAGGTGTTTGTACCTTCAACTTGTGCAGATGTGGATGCCTCACTACATTTTGATATATGTGTAAAATATTTTAGGATTATATTTTTACTAGAAGATTGGTCTCCCTTCTTTCCATCACCAGTAGGTGACATTGTACTTGTAAAGAAAAAATATTTTGATTCTAGGAAATGAATATGAAGTTGAAGGAAAATATCATAATTCCCTCAATAACAACTTCAATAATAATTTCCATAATTTTCAGTAGGTGACATTGGACATACGTTCCTCAATAATAATTTGTATTTCTAAGAAACTAAGGTTAAAATATAATTTCGTAAATAATCTATGAGTCTTGAGATGAACCTACACTACCCTCTATAATGACCTCTGCCTGCATGCTTAGAGAACAACAACAAAAAATACAATGCTAAGAAAAAATACTCTAATAGACAAGAAGCAGAATCTGATAATAAGAAATGCTCCTAACACACTACAAGATGACATGGATTCTTAGATATCACAGTTGCAGATAACAAACTAAATCTAGAAAAACAATAATTGCAGAATCAAAAAAAGAAGATCATAGAAACACACATAACACAATATTTATCCTGGAAACCTTTAACTAGGAAAAATCATCATAGTATTATCTTCTTATTGCATTAAATTGACCATATCCAATACAATAATATTCTCTTTCTATCGCACTTTTTCTTTGTCACCAAAACCTAATGCAAGTGTGATATATAACAAATGCACAAGCACAAATTTTACAATTTAGGGCAAAAATGCCAACCTAAATTCTACCGCTCGATTTGTGACCTAATAATAAATGGTCTAGATTAACAAAGGGAAAAATACACCTATTTTTGGCAACACAAGTAGGGGGGCGTTATCCCCCTACACACCTCCTTCACAGAGTGGGTCCAAGTGTAGTTGAAAACAAGACCTCTAAATTTCCAGTACCTTTCAAAGTTAACATCTAGTACCTTTCAGAGCTAACCCCTCTTGAATAACATGGAAAATATTTAACATAATTCCAACACTATGAAACTGAAGGAAAAAATCTTTAGAAAACAAAATAATGGAAGAAGAATACAATCCAAGATAACATGATAAAACCAACATTAAAGTAATACCTAGCACTCCAGCAGGGTTAACCTTCGTTGAATTCTAAGGAAACCTATGAGATATGGCGAAGAAAAGTAACACTTGCATTGATTGAAATGGTTTATATACATGTTGGTATAGTTATGGTGGTTACCCAACCACCCAAACCACCCAAATTGGAGAAGCGCTTCAAGCGCTTATTTTTATACACTTTGCTAATGATGAAATAACTTGCCTATGCTAACATCCCCCCTTATTACATTATTGGCAAATACATAGAGCATTGCAAAACAATTCAAATTTGACACGTGCAAGTGCCTTGGTAAAAATATCTGCAACTTGCTCATCAGTGGGAATGTATTGAAGCTATATGTGGTGCTTTGGAACTTCATCTCAAATGAAATGACATCGAGTATCAATGTGTTTGGTACGTTCATGAAAAATTGGATTCTTGACAAGATTCAAAACACCTTGATTATCACAAAACAAATGAAGAGGAAGATTCTTTGGAAGGCCCATGTTTGTAAGAATGTGACTTAACCACATTATCTCACAGACTACTTCACTGGCTGCATGATATTCTACCTCTGTAGAAGATAAAGCAACCACATGTTGCTTCTTACTATGCCATGAGATAGGTCCAGATCCAAGATGGAAAACATATCCAGAAGTTGACTTTCGATCATCAATGGATCCGACATAATCTGATTTCATGTATCCCTGTAAGAAGAACTTGTCATTCTTCTTGTACTCCAGGCCATAGTCTGTACTACCACGAACATAATGAAGAACTCTCTTTGCTGCTTTCCAATGACTCACCTTAGGTTCTTGCATGAACCTTGAAAGATAGCCCACAACAAAACTAAGATCTAGCCTGGTATTCGTTAGATATATGAGACTCCCAATCAGCTATCGATAGAGAGTACCATCTACCTGAGGTGATTCATCATATCATGATAACTTAAGTCCTTGCTCCATTGGAGTGGCTTTAGACTTATAGTTAGTCATCCGATATTTTTTGACTAATGTCTTGGCATACTTCTTTTGTGTTACTTTGATATGGTGCTTTTTCTGAGTCACTTCCAAACCAAGACAATAGTGAAGAAGTCCTAGATCTATCATTTCAAAAGATTATTTCAAATCATCTTTCACTACATCAATCATTTTCTTTGAACTCCCTGTTATGATCAGATCATCTACATATAACACCAAAATCACTATATCAGAACCATTGTTCTTAATATAGAGATTTGCATCTGAAGGACTTCTTTTGAATCCATGCTGCACTAGGTGACTGTCTATCTTGATGTACCAATCTCGAGGAGCTTGTTTGAGCCCATACAAGGATTTGATCAACTTGCAAACTTTATGTTCTTGCCCTTCAACCACAAATCCTTCTGGTTGGGTCATGTACACTTCTTCTTGTAGGTCACCATTCAAGAAGGCACTTTTAACATCCATCTGATGCAACTTCCACCCAAAATGAGCTGCCATGGCACAAAGTACTCGAATGGTAGTCATATTTGCAGTAGGGGAAAAAGTCTCTTCATAGTATATGCCTTCTTTCTGAGCATAGCCCTTTGCAACAAGATGGGCCTTATGCTTATCAATAGTACCATCTGCCTTATACTTTACTTTGAACACCCATTTGCAGCCAATGGGCTTCTTTCCTATAGGCAGATTGACTAGCTTCCATGTATGATTCTTCATGAGAGATGTATATTTTGCTTCCATAGCAGCCTTCCACTAAGGCTCACTAAGTGCATCTTGAATTGTTGCAGGTTCATTTGCATCCAATGCTATCATATAAACTCGTTCATCATCATCCACATCTATTTCTCTGTCTTCCTCTGCATCTACAGATAGTTCATCAAAATTTTGGCAAAGTTCATCAACCTCTGAAGATGATGCCTTTGCTCTTCTCTATTGTGTCATACTCTGAGTGCAAGGTCGATCTTGAGTTAGATATGGAAGTGAATTCAACTTAGAATATCTCAATGTACTAGTATACCACTTTGGAACCTTCTTCTTTGGGGGAGTACTTTCTTTCTTAGGTTCTTCTTCTTCTTCAAGGTATACATCTGTAGATGTGATATCGGATGTGGAAGCTTCATCAAATACCACGTCTCTACTAGTGTGTGTTTTCTTGGTTATTGGATCTATCAATCGATATCCTTTTGAATGCTCATCATAACCAAGAAAAATGCATTGCAGGGTTTTCTCATCTAACTTCTTCCGCTTTTGTTTTGGTATGTGCATGAAAGCTTTACATCCAAAAATCCTTAGATGAGAAATGGAGGGTTTCCTACCACTCCATGCTTCTTATGGGGTCTTGCCCTTTAGAGCCTTTATGGGAGCTCTATTCAGGAGGTACACTATTGTATTCACTGCTTCTACCCAAAATTGTTGCTCAAGATGTGCTCCTAAAATCATACAATGACTCATTTCCATGATGGAACGATTCCTCCTCTTAGCAACTCCATTTTTTTGGGGAGTATAGGTTATAGTCAGCTATCTCTTAATCCCATGTTCTTTCAAAAATGATGAAAATTCATTGGAGGTATATTCCCCCCCTCGATCTGAGCGGAGGGTCTTGATGAAACATCCTGAATCCTTCTCAACAAGCTTCTTGAACTGCTGAAAGTACAGAAATACCTCAGACTTCAATTGAAGAAAGAAAACCCACATATTCCATGAGTGATCATCAATAAACAACTAAAAATACCTCTTTCCACCATAGCTGTTTGGCATAGGACCGCACATATCGGTGTGTACCAACTCCAATGGTTTCTTAGCTCTTGAAGAGCTAGCTTCAAAAGGTACTCGGTGTTGCTTCCCTACTAAGAAATCCGAGCATACTGGAAATGTGTATGAAAGGTTGGGGAGACCTTTCACCATCTCATATTTTCTCAACTCGAGAAAATAACCTAAACTTAGATGCCCATATATCCTATGCCAAAGAGAAGTAGCCTCTTTTGTGGTAGCTACCATGGCTACATGAGGCGTTGAAACAACATCTAAGATGAACAAGCCATGCTTGTATGATCCGATTGCTACATGTTTTCCTTTTTTTGTGATAAAACATCTTTTTTTTCCTTTTGCAACACGGAACACAACATCCATATCTCAATCCAACATTTGAGGGACTGACAAAAAGTTATTAGCCAATCCAAGAACATAGTGTACCTTCTCAATATGACATTTGCCATCAGGAAGAGTGACAGAAACATCACCTTCACCTTTCACTTGGTAGACTTGATTGTCAACAATTATTACTGGCTTACCTTCCTTCTCCTCAAATCTCTCAAACCATGATTTTTTCGCCAGTCATGTGCTTACTAGCACCTGAATAAATATACCATACAACATCTATTTGTGAAGATGAAGTATGAGTCATGAGCACCTTGTGTGCTCACTCATATTCTGAGTTCGAGTCGGATTCTCTAGAATTTGAGGATGAATTTGATTCAACATAAGCAACATGTCCCTTGGGTTGCTTATTCTTTTTATATGGTTTGTATTTCCTTTTTCCTTCTTCTTATGATCTTGATCATTAGGTTGTTTGTTCTTATACCAACACCTGTTGGTGTCATGGTTATTCATATCACATATCTTGCAATATTTTTTGTCTTGTTGTTGAGGTTGTTTCCATTTTCCTTTTGATGAGGTTCCTTCCTTCTAGAAATTTCCCTTTTTCTTACCCCCTTGTTTGGAGTATAGGGCATTATCTGGCACATCATATTTCTAAAATTGATTTGCCTCCTCAGTTTGAAGCAAATTCACCAATTCCACAAAATAAACTTGTCTTCCAGACACATTGAGTGAGGTTATCAACATCTTGTAGGAGTCGGGCAAAGCTCTCAAGATGACTGAAGTTAAGAGCTTATCATCCACTGTTTCTCCCAGAGCATTCAACTTGGCTTTCAATTCCACCACTCTGTAAAGAAAGAGATCAACTGTCTCACCAAAATTCATACTCAATGTATGAAGTTGAGTTTGAAGGTTTAGAATAGTGGACTGATTCTTTCCTTCATAAATGGTCTTCAAAGCATTCCATGCTTCATGACTTGATTTGGCTTCACAGATATGAGGCTGGACCTCATCTGTAGTAGCAAGAAAAATTAACATAAGACATCTTCTATCCTTCTTATCAAAGTCCTCTTGATCTGCCCCTACTGTTGAAGGATGTTTTGTAGTGCCAGTGGCTACATCCCACAAATCCTCTACTTGAAGAATAGCTCGCATATTTGTCTTCCATGGTGCATAGTTTGAACCTTTGAGCAATTGTGATTCTGATAAATATTTGTGAACAGTGGCCATTGTGAAGGTTCCTTATAACACCAAATGGTCCCCCTTTATTTATACCTGCCAGGCCTTTATACCGAACCTCTCTATATATACCCGCCCTTACGTGAGGGAGACTATAAGTATATAAGAGTTGAATGATAAGTGGTACATAGGCGATACTGAAAGGGAATCATTTTGTTTATGACACCTACCATAGAAGGTCCTTCCTCATGCGTGGGGCGTAACTTCCCCTAAACACTTTGAAATTCACTTCGTCAAGATTTACGTCTAACAACAATAATGATTAGGGTAAAATATGGAGTGAATATAGAACTGGTTTGCCTTATTTCTCCTAGATGATTTATAGAGAACAATAGCTCAGATATCGTTGTTGCAGCTATATTAGGTGTTAGATACAATAGTCCAATCACGACAGCATTACCTGTAAGTGTGGACCAGAGGTATTGTATATACCGAATACTGCTGTGCAATTGAATTGCACGAGTAGGTTTAAAAAATTTGGGGTCTTTTCTTTGTTGTAATTTATGATTGTTAATGCAAGAAAATAGAATATTTAAATGCAAAAAAATACAATCACAAATGCCCATAAATTTAACTACTCTAGGTGTCGGTGTCCACCGAAAATGCACCTATTACAATACCAATTTTATCATGCAATGATTCACTTCCATCAATTTTGATCTCCCCCCTTTGTCTTATAATTTTGCAAAAAGAATACTGTGATCTCCCCCCTTTTTTTGCAAAATAAACAAGGAAGAAATAAAAAATTGGTACCTGGACCCTTCAAAAGCTTGCTCTTAGGCCTGAAATGCCCCGATGTTGCCAAAGAATGACAAAAAATTGATAAAAAGTGAGTCAATTTTTGTTGCAATTCTTGCTTGGGTATTAAAATTATAGCTTGGGGTATCAAGAGCCGCTCAGGGGGCATCCAATAGCGCTTACAGGGCATCAAAAACCTCTTGATTCTTCAACAGATGCTTACAAGGCATCAAAGGATCGTCATCGGGTATCAAATGGGTCCGTCGGGCGTCAAATGGGTCCATCGGGCATAAAAATAGTCCATCGAGCATCAAATGGATCCAAAAGGCATCAAAATAGTCCACCATGCATAAAAATGGTCCATCAGGCATCTTCAGAACCCCTCTGTAGGATTCAAACAACGAACCTCATCCACAATAGTGAGCACCACTAACCAGTCACGCTAGCAGAAGAATTAGGAATAAAATGCCAATGCCTTGTCCTTATACTGAAGGTGTTAGTTGATTTTGTTTTAAAAAAAAATTAGTGGGATTAGTCCCACATGCATCAGGTAGATGCATATACGAGCCTTTAAAATGAGAAAGGCTCATAGTGGAAGGTGACTACCTTCAGACGGTCACTCCTCCCTAGCATTTTGTCACCTGGCACCTGGCACAATGCTGTGTCCAACCCTACAATACCATGTCATAGCCTCCAACTTGGAACTGCCACATCGAAGTCTTGGTCCACATGTCTATGTCCACGTGTATGTCTTGGTCCATGTATCTGTATCCTCGTGTCTGTCTCTTTCAATGTGTTCACATCCTCGTGTATGCCTCGATCAGCATGTCTGCTTTGATCAGGATCTAAAGTCCTTCTCAGGATCAATGCTCAAGAATTGGAATCCAGTCTATCGATCTGCATGTCTACCTCGGTCAGGGTCTGAAGTCCTTCTCAAGATCTATGTCTGGGAAGTCGAGTCCAGTTTGTCTCAGATCAATCCACATTTTGATGGTCTGTTTGGTCCATCTTGGGTCACGTCCTTGGGTTGCTGGTCCATCTGGTCATGTCCTAAACCCCACGCTCTGATACCATGTGAGAGATGGTAGAGAAAAGTAACACTTGCATTGATTGAAATGGTTTATATACACGTTGGTATAGTTATGGTGGTTACCCAACCACCCAAACCACCCAAATTGGAGAAGCGCTTCAAGTGCTTATTTTTATACACTTTTCTAATGATGAAATAACTTGCCTATGCTAACAAAACCTTGACACCTCATGTCATTGCAACTACCATAGTTTACAAACTAAAAGAATATTTCTATAGCAATTCTAAAGAAACTCTATAGTACTACACCAACAAAGGTTACAAAACAAGTAACAAGGCTAAAAAAAGTAGACATTCAATCAAATTTATTGCTAGAGATGATCCAAAATAAAACAACCACACTGATATATTTGAAAGTTTTTATTTTACCTATAATCACAGTCATCACAAATTTATCCAACCGACTGTTAGAAATCTACAACCAATCATTAGACCTTTGTAACAAGTCTTTGCAATCGATCGTTACCCTATCAAGATTTCTACAAGTGATTGGTTTATGTCGATAGGAAGTCCTCTACAACTAATCAACAACTACCAATTGAGAATCCTCTATAATCAATGGGTTTATATCGAGAGGTAGTCCTCTGTAATCCATTATCACCTTGTCAAGTTTTTGCAACCGATCAACGACTATCAATTGATAATCTTCTACAACTCATCAGTTTATATTGAGGGGTAGTCCTTTGCAATCAATTTTCCCCTTATCAAGTTCCTACAATCGATCGACAATTAACTATTGACAATCCTATGCAACCGATCATTTTATATCGAGAGACAGTTCTTTGCAACCGATGGTCACCTTATCATTACTCTGCAACCAATCGACACTTATCGATTGACAACCCTTTACAATCATTCAATTTTTTGAAATAAAGTCCTCTACAACCAATAGAAACCTTGTCAGGCTACTGCAACTGATCGATAAATATGTGGATTGACAGTCTTCTACAACTAATCGGTAAATCTATTGATAGGTAGTCTTTTACAACCGATCAGTTTTTATTGATATATAATCCTTTGTAACTGATCGATACTATTTTACTTTTCTCTCCAACCGATCGATAAATATTTTGATGGATAGTCTTCTGCAACTGATCAGTTTTTATTGACAAACAATCCTCTATAATCAATCAACACTATATCATGCTTCTTTGTAATCGATCGACATTTTTTCATGCTTCTCTACAACCAATCAATAAATATTTTGATTGAAAATCCTTTGCAATTGATGGGATTTCTATAAAAAATGATAGTGTTTGATTTTTTTGTTTACTATAGGGTTTTTACATGTTCGAGGAGTTTGAGTGTTTTAGATGTATGTTTATTGGTACCATGTTAGGTATTTATACAGGTAGTATACATGATGAATTGGGTGGAAAAAATAAAATTATTTATAATTTGAAGACGGAAGGTTCATGGATTTGGGTGAATGTTGTTGGCAAATTAAAATAAAAATAGAATTTTTTTATCATTATTGGGCGAGTCGACCCCAAAAAAATTTTCACCCCAATTTTTTTGGGTGAATGGGCCCCTTTGAAAGGTCTCGAGATTAGCCAATTTCAAAATTTTAAAATCCTAATACTCACGAATTAATGATGATTCACCACTATGCATAATGTTGCTTGGACCCTTCACTTTGATGGTGCAAAAAATAAAGTTGGGGTAGGAGCCTATATTTTTATCAAGTCCCTAATTGGTCTAATTATTCTAATGACATTCCACTTCTAGGATCACCAACAATGTTGTAGAATGAAAATTTAATTTTAGAGCTCCTAACTGCTTGATGCATAAATGTTTAACACATTAGAGTGCTAGGGGATTTCCAAATTGTGGTCCATTAGATTTTGTGTGAGTATCCTATCAATGTGTCACATTTTATCCCTTACCATTAAGTGGCTAAAAACTTAAAAACTACTTTGGAGTCCTTTTCCAATAGGAATTTCCTAAGGGGAAAATACTAAGTTTGACTCTCTATCCACCTTGGATAACAAATCCATACCACATGAAAATACCATTGAAATAATTATGTGGTAAAAGTTCATGATGAACCTATTATTTATTTTCTTTGAAGGCTTGGTAGATAAGGATAAAATTAAGACTATTGATTGCTAAGCTCCTTTAGATGATCCTTGGTATGATGATATTTTGTATTTCCTCAAAACCTATCCACCTGTAGCTAATGCTACATAATATGCTCATATTTGTAGGGGATCTTTTTGATATATGGTTCTAGATGGAGTCTTATACTATAGAAATTCCTATGGTGTTCTCCTATGATGCCTTACATATATTGAGGCTCCTAAACCCCTCTTTGATGTATATAATGATGACTAGAGTGGACACTTTAGTGGTTATTCCATGGGTCATAAACTTTTGAGAATAGGTTGCTTTTGGCCTAGAATGGAAGTTAATGCCAATAACTATATTAAATCATGTGATAAATGTCAATTCCAAAAAAATGAAATTCATGAACCTATGCAATTTCTTCATCCAATTAAGTCTTGGCCTATTTCAGTTGGGGTCTTGACCTTGTAGGACCTATCTTTAACATGTCCTCTCATGGATCAAGTTCACCATTAGAAGCATAGAGTATTTTACAAGGTGGATGGAGGCTATTTCTCTTACTCATCCCACTATGTATAAATTTATCTTAAATCATATTGTGTGTCACTTTGGTGTTCCATCCACTATCATTTAGATAATGATACTCCTTTTAAGAACAAACAAAAGTAGGAATTGACTTAAAAGTCAAATATTCAACATTATTTTTCAATGCCTTATTATCCATGAGGGAATGATCAAGTTGTGTCTATAATAAAATTTTGGTTAATTTTATAAAAAGATAGAGAATTTAAAAAATTGGTGTTTAATGTTATATTCCATACTACTATCCAGACATCCACAAGGGCATCCCTTTTTTTTGCAGTAGGTGGTATTGAAGTTGTTTTTCTACTTGAGATTAAAATGGCTTCCTTACATGTTTATTTAAAGAATTTGTTGAGCCACGGTGAGTTTCATTAGGAGTTTCAAGAATCTTGGGTTGCAAATCTTGATGAGAGATATCTTTATGTTCTTGAGCATAAAAAACCTACACGAGTTGTATTGCCAAGAAGTATAAAATAATATTTTATCATTGTGATATCAATATCCAGGACCTTGTCCACAATCTCGATAATGTGCATAAAAAAGTGCAAGGGCAAGTTTATTTGTATCCCCATATACCTATTTCCAGGTACCATTACATTCCACCCTCACAAATATTTCATCCTCAAAACATGAGAAGAAATTATATAATTTGATCTTGTAAATAATGTTGACAACAGGTACCAAACTTGATCATCCACCCATCCAAGTGAAATCTTGATTGGTGGTGGTGTTTGATGATGCCAAACTACCATTGTACCACTTGAATGTCCATAAGCTACCATTGTACCACTTGAATGTCCATAACTACTCTATTGGTTACATGCTTTTGCTAGTCTACTCTAATATTTCAAATAATTGGTCCTATTGTTCCTTGATGCTATTGCATCACTTTAAATCTACAAGTACTATGTTTTTTTCTCCCAAACACTATCATACTTGATGTATTTATGATTCCATATAGATCCATAATAATATTAATGCCCTAAACCATACCTCCAAGATTATTTTCACTCGTAATGGTTTGGGTGGATATTCTGCAACCTTAACCTAAAGTTCTACTTCCTTTTATCTTTCCATATTTACCCAAATTGCTCCAACCAAAACAAATTTTATTCTGTTATTTTTTCCTTCTCTAGCTGATGCAATATTGTTTGCCCACCCTAATGCTCTTGCATTAAACAGCCTAGTAACAAAAAAAATATTCCTTGAATTTAAAAAACTCAAAAATATTTTTTTAATGTCCCAATGAAAATCCCATGTTTAACACTTTAACATCCAAATCATCTACTAGTTTTGCCAATCACTTGATAAGATATTCCTCATACTCACGACCCTTTTTTTTTCTTGATAATCAACTCATCAATTATCTCGTAGCCGAAAAGAAAATTTAATGTGCTATAAAATCCTAAGGCAAGTGACGACGTCCAAATTTAAGCAATTGAAACTAGCTTTAGTTCAGAGATTGCTTGGTTCCAAATAATTTATTTTAAGTTAGGAGATAGGAGGAGGAACAGCAGGAGGAAGAGAGCACTGAATCCCAAAGAAGCAGCAGGAGTAGCCGTGCACGTCTTAGGACCCCAGGCAAAAGCAAAGCAGCACATTCCATTTTCGATCGCTGCGATGGACGATAGGGGATGCAGTTATGGCTATCGTCAAACACAATCTCCCCTTCTTGCAGACAAATACAGCTTTGGCCCTCTCCTGTCAAATAATTACAGGAGACCGTGAGATTTTGAAGGCTTGAAATGGAGCAGAGCACGTCCGGAATGCAGGCGTAAAACTGGTTATGCGCCAGATTGAGGTGTTCCAGGCTCTTCATACATCCGAGCGTGAAAAGAATTTGGCCGCCGATGTTATTGAAGCTCATGTCAAACACCGTGACCATGCTCAGAATTCCTATCTCATCCGGCAGCCTCTCGGAACACCACCTCGTTGAGGGTTCCCGCCATGTTGCAGAGACTCGCGGGAATGCTGCCGCTGAGCCTGTTGTTGGCGAAGTTGAGGTAGTTGAGGTCGATTCCTGCCACCACTGTGTTTACGGAGTTATCTAGAGGAGGCGCACAGAAGACAGAAGACCCCCGTGTAGTTGCAGACGTCTCTGCCTACCCAGGTTTTGAGGATGCGCTGCGGATCCGCTGTGATCGCCTTTTTCCAGGTTTGAAGGCCTATGGTAGAGCCTGGTGTTTTCTAAACATGTGGGATCACCAGGATAGGTTTGTTGGATGTAGTCGTGATGGATGCATTTACTATAAATTGTGATTGTAATTAATTCATTTATGTACAAAAAAAAATTCAAATATTTTATTACAATATTTTTTTTAACTTTTAATTGTCTTGATAATAAGGGTTGTATTTAGGTTCCCACCCTTGATAAATTACATCTTTTTTCTTAAGAGTTTACAAATAGATACACTTTTCATCTCAATTGAAATGCTAAGTTAGAAACCTACATCATTTTATATAAAATATTTGAATTTTTTCTCTTCATTTTTTGGATCTTTTCAAATTTCTGTATAAATACAATTACTCCAGAACTTAGCATCTTTCTTGACATTTTTCTATAGCATCCTTCACAATGCCAAAACTTCATCTCTACTATCTATGTCTTGCATCTTAGTAGAGTAATATTTCCAAAACATCGCACTATCATTGTCTGCTTTACCAACTCTAAATTGCTAGTTTCCTTCCTTGCTGACGTCCTAGCCCTTCATTGCTCTTCCCATCGTTTGATCCCTAGTTGGCAGATATTTGCAATTTCATTTTTTGTGATTTGAAAAATTATCACTGCCTTATTTTGAAATATTGACTTCACATGATCGTATCTCCCTCAATATTGCTCAAATTGTTGCATATGACCACTCACTTTAAGGCTATTCAAATTCTGCACAAGTTGGTTCAAGAATCAACTGAATCAAATAATTCTTCGTGAAGATATGGCTCCTAAAAGATGAGACATTTTTTAGAAAAAAACTCTAATCCTTTGCACTTTGCAATTTCATTTTTTACGACTTGAAAATTTGTCACTGCCCTTGTTTCGAATGGTTGTCTTCACAAGGTTGTATCTCCCTCAATATTGCTCGAATTTTTGAATATGACCACTCATTTTAAAACTATTCAAATTCTACACAAGTTGGTCCAAGAATTAGCTGAATCGGATAACTCTTTGCAAAGATATGGCTCCTAAAATATGAGATGTTTTTTAGAAAAAACCCTAATCCTTCACACTTTACAAATTTGTTTTTACGACTTGAAAAATCATCACTGCCCTTGTTTCAAATGATTGAATTTATAGGGTCGTATCTTCTTCAATATTGCTCAAATTTCTATATATGACCACCCATTTTAAAGCTATTAAAATTCTTCATAACTTGGTCCAAGAATCAACTGAATCATATAACTCTTCACAAAGATATAAATCCTAAAAGATGATATGTTTTTTAGGAAAAAACCCTAATCCTTTGCACTTTGTAATTTTATTTTTCTCATTGTAAGCAACCTTCCATGCTCCTTCAGCCTTCCTAGCCTTCCACTCAACATACCAACCTTCCATTGTAGCTCCTTCAACCGACCTAGCCTTCCACGCTCCTTCAACCTTATCAGCCTTCCATGTCTTTTCAACTATCCCAACCTTCCACCCAACATCCTAGCCTTTCGTTGTAGCTCCTTCAACCAGCCCAACCTTCCACACTCCTTAAACCAACCTAGCCTTCCGTGCTCCTTTAACCTTAAAACTCAAAAGATCAACTCATGATTCAACCTTCCACACTCCTTTAGCCTCTAGCCTTTCACGCTCCTTTAGCCTCTAGCCTTCCATGCTCCTTCAGCCTCCAACCTTCCACACTCCTTCAACCTCTAGCCTTCCACGCTCCTTTAGCCTCCAGCCTTCCATGCTCCTTCAACCTTTATATTTGTTGATCGTTAAAGCACTAGACCATTTGCCAAGCTCCTTAGGGGGAAAACACGTCTAATATTATTACATTATGAGATCATGCATTAAGAAATGTTAAAATATTTTATTACATTTTTTTTTTTTGTAGTTTAAAATTATATTCAAAGCAGATTTTGAAAGGGTCCCAAAACCTTTTTACAATAGGTCAACCGACTAAACCAAAGGTCAAAAATAATCAATTTGAAAAATCCCGCCCAATAGGAAACAAACAATTTGGAAAAACTCGCCCAACGGGAATAGGTAAATTTGAAAAATCCCGCCCAACAGGATCACCAATTTTGAAAAATCCCTCCTAGTGAAAAAACATGCAAGAAGATGAATTTAAAAATCCTACCCAGCGGGAAGCAACCGAAAACCACCACATTGTAAATCCTGCCCAGTGGGAAAACCAACAGGTTTGGAAAATTCCACCCAATGGGAAAACCAACAAAAAAAACAAAATTGAAAAACCTCGCCCAATGAGAAAACCAATAGGTTTGGAGAATCCCACCCAGTGGGAAAACCAACATAAAATAAATTTGAAAAATCCCGCCCAATGGAAAATCCAGCAGGTTTAGAAAATACCGCCCTGTGAGAAAATAAAAAGAAATGGATCTGACTTGAAACTAGATATCCTGCCCGAGAACCAGATGGAGGAAATCTGAATTTAGAAATTTGGCAAGGAACCCTACCTAGGGACGACCCGAGATGCACCCCAAGGTGTAGTAGAGCAGCAAGTAGCTGCGCGAGCTAAGCAACCAACAACAATGAGATACAATCTAGGGTGCAGTAGTGGGACAACCTGGGAAATGGCATCAATATACTTAGAGAAACAATAGCAAGAAGCCTCCGCTTGAGCTTGTGAAATGGAACAACACTATTGGGGTTATCTACAGGCCAAGATATCCCCATGCAAACCAAGTTGAACTATGAGGAAGCCAAAAGGAGCTAGGGACAATAGTAGCAAGTGCAAAGAAAGGATCCTCAAAAGCCAAAACTAAAGGAGGAAGGAGTGACACAACTGCAAGCGCATCGATATCCACCCCAAGACCAAAAAATGTAGAAGAAAACCCCAAGCATACCAACAAAAAGGACCAAGAACCCACCATCCTTGCTCACGAACAGTTCCAAGGAACTGGAACTAGGACTGGGAACAACTCAGGAATAGGATGAGGCCCACCCCCAAGGCCAAGAACATGCTCTGAGAGTCCACCGAGAAGTAGGACCAAAAATAAAAATCCCCGAATAGGAAATTGAAATGAAAAACCTATGGAGCCCAAGCAAAAAGTGATAGTAGACACAAATATGGGATCCATAGAAGCCTAAACTAACAGAGCCAAGGATCTGCATGCATAGATCATAGGTCCCCTCCCCAAGATCGAGATATGCAACATAAAAACTTAAGCACCCTAGAAGAAAGGACCAAGAACCCTCCATCCTCGCTCATGAATAGGTTCAAGGAATTGGAACTGGGACTGGGAACAACTCAATCATAGGAAGAGGCCCCCCAAGGCCATGCAAATGCCTTGAGCACCCACCAAGCAGTATATATAGTAAGAAGAAGCCTCCGAATAGGAACTAAAAAATGCCCCACCCAAAGGAATGGGACCACCAACGAACCAAAGGCATCCCAAAGAGGAGTCATAGCAAAGAGGAAACTGCCCCCCAGACCAACCTCGATGATGTGAGGACCTCATAGGATGCACCAGGAAGTAGTCAAAAACCCAACCTACAACCACCACAGACCGAGAAAGCCCTAGGAACCAGATCCAAGTAAAAAAACCTATAAAAAACCCTAGGGGAAAGCCTGAGGGAGATCAGGGAAAGGATCCCAAAAATAGCCAAGAAACCCTAGAAGAACCCTAGGATGCACCAGGCCCAGGACTCAAGTAGGGAAACCCCAAAACTACTAGAAAAGGAGCAGAAAGTGGGCAAGGATCTCCTCCCAAGGATATCATCTTCTACAAAGCGATCCTAGAGTAGGATGACCCAGGATGAGTCAGGAACTAGACAAGAACCTGGGGAGGGGGAGTAGGGAGAGGGAGTAGGTCCCTCCCCTCCTCCCCTATGAAAATTAAATTTTGATTCCTTTCATATTTTATTACATATTAGATCATGCATCAAGAAATGTTAAAATATTTTATTATATTATTATTAGCTCTTGCATTAAAAACTATAATCTTCTAGCTAATATTAAAATAATATTACATGTAAGATTTTTTAAAATAATCTTCTAGCTAGTGTTAAAATAATATTTCAGCTAATAATGCATGATCTAATAATATTATATGAGATCGACTGCATCATATAATAATAATTTATGAGGTCTATTGGAGGTTTAGTTGATCTAGCAGGGGAGAATGACTATGAATTTACATTTGGATTATTTTAAATATCTGAGAGCCAAGAGAGCAAGAGCCCCAATATCCCCTATCCTAAATAATGTAATAAGAGGGGATTTCATGATATTTAATTACATTATTATATTATTATTATTTGATACATAGGGGAGAAGGATACAAACCACACTATTTTTATTAGCTGACAAGCGCAAGGTTCAAACCATAGGGGCTGCTACCAACAAGCTTATTCATCTTGTTTTTGTTGACCCGACGTGAGAGGGAGACCACTGTTTACTCAGGGTTCGTACCATTATCATTGATATGGTGTGCACTTAGAAGATTCAAAGCAGACTACTACCTTTGAAAATTGGCACCCCAAGGTTTGAATCCATGTTTCTTCTTGGTAAGTGCCTAGCTAGACAAGCAATTACTAATCCACCTAGCCCTTGGGGATAAAATATTAGGGTAGAGAGAAAATCTTGAGAGTTGCTCTTAGGTGGTCGATAGTGTCATTCCATATGGGTATACCACTATCTAGAGGGAATCCACAAGAGTATTTTTTGTCCCCCTTCACATCATAGAGGTTCGAATCATGGATCTCCCATTCAATAGGGTCGGGATCTTATTCTCCACTTCCGCTACAAAGGTGGACAAACTTTTAGGTTAGAAAGAAACCTTGAGAGCCGCTCTTAGGTGGCTAGCAATGCCGTACCATTTGAGTATACCACTATCTGAAGGGAAGCCACAAGAGATTTTTTTGTGTCCCCCTTCGCATCATAGAGGTTCAAACTGTGGAACTCCCGTTCAATAGGGCCAAGCTCATCTTCTTCACTTACGCTACAAAGGTAGACAATTTTTTTTACATTAGAAATAAACCTTGAGAGTCGCTCGTAGGTGGTCGATAATGTTATCCCATATGAGTATACCACTATCAAAATTTCTTATGGTATCCAGTGTGATTTGAACCAAATTTGAATGGACCCATGGTACAGATTATAGATCTCAACTGGTTGCCTCAAACCAACTCGACTACTCACTCACCCTTTAAGCATTTTTTTTGATATATTAAACTCTTAGGGTAGAAAGATAATATTGAGAGTCATTCTTAGGTGGTTGCAAATGCCATCCCATATGGGTGTACCACTATCTAGAGGGAAGCCTCAGAATATTTTTTTGTGTCCCCATTCGCATCGTAGAAGTTTGAACTGTGGACCACAAACTGGAAGATAGATACTCCCTATCCTAATCATTATATGCAAAAAATATTAAAATAATCTTCCAACTAATAATGCATGATCTAATAATAATGTAATAAAATATATTTTACCTTCTATTGATGCTATTGTGTATTCTAATATGGGGCATGAGATATTATCCCTCATAAATGGCTATTTAGGGTATAACCAAATCTAGATTCCCCTTGAGGGTTAAACTAAAACAACTTTTATCATTATGTAGGGTACAATCTACTATCTTGTCATACCATTTAGATTAAAGAACAATAGAGCAACTTACTAGTAGTTATGAAATTCATCTTTCATGATTTAATTAGGAAGGTAGTGAACCTTATGTTGATGATATCTTGGGTAAGACAAATAATGATATGACCATCTCCCTAGCATTCATATCATATTTTAATTATTATGTTATTATAAAGTTAGATTTAAACCAAATACATGTGTGTTTGGTATCACTAGTGGCAAGTTGTTAGTATTCATGGTATTCATTAGGGTATAGATGTGGACAAAGATAAAATAAAGGGCATTGATGCTATGCATCCCCCATGTACTATTAAAGATATCAAATATTTCTTATGGAAGCTTAGAGCTATCAGACAATGTATCCGTGAGCTAGCATTTAAATCTAAATTGCCCAATGAATTGCTTGAGAAAGATGTAGATTTCAAATACGATTGAAGTTATGAAAAAGGCCTTTGTTTAGTTTTGGGAAATTATTCTACGATATCAATTCATTAATCATCTCACCCTAATAATGCCTTATCCAAAAACATGATAGTAATAAAGAGTATATTATGTATTATATCAGTCATACAATATTGTTGGTAAAAACTAAGTACACTCCCATGGGAAACACTGCATGACCATTGATTTTTCTTTGGAGAAGATTAGAAACTATATATTGTATTAGAAAAATAATTTCATCATCAATAAAAATATCCTATGACACTTTCTTCAAAAACCATACATCCCTAGTAGCACCTGGTATGGAAAGTAGATTACTCATCGTACCATAACCCAAAGAGCTAGTAAGGCCTAACTAATTATTGATCAATTGGTTTCTACTCTAGATCCAACTTAGGAACCTTTCAATAATTATTATAAGGTTAGAATAAAGGGTAATTTCTTGTTCTTCTCATGAATTTACCATATTTCCTCCTTCGTTGCTCATACTCTAATCCAAGAGTCTAGTCCTTATGACCTTACTAAATAAGAGAAGACCTTTTTGGAGTCTGATGAGGCTATTGAGAATCACTATAAAGACAAGGCTAAGGACAAGAAGGATACATCTTCTAGTACCTTAGAACATAAAGAGAACCTTCATCCTAATACTTGGACCCTTCAATTTGATGGTGCAAAAAATGAAGTTGGTGAAGGAGCCAATATTTTTCTCAAATCCCTAATTGGTCTAATTGTTCCTATGATATTCCAATTTTAGAATTACCAAAAATGTTGTAGAATATGAGGCATTAATTTTAGAGATCTTGATTTCTCAGTATATGAATCTTTAATACATTAGAGTGCTAGAAAATTTCAAAATTGTGGGCCATTAGATCTTGTGTGAGTATCCGATCGAAGTATCACACTTCCAAATTTCCAACGAGTATAAACATGACTATGTTTAACTAAAATTTAACCCCTCAAATACCATTTAACTAGAGAAAAATTCTATAAAAGTGCCATATAGAATTCCATACGATGCTTCTGTACAACACTTTTATCATCACATTATCTCTACAACAAGTAGAATTGTGCTCAAGTTAACTAGATCACAGGGTTATGCGTAAGGGGTCGGCCCCAAAATGTAGTTATAAAAATTTGGTGAACTGGTTTTGAAATCGAAGTGAAGAGTGTCCAAACACATGTAGAAGGTTCACTATTATTAGGGTTAGTGTTAGAAATTTAAAATTAAAATGGTCAAATTATTATAAAATTGAGGCAAATCGACCCAAAAAAGTTACATTCAGAATTTTTGGGCTAATGGGACCTGGTCAAAGGTCCCAAATATTAGCCAATTCTAAATTTTAAAAATCCTAATTTTAGACAATTTGGCCATAAATAGCTGCTATGCATAACCCTACTAGAGAACCATTCTACAAAAGTGCCATATAGAATTCCATATGATGCTTATGTACAACACTTTTATCATCACATTAGCTACTACAATGAGTAGAATGGTGCTCAATACACCATAGAATTTCCAAATTTTCAACGAGTATAAACATGGCTATTTTTTAATAAAGTATAACCCCTAAAACTATCATTTAAATAGAACACCATTCTAAAAAAATTCCATATATAATTCCATACGATGCTTTTGTACAACACTTTTATCATCACATTAGCTCTACAATGATTTCATGGTCAAATTACTTTTGTAAAATTATTGATAGAACTTTAGTTTTAGTAGTGTAACTCCTCATCGCCACCTCCTCATCACCACTAGTTCCACATACCTCATATATTATCAAACTGATTTTGTGCAAGTTAAAAGGGAATCCTACATGTTAAACTACCAATCAAGGTAGTTAGTTGATCAATCAAATTCATGCAACTACCAATCAGGGAAGTTAACTCCATGTAAGACTCTAATCAAGATATGTAACTAGTCTAATTGGACACCTCATCCATTGGAATTGTACATGTCATTCCTCACTCCCATTTTTCCAAACAGATATTCCAAAGGTATGAAGAATATATAGAAACACCCTTTAAGGGTCCAAATAGGAGAAGATAAATATATGTAGGTACATGCTAATGAAATTGCTCCAGGAGGAAGGAATCTTGGTTTCTTTCTCTACCATTATGTTGATAATATTATTGCACTCAAGCAAGTGTTTATACAAGGACATCAAAGCAAGGCTCTATTTAAACCAAGAAGCATCCATTAGGAATACTTATATGTTTATTTCATTTAGATGTACTTTATCATTTGTAGTAGTTTCTTTTCATTATGCTACAAATTTTATCTTCTCTTATTGCATTATTTGTATACTACCATGAAGGAAATGGGGCTTGACCCTTGCATCAAGAAAGATCCTTATTATTTATTATATTGGGCAAGCCCAATAAAAATAAAACGTATTTTCATGTTTCTATTTTAGCATGTTTTATTTTGTAGGTACCAGATGAAAGCACCATACTATTGTAAAAGTGTCATACAAAATTTTGTATGGCGCTTCCATACAACAAAAGCATCATAGTGCTTCTATAGTTCTATTACACTTTCGTAGAGATAGGTACATATATATTTTTGTCCTAGTTTGTGTAGGGTTCCATGTTCTATTTTATGTTTTGTTGTGTCTTGGATTTGTTTCATGCTCATAAATTTTAAAAGAGGTGTATTATTGTAAAATTTATGTTACCAAATTATACCTTATCTATAATTTGGATTTGAAGATTAGATTTTGTGTGAAGGGTATTAATTTGTTTGTTTTATAGTTTTGAATCCTTGCACTCTTACGCTCTTTTTTAAATAAAGGGGTAAAAATTTATTGATAAAAAGTCTGGATTACAGAGTACAACTGAGCTTCCAACCAGGACTCAAATAAACAGCCAAACAGGCTAAAACCACTAGACTAGAATGACACCCAAAAAAGACAACAAGAATAAACCACATTAAGTCTGTACATCCTTGTGGATCAACTCCCACAGGCGTTGAGAGTCCCCAGATGGGAGACTCTCCCAATTATCGATACTCCAAGGATCCAACAGCTCAAAAGCCCTTTTGGCCAGGTAATCAACAACCACATTCCATTCCCTTGGAATGTGCACAAAGGATATAAATTCAAACTCTTCACTCATTCTGAGAATCTGAATGGCTACAGAGGCCAACTGCCAATTAACTTCCTCCACCCTTTTACTGTTTAAAATATTAACCACAATTTGAGAGTCAGACTCACAGATAATCCTATGCCAGCCAAGAGAAAACCCCCTCTGCAAGGCCTCAAGAATTGCAAGAGCTTCCATAAAATTGTTGGAGTGAACACCTTTATAAATGGAAAAGAAAAAATTGACACCACCAGTAGAATCTCTCCCAACACCGCCAATGCCAGCATGTCCAGGATTACCCCTGGACGATCCATCGATATTAATTTTTAAAACTCCTCTAGGGGGTGGCCTCCACCTACCATCTCTCCTAACCTTCTTGCTGAGCTGAGGAACCCTACTAGGGCTAGAAGAGTTCACACCATCCCCAAAGAGACCAAGGGCTTGTTGTACCTTCTCCTCCCTAGAATCCAAAAGAGGGTCCACATCACATTTGCTATGGATGGTTTCCTGAACCATATACAGGATCCTTTGCCAGATCTATTGAACAACCAAATAACTACCCTAAAATATGCGTCGGTTTCGTTCGAGCCAAATTTTCCAGATGATGCAAGAAGGGCCCAAATTCCAAGCCACCCGAAGGAAGGGGCCTTGGCCGGAGGTCTGCCCAGACTACTCCAAAACTCCACCAGGGACAACACATGAAAACATGGATGGTTCCAGGCGCTCCACCAATGGTGCCAAATGTCTCTAGCAAAGGAGCATTGGAAAAATAAATGAGAAGAGTCATCCTCATTCTTACTACAAAGGACACAAAAAGAGGGACCCTGAAATCCCCTCTTCCTCACATTATCCCAAGTGAGGCATTTATTACGAGCTACCAACCAGAGAAAGAAGTTACATTTTGGCCAGGAAAATTTGTTCCACACCTTTTTCCACCAAGTGACAGGAAGACTCCCATACTTTTGCTTATCAAGAACCTGATAACCATAGGCTACCGAGTAGGTTCCCTTAGGATCAGGGTTCCAAGCCAGAATATCTTTACCCCTCAATGAAGAACAAGGCCTCCCCATAAGAATAAGAGCAAGCACCTCTCTGTCCTTGGCCAGTCCCCCTAGGGCCATTCTTGTGGATCTTTCCACCTGTACATCTCCATATTTCCAAAATACTAGATTTTTTTAAAGTCCTCCACACGAGACCAACCTGCTTCCAAGAAAAAAATGCTTAGGGAACGTAACCTAGGATATTGATTCAAGATAGGAGGGTGGCCATCCCAAGAATCCTCCCAAAAAAGAGCATTTGATCCCTGATTGCAAATCCAGAACAAACCCTGCTTGATTAAATTAGCTCCTCTTTTTAGAGTGTCCCAGATAACTGAACCTTTCCCAACCAAGCTGACTCTAGGGATTTCAGCCTCGAAATACCTCTCAAGTATTTACAAGATAATATTTTAGCCCAAATATGATCTTGAGAGGTACACCATCTCCAATAAAGTTTTGCAGCCAAAGCCTACCCAAAAAGAGTTGTCTGTCGCAACCCAAGGCCTCCCTCTTGCATCGGCCTACATATAGAATCCCACCTAACCAAACTCCATTTAGATTGATCAAGTTTTCCAGACCATAAAAACTATCTTGACAAAGCATCCATGTCCTTGATGAAGTGAGAGGGAGCTATTTGTACAAAACATCTATAAATGGGTAAAGCTTGAACAATAGATTTTAAAAGCAACACTCTACCTACAGTGGATAGCCATCTGAAAGTCCAGTGATTCACCTTCCTTCTAAACTTATCAAGCATAGACTGCCAAGAAGATCTAGGTAGAGGGTGAGATGAAATTGGAATACCAAGATAAATGAAGGGGGAGTCCCAACCTGGAATCTTAGAATGCGAGCAATCCTGCTTGAATAAGAGGAGGGGTATTGAAGAAGAAAATAGAAGACTTGTCCTCATTAATCAACTGTCCAGAAGCACCAAGATATATGTCAAGAGACTGTCTAATATTGCCAGCTTCCCTGATAGTGGCAACTCCCAACAAAGTAGTATCATCAACAAATTGAAGGTGGGAAAGAGGTGGCAAACTACTATCCCACTTCCACCCTTGAATGAGACCCTGCATGACTTGAGACTTGAGCAATCTTCCCAACCCTTCCACCATAATGATAAACAAATAAGGAGATAAAGGATCTCCTTGCCTCAATCCCCTTGAGGCCTCAAATAACTCTGATGGCTCATTATTAACAAGAACAGAGAATGAGGAAGAAGAAACACAACTCATCACCCATCTAATCCATTCCTCCTCAAATCCAAAAGCAGCAAGAACTTTCTGAAGAAAGGACCATCTGACCCGATCATAGGCTTTGGCCATGTCCAACTTAATGAACATAGTTTTCTCCTTAGAAGTTTCCATCGAGTGAATAGCTTCTGTAGCAATAACAACCCCATCCAAGATTTTTCGGCCAACAACAAACCCTCCTTGCTCCTCAGAGATGATTTTTCTCAACCATATCTTCAGCCTCTCAGCAATAATTTTTGTGATGATCTTATACACAACATTGTAGAGAGCAATAGGCCTGAACATATCCAAGGAATTTGCTCCCTCTTTTTTGGGTATAAGCACCACAAAGGTAGCATTTAGGGCCCTTAGCATCTGTTTGTTCTTTTGGGACTCATGGACCACCTCCAAAAGATCAAATTTGATTAAATCCCAAAACTCTTGATAAAACTCAATCGAGAATCCATCTGGGCCTAGGGCTTTTCCTTTTTTCATCTTGAATACAACATTTTCCAACTCCTCAAGGGAAATTGGACCCATCAAGTGCTCATTCATCTCTCTAGAAACAATCGCTGGAATACAGTTTAGAATAAGCTTTTCATTCTCATCATCTGATAGGGAGTCCTCCTTGAAGAGAGAGGAAAAATACCTCTTAGTCTCTTCTAAAATATCCCTGAAAGAAGAGAGCAGGGCACCCTGAGAATTCACAAGAGAGGTAATCAGGTTACCATTACGATGAGCCTTAACTGAGTTATAAAATAAGGTTGTGTTCCTATCCCCTTCCTGAAGCCAATCTACTCGAGCTTTTTGTTTCCAAAAAATTCTTCCCTCAGTTCCCATTCAACAAGGTCTTTCGCAGCCTCAGATTCCTCAACAAGAAGCTCCTTCGTGAATCCCTGATCTCTAATATTCCTTGAAGCTTCTTCCATCCTCCTAAGAGCTGCCAACTTAGCCAAGGAAAGGTTCCCAAAATTTAGTCTATTCCATCTCTTCAATTTATGTTTTACAAATTGTAGTCACTTCATAAAGGAATACATAGCGGTGCCATGAGGAGGTTTGCCAGTGGTCCACCAACCTCGCATGAAATCATGAAGCTTAGGATCACGAAGCCACATAAGTTGAAACTTAAAGGAGGGATTATTTTTTAGCCCTAACTCCAAAGCAGAGAGTTTGATAGGCCAATGATCAGATCCCCTACCCTCCAGAATCATAGAACTAGCACCTCTATTATTACCCATCCAATAACTGGATATCAAAAACCTATCCAGTCTCTTTGAGATGGAAGCTTCCCCACACCTTCTATTGTGCCAAGTAAAGATCCCATTATCTGGCTTGATGTCAACCAAGTTTAGGGCCTGGATATGAGCACTAAAGACAGAAGAAAAAGGCTCGAGACGGTCCACCCCACCACGTTTCTCCTCTAGACAAGTGATAGAGTTGAAGTCTCCAGCCAAAATCCATGGGTACAGGGGAACCAAACTTCTCACAAAGCAAATGTGCTTCCACAAATTCACTTTACCATTGTAATCAATAGGAGCATACACATTTGTAAGTAGGATGATTTCACCAGATTCATTATCATGCCCGACCATTGAAATAGACCATCTACTAGAAATCCAAGTAAGAGGGGATATCTTAACCGGATCCCATAAACAAGCGACGCCACCAGCATATCCACATGCACCAATACACTAGCATTGCCCCCTTCTCCACAACTTGGGAGCAATATTGAACATACTATCAATAGCCAATTTAGTCTCCTGAATAAACACCACATCCAAAGAATGCACACGAACCAAATCATGAACAACTTTTTATCTAGGGATGCTATTCAACCCCCTTACATTCCATGAGAGGATAATCATTTTTGGGGTTATAAAAATGGGAGTCCAATGTTCTCACCAAGCCTGACTCCACCAAAGTCTCCCCCATTAACTTAATTTTATCCTGGTCCTTCTTCCGACCCACCTTCATATTCTTATCCAAAAAATTTTTTAATTATTTTTTGCTGCAATCCCAACACCGTAGGAGTTTTGCAGTCCAAGGATGACTGCATCAGTGCTTGAGTAGGAGAGGGCATAACTAAATCTGTACCACTTTCCAAAATAGTTTCCCTTATAGGGCTAGACCCAACCATGTCCCCTATACTCGGATCCAAAGCCCTTTGTTCTTCATTTAAACCCCCTAGATCTGATTCCTTAAGTTCCCCCTCAAGAAGAGACATCTGATTCGGCCTTGTTATATTTGCATCAAGTAGCGACGTTTCAGGTATCTCCATGCACTGATCAAGATCATCTAATATTTCAAAATGGTTGAGTAGAGCATCTGGCTGGCTATCCTTAAGGTCTTTGTTTGCCCTTCGTCCTCTGTTTCGGGCTTTTACCAGAACAAAACCTTCCTTATCCCGTTCCCCTTCCTTTATCGGGGCTTTTCCTTTATCCAAACTTTGTCCAGACCGAGAGGGCCCAGGATTTGAAGCCACAGGTGAGACAAACTTAGGGCATTTTCTTTGCAGGTGGCCATATTCACGGTAAATCCGACAACGAAATGGAAGAGCTTCATAGTCAAGTTTTTGAACCCATGTAGTTGATCCAAATTGTATTTCAATAGAATCTGGAATAGGATTATTTAAGTCAATTTCAACACAAATACGAGCAACAGAGATTACCTTTTTATCCATTGTCTATTGTGATGGTCCAACCGACTTCCCAAGCAGAAGGGCAATCTTATGCAAGATATCAGTTCTCCAGAATTCCAATGGGAGCCATGGAAGCCGCACCCATACTGGAACCCATGATGGCCGCTCCTCTGATGGGTTGAAACCCACATGCCAGGGTTTAAGAAAGAGTCCCACTTGGTTATAGAAATAAGGACCCCCTTCAAATGCTTTGTTACGATCTGCAATACAAGAGAAAACCACCATAAAATAGTTGTTCGCACTCAGCATCACCTCCACATCGCCTTCAGGATTCCAAGTCTTCCTGACCCAAGCCTCCACAAAGGGGAGAGAAATTTGGATGCCCAAAAATTTGCCAATAAGGGCATGTTTGGTTAGATACTCCACATCTTCCGCCACCGAGTCTGGTTGAACCACTAGAACTGGCCTGGCTTCACATCGTTCCAAACATCCATTGTTCTTTAACAAGCGGTTCCCGACATGCACTGGAAAATCCTGTTCCTTCCAGTCATTTTTAGATGAAAAAATATCACGAGCATGCACTCTCTATGCCGGACCCGATGCCATCACGACATTCCTCCAATTTTTTAGACCTCCTCCGAAAGTTGCTGCCATCCCCGCAGAGCAGTTTTTCTTCGCTTTATGTCTTAAAATGACATATTTTTATTAAGTAATGTTACCTACACTCTTGCACTCTAACTTACATGGCAATTATGCATTTCCTAAACTCTAAATTATAGCTGATAAATACACATTGGCACTCTAACTTACATGACACTTGTCCATTTCCTACATAGTGCACTCTTACATGACACTTGTGCATGTATTACACATTAACACTTACATGAAAGGGAAATATAAATCATACATATAAACTATAAAATCAATCCTAATCTATTACAAATTTACATTTGCACCATGAAGGTACCATGGGGTTATATTAGCATGTACCAAATAATGTAATATTTCTCACCACCCCCCTATATTACATTATTTGGTTATTGAAGGCTTTAGTCTTCAATCTTGGTCTTCGATATTCAATTTTCATGTGACCTTGCATTGTTCATGAACCTCTGCTTGAGATTCATCTTCAGCTTCATATTTGAGTTCTACTTCGAGTTTTATTTCATTTTCATTCTTTGGATATTTAGTCTTTGTATCTTCATTATCTAGATCATGGACTTATTGAGCTTCTTCTTTAACTTTAGGTTTATGTATTTCTTTCTTAATTACTTTATAAGATAAATTTGGACCATATGTGATCCATTTACCTATTTTTTTTTTTCTTAATTTGATCCTTAAATATTTTTCCTTCAATTTTGTCTTGCATTTAAGAAATAGATCACTTTGATCTATTGTTAAAGTTTCTTCAAAAATAATCTTTTGAAGAAAATTGTCTAATCTGAATAATAGAATTCTTTCAAATATCCCATAATATTTTCTTTTATACCAACAAAATGCTAGAGAATGAGATTTTCTTCCACATAATTTACATGGATAGAGATTCCAATAGTTTGCTTCTTCATGTCCAATTCTATTGCAATAATTACACTTTAACTGAATGCAATATCATTTCTTTGATTTATGCTTCCTTGCTAATACTTCGAGTTCTTCTATTTTCTTAAGAAAACAACATAACCATTTATGCACAACTAAGGCCATTCTTCCTTTATTTTCTTTATAAATAAGTTGCCTATTTTTGGATTCCATGGTACTCAAAGTAGTTGTAGATTCTATTATAGAATTTCTTCTCATTATACTTCTAGTTTGTGATTTTGTATCAATAAGATCTAGATTTGAATCCTCATGTGTATTTCTATGCCATGTTGATATTTTATTTTCACATGTATCAAGTTTTGAGTATCAAATTTTAACTTGTTCATATTTTTTTACTATCTTTATTAAATGTTTTTCTAATAATTTCTTCCATGATAACTAATGACTCAGCTTACCCATGTGTTGTAGGTGAGTTGGAGAGGGTAGAGAAATACTAGAACGGATGTTCCTAGTTCGAATATACACCCTACCAAACGTACATTGGGTACCCAAAATCCAATTGATTATGCTGGTGTGGTCAGGTCCAGACGCAACTCCTGGGTGATTTTGACAGTGTAGAACCCCTTGGTCGTGGTTTCTCATACCAAGGCGGTCTTGGAAGGTTTTTTTTCTAAATTCATGAAAAAAAAATGACTCTGCTTGATGATTTAATTCCTTTGAAGTAGTAAATCTTATATCTCCCAAGTTAAAAAAATGTAAAAAGAATAAAAAATTACAAATTTTAAATTTTCCTAAAACTTTGAAGTAGAAATCCTTTTAACTCCCTAATAAATAAAATTTGTAAATTTTCAAAAACTTCAAAAATTTGTATTTCAAATTCTCTCAAAAATAACTTCAAAATTAATGTTCTAATTCAAATATATCTAAATATCTTCAAATATAAAAAACTTTAGAAAATCAAATCAAATACACCTTAAAAACTATTTGAAGTAGAAAACCTTATCACTCCATGCTTTAATTAAAAAACTCAAATAAAAAACTTATATCTCCTAAAAACCTTATAATTAACTCCAACCAATTAAACTTATATTCTCCTTATAAATTCAACTTTATAAAATATTTTATTAAAGAAATTAACTCACTCATTATTACTCCTGCAATTAGAGCTTTAATTTTTCAACAAGGTAATAACACATACCTTATTAACCCATGTATCTAGTCTCACTTGCATGCTCATATCTCCTTTGCACACTCGTATCTCCCTCATTGCAATAAAATTCTATGGAGACTACTATCTCAAATTTCTTGATCAATGCTCTAAATAGCCTTCAATGATATGTGTTGTTCATTTACAATGTGTCAATATGCATGGAAGTTATTGAACATCAACAATAGGCATTTAAAATAACAAATGTTAGCAATGGAATGTTTAGACTTTTATTGGCTAGTTCTCCATGAGAAACTAGGTTTTAGGATATCAGCTTCTTACTAGCCACTTTTGCATGAGATGTTAAGATTTGTAATGTTGACCACTTGCTAGCCACTTCTCTAGAAGATGTTAGGGTTTAGAAGCTTCACGCTTCACCGACCCTTTAGTATTTTGAATGTTGCATCTCTAGTGTATTTATTACTTTGTACTTCCTAGTTTACTATTGTGAGAATGTTCCTCCTTATTGTTTGTTGTTGTGAGGATGTTGCTTCTACTAGTTTATTTCTATGAGAACTTTGCTCCTCTTGGTTCTCTACTATGAGGATGTTGTTACTTATCTACTTTGCTATTTTAGTTTCCCCTATTTTTATAAGCCTATGACTATAATAATCCATACAAATCTATGAATATGCTGACTCTAGAAAAAATCTAAGCTTGAGAAGATGTTGAGTCTGGAAAAAATCTAAGCTCGAGAAGATGCTAATCCTAGGAAGACTCTTACATTGATGCTAGAATAAATTTTTGTAATCTCATTCATCTAGTTTCTAGATGAGCCAAGTTGGTTGGTATATGAATTGCACTTATATTTTGAATAGCAGTACTTATATCATTGTAGATGGTACTTTCCTTGTTCACTGACCTTGCTTTATTCTCTATTATGATATCTACTCTACTGGTATTTACTATTTTACCTATGTAAGCTATATAGACCTACTTGCACTATGTTATCCACTTGAGCCTCTTTCCTATTAGCTACTTAGACTTCTTATGTTGGCCACTTAGGCCACTCCTCCTGTGCTTAGACTTCTACCTTATTATGTTGGCCACTTAGGCCACTTCTTCTATGCTTAGTTGCTTAGACTTCACTTGAATATCTATCTTGATTCCTAAGGACGATGCTTAATCTCTTAGGAAAATATTATTGCTTAATATTTTTTGATGATGGTTCTTAGCACACCAATACTTATCGATTCTACTCCTTATAATGATTTCTATGCAGTAAATAGCTCTTATACTAATATCTTCATTTTTAATATCTTTTTGGTTCTTACTGAATCAAAGGCTAAGACTAAAATATATGTATTATTTCTAATCAACATTGTGTTAACCATAATTCTTTCTCTATACCTCTTAATATCTAGAGGCTTCTTCTCCATAATTTTCTTCTTTCTCTATGCATTTATCTTTGAATCCTTCTTCTTTGTACTCTATATCTTCTTAAATTCTATAGGAAGCTTCTCAATCTCTAAAATATTAACTGCTCATCTATACTTAGAAGCTTTAAATAATTTTCTATATCTAGAAGTTGTAATGCTTCTCAATCTCTATCAAAATCTAACTCCAATATCTAAAATATTTTAGCAATGTCTTAGGTCATACCTAAGAACAAAATATGATTCTCTTATTTTTTAGAGAATCCAATATCAATATCAAAGTGACTATAAATGTCCTCGAACGACCAAATTTCTTCCTGAGTTGGCTATCTTAATCTTCAATAGTGATTCTCCTCTTTTCTCTAGAGAATCCAAAATATTATTAGGATGACCATAAGTTTCCCTGAATATCCAACCATATTTTGAGTTAATTTTTTTGATCAAATGTTCAACTTTTCTTCAAAGCTAGTTTTCTCTATCAAATGTCCAACTTTTATTCTAAGTTGACCTTTTCCATCAATATAACTGAGTTCTAGTCATCATTGGTTTTCCTTCAACCAAGTGGATAAACCCTAACATCCAAATCAGGATGAATTTTCCTTGTTCCCTCAATCTCTACTCAATTAGAACATTAAAAAATATAGTCTGTCTTCCTAACTTCAAAGTGGATATACTCTAAATTAACTCTATCATGAATCGATAGAGTTAAATGATGATAATGGTGGCTAATAAAATAAATCTATAAAAAATAGACATAGTCAAGTGGTGGCTCTGATACCACTGTTGGATTTTTAAGCCTTACTACCATAGAATATTATAGGTCCCAATATAAAGAATACACAATATTAAAGGTAAAAATATCAATAACAAAGAGAAGAATAATATATGAGCAATCTAATATGTATATCAATACCAATATAGTAATGAAAATAATATTCACTTCTATAGTCAAATATGAATATAAATGGCCTAATTTATTCATGAACTATGCATGAAGAAAACTTATGATATTACTTGCTCAAAATATGTACACAAGATTTATTAACTTTTTTGTAATTTTATCTTACAATCAAATATTATGATATCTCTTGGATATATCTTTTATGGAGTATTATATCCGTAATATAGCCATAGTAATATGACTATTCAAGTACTTGACTATTGCTCTCCATATGTCAAGTTCCATGACCTTTGTCTTATCATATTGCCACTTGCATACTAGACTCTTTAATTTCTTCTTACATGCACACTTGACTCTATGAAACTTGCATACTTCTACATGACTCTTACACTTCTACATAAAATTATAATTTTTGGGAAAAACATTATTGATTTTCCTACGTTTAAATTATTGCCTCGACCCGAGGTAGCTCATAGACTTGTGAGGAACTGTGCACAATATATGCTTATAATTTCTACATCAGAGATGAGTCCCTTAGATTCTTGGTTTGGGGGTGTTGATATTCGTTGAAGTTTTAATTATTAATTCTAAACCAATAACCTATCCTATATATATGAAATCATGACTGAATGCATACATAAATTAAACTGCTACTTTATTGGAAATCACAAAAAACAAGGGAAATAATAGGAAAATAAATTAATCTATAAAAAGTAAATAACAAAAAATAGGGGAAAGTGAAGGGAAGAACTCTGTTGTAAGTGGGCCCATACTTACAATAGGTTTTTCCCATGTTAAATCTTCATCGGACGCTTAGACAATTTAACATAAAATAACTTAGAAGAATTTTATTCACAACTACAACAAAGAATTTACAAAAAAATCTGGAATCCATCTTCAGGTGTGGCCTACATATTTATAAGATATGCAGCCACACCCTATTACAATTTTTCAAATAAATCAAAAAATGATTCTATTTTACAACTTCCTACATGAATGAAGGAATCAAGAAAAATATCGAGTTTGGTGAGCTATTTGAGCATATTCTAATTTTAGAATACGTCTGATATTAGCATCACCTGATTTACATAAATATTTCACATAATGGTTGGAAAATAGATGGCTAATCACCTTTGAAATTGTCCCTTGTCCGAATTTAATGCTGAAACTTCTTTTATGTTTGTTACCGAACTTTTGCTCTGTTTGACTGACCATAGAGTTGTGCTAGAATTTAGATTTAGTGGAAATAAGGTGCCTCATATAAAGAAGTCAGGAAGAAGACACCTTATCTATAGAAGTTAGGAAGTAGGTACCAACACGAGAGTCAGATAACTAATAGAAAGCAGATACTTAACATGAACAAGTGCTTAATGTGAAGCAGAAATCTAATGGGAAGTAGACACCTAACAAGAAGTAGGTGCCTAATGGGAAGCATACACCTAATAGTTAAGTTTCGAACATAAGTTGGGTGCCTCAAAGGGAATAAAGCATCTAACTTCATACTTCACATTGGTATTTTACAGATGTCTTTCCTTCATGAAATTGCAAATGCCAGGTTCGAGTGAGACCTTTATGAAAAAATGCTAAAAACACAACAATTTCCATGAAATCTGCACAAAATGCACTTAAAGATAAATATTAAATAGCATGTAAAATAAATTATTAAATATATATAATTTTCATAAAACATATATATCTACAAGAATAAATGCCACACTTTATAAGGAAATAAGTACAAAAAATGAGTATTTTTGAGGCTCATCACCCCCCCATGCTTAAGGGGTGGCACGTCCCTATGCCACTTTATACTATTAATTACCAGTTTAGTTTACAACATCCCAATAAGCCCTATTGGTCTCTTTCCTTTCCTTTGTAGTAGCCTTTACCTTTTCCTTGTCTTTGGGATTTTGCCCTATTGGTGCTTTTGGAGTGGTTGCCTCATGTCCCTACTATTTTTGGAGCTGACTTGGTCCTGCTATTTTCTTTAGTTGTTCCATTTTCCAAGCCACCTTGTATTTCTAAATATTCAAATAGTAGTTAGTAAAATTGGTGGTATCTTTTTGGAATGTAGGCTTATCCATTTTCTAGTATTCGTTGTGGAGGGATAATTCCTCACCCATAGGTACTGCATCTTCATATCCAAAGGGAATGTTGGAATTTTTAGCAACCTTGGTTGTGGGTAAATCAGACCTTATTAGGTCAAGTTCAGGTTTAGCCTTGACATCTATTTTTACCATCAGAGGGGTTCTGTTGCTTGATTCTTGATCTGCAGGTGGCATAGGACTCATAAATCCTATATTTATGAAATATGCCTTCATCCTTGAAGGCTGATTACCTACTAACCCATACAAGTACCAAAATTGATTAGGTTGGGCAACTAGAATTTTCTTGAGATGCATCTTAGCTTGCTTTCTCACCTCTTTTTTAGCTTATTTGAGTGCTCTTTTAGAGACCTTCCAATTCTTTTTGTCTACTTTTATTTCCTCCTTAAGCTTCTCAAGTATTTATTTTTGTGTAGAAAATAATTTCTTTGCTGCCTCCTATTCCTCATCAAAATCCAATTCTAATTCATCATATGATTTAATTCCTTGTTCCTTTAGTTCTACTACTCTTGCTGTAGTTCTAGGTCAGCATTGAGATGCCCTTACAAACTTTCACTTTGAATGTAGCTTTATGGGTTGCCTTTCAGAGTATGCTAGTGCTACTATTGCTTCTTTTTGTTCAGTAGATGTAGGTTGATGGGGATTTTCTTCCTGTGAAGCCAATTGCTGCTCTGTTGCTTCTAATTTCTCTTGAGGTTGTTCAACCTCTACATTGGTCGAAGAATGCTCTAGTTCTTCTTCTTCTTCTTAAACTTGAGGCTCTTTAGCCCCTACTTAATTCTCCTCCTCATCTCCTTTTTCTGTAGACTATTTTGAATGCTGATGTTCCTCAACCTCAACTTCATCTTCTTAGAGTACTTATTTTGTAGAATGATATGTGAGATAGGTTTGCTCCATCTCCATTGCAACATCCACTTATTCTATTTGGAAGTACAAGGAGTCACTTATAACTAAAATTATGGGGGACATCTTCTAAGGTTGAGGGCTCCCCTGTTATGAGGAACTTTTAGCAAAAACCTTTGAGTGGGCCCCTAGCTTAGCCTCTTGGCTGATGTTTCATGTATTAGACATCTAGGAACCCGTTGATGCCACCTCCTCAAAATATGTGGATGTGGTGGGCACGTTTATTTCTCAATTAGTCTGAACCTCTGCATCCACCTTAACCAATTGCTTGGCTTCTACCGATTTGCCCTACAATTGAGATGCTCTAATATACACCTGAAACTGCCAAATTGTTTGATACAATTTATGCATTTTAAGGGTAGCTACTTTCCTAGACTCTTGAAATAGAGTCCTTTCTTCATTAAAATTAGCTTCCCAAGTGGAATCCAACATGGCATTCTAGTGGTAAATATTCCATTGTAACCTCTTGTTGAGGAGTTGCCCCCTGGAAATATCTTATAAAATTTGGGCCAAGTACTCCTCCCTATTAAACTCATCGATTTCTACCTCATAATATGATGAGCTCAAAATCATCCTAGATGCCAACATCCTTCTGCTCATGGTTCTTGTGGATACTATCCTAAAAGTAGAGCTTGGCAGCTCCTATCTTACCCCATCATCGAATTGAGTTCCAATCGGGAATAAAGGCGGTTCCATTTCCTTGTCAACTTGAGAAGAAATACAAAATGTGGCTTGTCCTACTTCCCATGTGGTTTATATAGGCTGGGATGTAGGCACCATCTCTTCTTGTTTTGTCACCTCTTAAGGTGATTTCTCATTTTTTATTGGCACCTCCTCCTCTTCTTGTGTCCTTGGAACTTCATTGTTGCCCTAAATCTCTTCAAATATCACATTTCTATGTGAATTTGCATGTATTACCAAGGCCAAAATTAGGCCATGGTGGGCTAGGGTAGATGTCGTACCTACCTGGTATCATCTGGACTCGTCTCTAATGACACATGTGAAGTAATGTGAGATATTGATTTTATCCCCATGCAGTATGTGGTTGAGGAAGCAAAAATGATTTGCATTCAGTGTGGAGTACCTACCAGAACAGGTGAAGAATCACATGATTTGTTCAAAGACTACCCTATAGATCTTGGGGATGTGGTGTTTAGGCAAACCAACACATGTCAAGTGCTCGATTGGCACCCCAAAGAATATTTGCACACAAAAAGTGAGGTTATATTCCTTGTACGTGCGTTCTTTTATTAGAGGGGTGTCCATAACCCTGGTGATATAATTTTCAATGATTGGAATCTCTAGTCCTCACATGTGTACGATCCCATCCTTTATGGATGCTACGAATTCATTAGCTACCACCACATCCTGGCCTTGACTTACCAGTCAAAAATACTCCATCCATCATGCAATATCAAATTATTTTGCACATCTACAAAATTCCCTGAGCAGTGGGTAGGTTCACTTTTCTTGAGATCGTGGTTCTTTGATTTTTCCCCCATACTTTTCCCTTGGTTTATAGTTTACTTAGCGATGCTTCTAGTTTTTTATTGAATTGATACAACACTTCATACTCTAGGTTTTTTATTTTTGAATATGGATTTACAATAGTTATTAAGCAGTTTTTAAAATAGTTGCTTTCTTGCACATAGGCAATTAATCACCGTAATCAACAGTGATTATAGTTATATGTGGTATGTTTCCTTCGAGCATGTTATTTATTGTGCAAAGGTGATAACCATCAACAATTGACCAATTATAGCCATGCAACGTAGCACCATGCTAAGTGGATTTACTCAAGTGGTTAAGGTAATAATGGAGGGTTGTACCGACACTTTTCCATAGACACATGCATATGAAAAGAATATAGACAAAAAACAAAAAATTTAATCATAAACCTAAATTTGTTCCATGGATGTACATGCATAGATATCCATGGTGCGTTGCTATTGGTTGGTGTTTTATGACTGGATAAAATACAATGGAAAATTATGGCCATGGTTCCCATATGATGAATTCTCCTTTCATGTGATTGGTTCTCAATAGATGCAATGTGACTTATTCGAGACATCCTACAAAATTTAAAAATAAAGGTTAAAAAAACATGCCTCCATAGGATGACACACATCCACACCACAGACGATGTATGCTGAAAAGTTTTGTTTCATCCATGATAGATTTGACTTTGCACATGAGTGGGGTGCTGATGTGGCTTGGGCCACTTTCCAATGTTGACATTTATTTTTAAAATGCAAAAAATGACTTAAAAAAATGAAAATCATGCACCTTATTTATATGGAAATTAGGTGCCTTATTTTTGAATTATGGCATGCAGGTGCCTTGGAAATTGAAAATAGGTTTCTTAGGAATCAAGCACTATGCTTAACATGGGAAGCAGGCACCTTAGCGATCAGGAACTTATTCTTAACATGGGAAGAAAATGCATTTTATTGAAAATCATGTGCCCTAATTTTTTTAAAAGCAAAATTTATACAAACTCAAATTATTATTTTTAACATGTTAAGAAGATTTGGTGTCGGTTTCCTAAAAACTAGAAGTCATGCGCCCTCCTAGAGAAACCAAAAATTAGGTTTCGGTCTACTAGAAAATGGGACACATATGCCATCTCCTTCACATACTAGGAGTCAAGAACCATGTAACTTACAAAGGAAATTAAGTACCTTCAACCATAAAATGGGAATCAGGAACCTTCCACCATAATATGGAAATAATGCATCTTCTACCGTAACACTAGAATTAGACACATTTCCCATATAAAAATGAAAAACATGTGCTTCTATTTATTCAACAGGTGCTGAATTTTCATCGTATATGCATTGTAATGTTGATTAGGCCTTTAGCGCTTTGGTTGAAGAACAGGGAAAAAATAATCATCTACCCCTGAACCAAAAATTGAGTGTTTTATTATCCATAAAGGCCAATCTAAACACTTTTGTGCAGATTCAAGTTTAGTATTCCTCTCTCTAAGTGGGGATAAACTACTCCTACTGAAATCAATTCTCCTATAAATATAGGAATGCACAGGTTCATGGATCCTATGCTTAGGTTTTCTAGGCTACCTAGTAGTTGCACTTAGGGCATTGTTCTTGCAAAACAAGAAAACAACTAAAAAATGAAAATTTGAAAGAATAATTGTCTTTGGGAGTATGTGGACTACATCCACATCTTAATGACTCAAGATAAAATTAGAATCAACTAGGGTATCTCCCATTCCTAATGTAGACTCAGTAATGTATGATTCAGACACATGGTATAGACGCAAGCGATGGCTATTGACTGTTAAGGTAATGTTGCTATCGTCAATTGTTCTGATCCTCATAGTCCCATTGTTGATGAATTCAGTCACTTCATATGGCCCCATCCAATGTTGCATGAGCTTACCTTTCCTTTTATAGAATCAAAAATCATATAGTAATGCCAATTCTCCCACTTTAAGCTGCTTTGGTCTAGTGTGGCGGTCATGCCACTTGGCCCTTTATTTCTGAATGATCTCTATTTTCTATAGAGCATCAATATGGTATTCATCCAATTTATTAAGCTATTGAATTAATTATTTCTATGCATCATACAAGTTTATATTCAATTCTATAGTAGTCCTAAGTGTTTTGACTTAAAGTGGTCCTGTAGGTCCACACTGATTCTGGTAATCTAGTAGTCCAGTCCTTCCTATGTTGTTGCACTATTTTTTTTAGGATATTTTTCAACTTTCGGTTGGTTACCTCAACTTGCCCATTTTCCTATGGATGGTAGGGAGTGGTTTTGTTATTCCCAATTTTATATTTTTGCATGAGTTCCTAGATTATCCTTGAAGTAAATTGAGGTCCTTGATCAGTTGTGATCTCCCTTGGAACCCCAAATATTATGAAAATTGATGAATATAAGAAATATGCTATAATTTTCTCTTTTGAATCAAGAAAAGCATGCACTTCAACCCATTTAGTCACATAGTCAGTACAAACAAGGATATACCTCTTTCCTCATGACTATGAATTAATGGGTCCTACAAAGTTTATTCCCCATTTATCAAATGGCTTTATTTGAACATATGGTTGAAGTGGCATATCATCTTTAATAGTAAGTCTGCCCATCATTTGACATTGGTCACACTGTCTCACATGCTTGGCTGCATCTTTAAATAGTGAAGGCCAATAATAACCAACCTGTAACACTTTATATGCAGTCCTTTTTCCTAAAAAATAGCCACCATAAGGTTCATCATGGCAAGACTTCAGTATTTTAGTTATTTTATTCCCAGCAACACATCTTCTCATGATCTGATCAGGCCTTGTTTTAAATAGGTACCCATCAATCCATGATAAATCTGTACTTTTCTCAATTAAGGTTTTTTTTTCATGAGGTAAAAGTATAGGGGATACTTTACCAGTGGCTAAATAGTTAGTCATATCTATGTACCAAGGCATCTAATAATTTAGAGCAAACAAATGCTCATTTGGAAATGTTAGATATTTTGAGCTCATTTAGTTGTCATTAATGTCAAAGTGAGAAGTTGTCTTTGATGTCAAGTGAACACATGAAGCTATCATTAACACCATGAAGTACACCATCATTGAAGCCAGGAGAAATGCAAAGAGTGAAGAAAAGCTATCAAAATATTTTTTTATAAGAGTTTTTGTTTAAGCCCTGGTGGCAAATTAAAAGGTTTTCATTAAAACCACTATGAGGATATAAAGGCTTCATTAACATCATAATGGAAGATTTAAGGTTTTGATTAAAAACCATGGTGGCAGAATAATCTTCATAAACTCAGTGAAGAAAAAATGAAGGTTTAAATTTTACCTAAAGGAGGCTTTATTAAAGTCAAAGGATTATAAATATAATTTATAAAATTTAAATTCTCTTAGAATTTAAATAATTTATAAATTATAAAGGTTGTAAGAAGCGCCAACGTCATCGAATTAAATGGAGCACCGACGTCTAAGCCATATGGTGAATTCATGTACAAATAATATGCCAAGAGGTATTCAAAATTTATCCCTCTTCGAATTAATTTTCATGCAACCGAGCTAAAAGAAATTTGTGCAATCGTTGATAATTGAAGAAGAAGACAAAGAGTTCACTTGTCTTATTAGTTCCAGGAAGAAGAGGAAAAGGGTGAGAATAAGTTCTGACCCACATTAGACACGGTGATCCATTGGCACAACGTATTTTATGAGAGCATTGGGAGTGGAAGAGTCCACGATCGATTTGCGTGGAGTTGGGTGTTTGTCTTGAGCGCCAAGGGGAAAGTTTTTGCACGTGCTTGTTTTGAATGCTAGGTGTGGAAGAAAGAGCATGAGGTGCTTGTGGTGTTTCAAACATGTATCTAGTGCATGTGATGATCAAACCCGTGGCTCGAGCGCTCATGGAGGCAGATATTGTGGGTTCGAATCCCACTAGTGGCAAAGGTAAATTTTGATTAAAATTGTATTATGCCTAAATTTTTCTAAGGGGTTATTTGGAGTTATAAGGGTTTATGAAGGATTATTTTAATAATAATTGATTTGTGTTATTTGGAGTAATAATGGTTTATGAAATATTTTTTTATTGAGAAGTGATTTATGTTATTGGCATTATAAGGAAAGTGGATTTGATTTTTGCCAAAGTTCTTTGTGCCATAAAATTTGATTAAAGAGGTTTTGAGTTATTTTGGTGGATGTTGAATTTAATTTTAGTTGGGATTTTATAAGGTATTGGATAAATATTTTATGTATGTTGATGGTTGTTTTTTGAAAGGTGGAGTGATAAGATGTAATTGAGTATTTAAATTATATTGTGATAAATATTTATCTTCTAACCTCTTTGATTTTGGTATAGAAGTGTTTGTGGTTGTGGTAGATTTATGAGATCCCTTCATCATCAAGAAAAAGGTATGAGCACATTCTTCCATAGTTGAGTTGATTGATTGGTTTTTTGGAAAATAAGTTTGGAGTGAAAAGGACTTGATTATGGTTTTCTATTGAGTGTGTTGAGTTAATACTTCAAGGTTTTCTGGAATAAAGAGTTGTTTTTAAAACATTGTTTTATAAGCATTATTGTTGAAGCCATTGATTGTGTGAAAAACTTGAGTGAAGGTTTGAGTATCATTGCTATGTGAATATTATTTTATAAGCATTGTTGTTGAAGCCATTGATTATGTGAAAAACTTGAGTGAAGGTTTGAGTATCGTTGCTATGTGAATATTATTTTATAAGCATTGTTGTTGAGGTGAATTGTTGAGTAAAGATCTTGAACTAGGGTTTGAAAAGAACATGAGTATCATTATTATGTGAGATTTGTTATTGAGCATTGTTGAAAACATTTTGAGTGAGTGTTCATATGCTTGGACTAGGTTTTATGAGAAAGGGTTGTTTCATTGAGTGATTGATTGAGTAGAGTTGGTTGAGCCTAGTCAAGTGGATGTGTGAAGTGATTTTTCAAGTTCCATAAAACAAACTATTCTATATTATGAATTGAGTTGAGAAAGTAATTGAGCATTGTGATAAGTGTAGAACATATTGAGTCTCTAACAATTCTCTTTATGTTTCTATGATATTGGACAAGTTTTGTGTGGACTTGTTAAGCATATTTGAGGTAAGTCTTTAAGGAGACTTGTGGACTGATTTTGTGTGAGATTTTTGTGGAAGCTTACAATACAAATTTGGTTAAGATCTAGAGAGGACTTATTGAGTAGCTTTGAGCAAGTTCTATATGGACTTGTTGAGCATATTTGAGCAAGTTCTGTGTGGACTTGGTGAGAATATTTGAGCAAGTTCTATGTGGACTTGTTAAGCAGATTTAAGCAAGTTCCATGTGAAATTATGGATCATATTTTGGTGTAGATTTAAGGATATGTTTGTGCTAGATCAGAGATAGAGATTGAGCAGATTTTTGCTAGACCGAAGGAATTTTTTTAGTGCAAATTTGAGATAGAGCTTTTGAGGTGATACAACAGAGAGGACAATAGTCTCCAGTGGATAGAGATCCATAAGACAGGGTAGTGAGGATAGGTCTTCTAAGTGGGTACAAGAGTCTTCAGTGGAGAGAGATACACGAGCCAATGTAGTGGAGGCAATAGTATTATAGAGGATCACCAGCCAAAGCAGAGGATATAGAGTTCTCCAGTGGATAAATATCCATGAACATGATTTATGGGATTGGTATCTCCATTGGACAGAGGTCCATAAACATTGTAATAGGGAAAGGATTCCCAAGATATTGATTGAGAAAATTTTAGTGAAATATTTTCTTTGTGGATGTAACCCACATTGGTTGAACCATGTTAAAATTGGTGTCTCTATTTTGTGTGGTGATTTGTGTATTGCTTTTATTACTACTATTGATATTGCTATCTATACATTGCATAATATTATTTTGGAAAGAAAAGTAAAAATTGGTCTTATACTGTTCACCCTCCCTCTCAGTATAAGCTTATGTTCTTCAATTAGTATCAGAGTGGGTTCATTTAGAAGAGTTTAATAGCTTGAAGGAAAAGCTAAAAAGAATACAATGTATTCTAAGAATGTGTCCTCATATAATTCAATACCAAAATTTTATGGAAGTGACTATATATATTGGAGCATGAGAATGAAGATTTACCTGATGGCACTTGGCAATGAAATTTGGAAAGTAGTTGATATTGGATATGATCCTTTAATAAATCCTCCTACAGATAATGAAATTAAGCTCCTACAACACTAAAATTCAAAAGCAATGAATGCACTATTGAGAGGTTTGCATAGAATAGAGTCTATGAAAGTTATGCATTGTAAAACTACAAAAGAAATGTGGGATAAATTGTAAGGTATATATGAAGGAGATAAAAGTGTCAATAAAGCAAAGATATGAAATCTCAAAGGAAAATTTGAAGCATTAAGAATGAAATATGAGGAAAATATTAGTACTTATATACTTCGAATTGATGAGGTTCTTAATGATATGCAAGTACTTGGAATGAATATTGGAGAATCAGATGTTTGTGATAAAGTATTAATAACTCTTCCAAAAAGATTCAGTGAAAAGGTTTTTGCTATAAAAGTATCAATGGATGGTGATTCTTTGAAAATAGATATATTGCTTGGTATGATTACAACATTTGAGATGAGAACAAAATATCTTATTCCCTAGAAGAAAGCAACCTTCGAAGCAATCAAGAAGACAAAGGGTAAGAAGTCAAAATCAAGAAGTGAGTCATCCAGTGATGAAGAAGCTAATTATGGTAGAAGGGATAAGGACTCTAGAAGATACAGAGATCTAAATTTTTTTAAATGTTTCAATTACAGAAAGTATGGTCATTTTGTAATAGATTTTCAAGAACCTAAGAATAAAAATGGTGAAGAAAAACATGATCATAGGAAAATGGAATAAGAAAGATACAAGCACCAGAATAAAAGCAAAGATGGGAAAAGCAGACAAGTAAAGAAGTTATTTCAAATAAAAAAGAGGAGCTACTATGCGGATAAGGCAAGTAAGTACTCAAGTGATAGTGATGCTAGTTTTTCAGACAATGATAGAGATGAAGTTCTATTTATGATTGAAGAAAAAGAGCAAGTTAAGAAAAAGACTCTAGTAATTTTCAAGTGTTTTAGATGTGGTAACTTTGGACATCTTGAATATAGTTGTACAAGGGATGTCTATAGTTTCAGTGATGATGAATATGAAGATACACTTGAAGAACCAAAAAAGAATATTCTAATGGCACTAGAAGAAAGAAAATATGATCCTATAGAAGACAAGCCAATAGAAAATAAAGATGTGGAAAAAGATAAAATAAATAGAGGAATATTCAGAGAAATATGGTTATGATCTCAAGGGAGAACTTATTTATGCTCTTGACATGATAAATAAGGTAAGAAAGCGACACTCTAAACTTGAAATTTAGTTTCAAAAATTTGATGAAGAGAGAAGATTGCTTATAGAGGATTTAGAAAAATCAAAGGCTAAGGCAAAAAGGTTCAAGGATAAATAGAAGCAAAGATATTAGAATGTGAGAAGTTAGCAAAAGAAGTGGTACTACTAAGAGAATATTTATAAGACTCCAAGGTCAAGATGAAAGGGTTTAAAAATAGCTCAAAGAACTTGGATAAGTTCATCAAGATGCAAAAGACTACATCAAGCAAAACATGTCTTGGATTTGAATAGAATCAAAATAAATGGGAAGGAGAGTCAACCTCAAGATTTGGAGGAGAAGAAAATTCAGATGAAGACACTTTAGAAGAAGATAGTGTAAAATAAAGTGAGACATACAAGGATGAGTTGGACAATAGAGAGTTCAATAAATGCAAGAACAATCCACAAAGAAGATACAAATGGAACAACAACCAGAACAGGTCAAGAGAGACTAAGAGACCAATGAGGTCAAGACAAGGAAGCTTCAATGGAAGATATTTTTCATGTCACAGGTTTGGGCACATGGCTTCACATCGTAGGACACATGAAAAATTGGAATATGGGAATAGACAACTTTTCCATGGGTATTGCTACTCATGTAATCAGTTTGGTCACAATGCAATGAATTGTAGGGTTCATGATAGAAGAGGACATGTCTTCACTAGGAGAAATCCTAAGACATTTTCACCTCTAAGGAATAATAACATTAAGTGTTATAAGTGCAATAATCACACAACAAAGTGGTGTAGAGTAGACATTCTAGAAACAAACGTGAACAGGAACAAGAACATGAATATGAATAGGAATAGGAATAGGAATAGGAATAGGAATAGGAATAGGAATAGGAATAGGAATAGGAATAGGAATAGGAACATGGATATGAACAGGAACAAGAATAGGAACAGGAACACGGATATGAACAGGAATAGGAACATGAATAGGAACATGAACATGAATATGAACAAGAACAAGAACAAGAACATGAATGTAGACATGTACATGAGCATGGACATGGAAATAAATAGTCAGAGGAATCAAAAGGATCAGAGAAGAAAGAAAGAGGATAAAGGTAAAGAATAGTTCTTTCTGGGAGTAGAAATACTCCCACCATGGAATTAACCACCTCAAGAGAAGGTGGCGAAGTAGCTAAGCTAAGAGGCTCATTCTTAGCCTCGAGCCCCAAAGGTGACCCTTTGCCATTGATGTCAAAGGGGGAGATACTTGAGTAAGGGGAAGAGATTTTGCATTTGAGAAAAGGTGAGAGAGCATTGATCCAAGGGGAGCAGAACAAAGGAAAGTTCAAGTTTTTGATAAAAATAAGTTGGTTAGCCATAAATGACAAAGGGGGAGATTTTTGGACATTTTGAGCTCATTTAGTTGTCATTGATGTCAAAGTGAGAAGTTGTCTTTGATGTTAAGTGAACACATGAAGCTGTCATTAACACCATGAAGTACACCATCACTAAATCCAAGAGAAATGCAAAGAGTTGAAGACAAGTTGTCAAAATATTGTTTTATAAGAGTTTTTGTTTAAACCCTAGTGGCAAATTAAAAGGTTTTCATTAAAACCATTATGAGGATATAAAGGCTTCATTAACATCATAATGGCAGATTTAAGGTTTTTATTAAAAACCATGGTGGCAGAATAATCTTCATAAAATTAGTGAAGAACAAATGAAGGTTTAAATTTTACCTAAAGGAGGCTTTAATTTTTATTAAAGTCAAAGGTTTATAAATATAATTTATAAAATTTAAATTCTCTTAGATTTTAAATAATTTATAAATTATAAAGGTTGCAAGAAGCTGTAGCGACCCCGGGCACACATGCACCGCCCATTTTTAACCCTACTTGCAATGTTGTTAAAAATCCAAGATGAAATGGAAAGACAAGAATAAAAAGCATATAACACGAAATAACAAAGATAGATCTCTTTATTGATATTGAAGCTCGGTTACATGTTGGTCCCTCTTAGGGATATCCATTTCGATACAATAAGTTACAAATAGGCAAAGAGTGCATCTTTTGCAAAGAGGTGGTGCACTTATAAAAGCTTCTCAGTTCCGCATACGAAAATGTATGAGGGCTTACAGATGCCTCCTTCTCTAGGTCTATTTCCTAGAGAGATCCCTTTTGCTCTCATATGTTGCAAACTTCGTTCAATGAACTTGTGGCCCTGCAAGAAATGAAACAACAACACACATTTAGGTATTTGAGATTGCCTCCTTGGATGAGATTGTTAGTAATAAAAGAATATAACAAAAATTTGATGAAAATATGCCATGAAATCATGTAAATATATGCTAATAATATGAAAACATAAAGAAACAAAATAAAATATGCTATGTCTAAAAACTAAGCTAAGCCTGCAGGCCACTGTCCAAGACAATGACTGCTAAGGTAAACCTTGCTCTCTTTGCCCCAAAGCTATAGGCTAAAGCCTATATCTGATGTTGAACTAATAGGTGTTATGCTTTTAAATCCGTCAATGCTTCACCGTACATGTGATCTAAAGAGAACTCTCCAAGTCTCAAAAGCTTTCCTAAAAAAAATGTCTCGATGATAGCAGATTAAAAGATTTCTTGGTGCTCTTAGGATTGCACCTTTTATAGTGTGAAACCCTAGGTCTATGTCCAAACCCTAGAAATGAATTTCTCATGCGTAGTGCAAGTTAGCATGAGAATATTTTCTCCATTGTCTATGTTTGAAGGCCAGTTAACTAAAATATAACTGCCCACTTGAGTCTTCTATGCGAACTAGTTGTTAGCATGAGAAGATTTTGTCCTTTGTTTATGCTTGAAGGTCAGTTAAATAAAATTTAAATGCAAACTCAAGTCTCTTATGTGAATTGGTCATGAAAAGGAATGGAAAGTTACTATTGCTCACCTTTATTGCATGCAGGCTATCACTTCTGCCTGATATTAGACTTGTTTGTCAGTAAACTGCTTCTTATCACTTAGCCGTTGTCATCTGCAGTGGCTAAGATCTAGCCACTATCGCCTGTAGTGGCTAAGGTCTTGCTGCTCTACGCTTGAGCGGCTAGGATATAGCCACTCTTGGCTTGAGTGTCTAGACTTGTATGGATTGAAAAGGTCCCAAATGAGTGGTGAGAACCACTGTTGAAGCTTGGAAAGTCCAATATTATATCTTATGATCTTATGAGTGTGTCTATGTGAGAAGATCCCCTAATAATGACACGATTTAGGTGTCTAAAAATTCCTCTTTTTACGATGCACTATGTGGAAAACACAATGCTAAGCAAAAACATAGACTGATCTATTTGTAGGGTGTATGGTGATCAATGGTCTAATCAACGTCGAATGGCCCAATCATGCAAGATGACATGCATCCCTTGAATCATTGTCTCAACGTTCAGAGGACTTAGCTCAATGGCTTGGGCATGTTAAATTGCACTCATTCCTCAAACTCAATCGAGTAGCTTCAGCTGCTACAACAATTTCGATCGATAGGAGAGCTACAATTGAAGATGTCATGTATGCTTATGTTCCTAGCAAATAAGGGAAATTTTTGATTCTTGTATGCAATGATTCATAGGATGAACATGATTTTACTATGATCGAGTGATCTTTTTCTGATTTTTATTATGATTATGTTGAAGTTTTGAACTACTACCTCAAACAATGAATCGGTGAAGAAATGACAATGAATGAAGCGACAAGTCGCTTGACCAATATGACTAATCTAGTTTCTTTCTAGCATTTGTTGCTTTTAATGGGCAATTTCACATCCAAGTGTGATTCCAATTATTTATGATGATCATCCATCCTTATCCCGAGGAGCCGTTCAATTATCAATAGCCTTCTTAGGGAGTTAGGATGAGTGATTCTATTTATGTTTAGATTGTATCAGTTTGACTTAATGTTTTTTAATGTCATAGGGGAATTAGGACGATCCTTTCACACCCATGGAGTAGTCCGACCATTTTGGTATTCTTCGAGATTGAAGGGTGGTACATCATAATTCCAAAATGAGTTATTTTTTTGCCCCAAGTGGCCTTATGGTTATCTACTCATCTCACCAAAATACATGAAGTGTGAATCGCTGCAATTGCCAAGTTGATAGAGTAAGTAATTGGGTATGAGGCCTTCCTGAGATTGTGCTCTTATGTGATTTTTTTGTTATTTTGAATATTTTGATGATCTAAAACCATAAAAGTGTGTTTATTTGCTATTTTTGTGGGATCCCTCAAGGAGTAAATCCCTTATTTTGACCTGTGGATCTGGTCGTTGTCAAGTCCAGAGGCCTTTGAGTTCCTACCTATGGCTGCTATCGCCTTGAATGGCCAAGAAGTTTGGGCCGCTAACGTCAGTAGTGACAAAGGCATAATTAAAGAAACATAAAATTTGCATTTCTAGGGTTTGACCTTTCACTTTCACTGTTTAAATATTTGCTTTGGGAGCTCTGGTGTGACGGCAATGATTGCGAATTTAAAATTTGCTAGTTTTGAGGACATGGCTGTGCAGGGTGAGACATCAACTGTTGGAGGAGCCAAAGCTTCTTGGGTATTTCTCTCTTCAAAACCCTATCTCTCTTTTCATTGTCTGAGTAAAACTAAACCTCACTAAGTAATGGGCAAACTAAACCTTACTAAACCTGTTGGCAATGAAAAAACTTCATAATTAGGCTTAGCTTCCCCTTTGCTATGGTGGGTTAGTCCCCAATTTTGTTTTTTGTTAGTGGCTTTAGCCTAGGGTTTTTGAATTTTTTTGTTATTCACCTGTTGCTGCCATTTTGGGTGTTCTAAAACTTAGCTTAGTTTTGATGCTTGGGTGGGAATATTTGCTTTACATTCTATTTGTTTTCCCTCCCTTTGTTGATTTTTTTAAGTTATTTTGTTATTTTGTAATTTTTTTTTTAATTTTATGGCCAAGGGTTCACGGGTTTGTCGTGCCGCACCTTGGCCACTATCACTCAAAGCAGCCAAGATTGAATCCCAACGGTAAAAAATTTAATTGTTGGGTCTTGGCTGCTGCTACCTCCAGTGGCCAGGTTTCGGCCACTGTAGGTAATAACAACTAAACTGTAAGCCTTGTTTTCTTGCATTTTGTTGAATTTTTATGACATTTTTGATTTTTTGGAATCTTTGATGTTTTTTTTTTGAATTTACATGGTGGAATAGATAGCCGCCACGAATCCGGGCAAGCTGTACAACTTTTTATGGCTGCTACAGTATTCTGTGTTGTCCGCCATAGAAGCCACCACACAGATCTTCGTGCAATCCGCCCCTATAACCACCATGCCACAATCATTTTAAACCTTTTATGCCGCTGAAAGCACCAAGAAAGGGACAAGTGTTCAGTCCGAAGAGGCCTAATATTTGAACCTTGGACCTCTGCCCCCCTTATGGGGTTTGGATGAACCAATTGGTCTACACCTCGGACCTGAATCTTTGAATTTTTGATTTGTTTGATTAGGTGTAATTTTATCCTTTTTTTCTTAGAATTAGAATAGTTCATACTCTTTTGCATCGTTTTCATGTTTATTGTGAATTATGCCTTAGATGCACTATAGTTATGCTTTGTCTTTCTTTTGCTTTGCTTAGATCCTTACTGCTCAGGCTCGAGACTTGAAGCTCCTGCTTGACTTACTTCCTAGATTTGATGATACGGACTGGACATGGTTCAAAGCCCATGGGTTGTATTATGTCATCAATTTGCCTTACATCATGGTATATCAGGCTTACCTTACAGCTTTGGCCCATTGTTGGGACCTATGGACTAATACCTTCCACATCCTGATCGGTGAGATGACCATTATGCAAGAGGATGTTTATAGGATCTTTCATATTCTATTCTATGGGGTGGCCATTGTCTCTTTGACCACTAATGATCATGTGGCTATCTTCACTAGGGTGTTTAGAGGGAACTTTGTGGATGCCCTTAAGGACAATAAGTCTAGAGGAGTGTCTATCAACCACTGGAATGGGGAGGGCATCTTTACGGTGAGACATGTCGTATTGCTGATGGTGATCAACAATATTCTTATCTTGGACTGCTGGAGTTTGAGGTTCCCGTGGAACCTTTTGGCTATGGTGTAGGATCTATTGGATAGCGAGGAGCCTATCATCTATGAATGGGGTAGATCGCTATTGGCTCAGTGCTATGATGATTTGTACCACATCTGTCAATGAGGATGTGTCAGCATTACCTATAGCTTGCTCCTACAAGTTTGAGGATGGGAGCATATTATAATAGACCACCCTAAGGGGCTTCTAGTCGATATTACAATGATTTATGCTCTAAAATAGTGCTATGCTGCTTGGTGGGCTCGAGAGCATGAGGAGCATAAGAGCCACACTTTTGTAGGGGAGCTATCCCACTACACTGATGCTTTCACTAGATTGTTGGTCGAAGATATCGTGTGGCAGCCTTACTATGAGTGCCCTGCTTGGGATGATCTGGCTAGATTTACTGCTAGGAAATGATGTAAGCGATGGCTTGTTGGTCATAAGATTACCATTCAGGAGTATTTCTTCTACTCTTGAGTTCTTTGTCAGTACAGATTACAACAGGATGTGCCCTTGATACCATTCTTATACAGGTTCCTCATAGCATAGAAGGATCTACCTCCATGATAGATTACCTATATTTTAGATGAGGAGGATGCCCCAAATGTTGACCTACAGTGGCTGGGGGAGTTACAGAGGCCTACACTCAGTGGTGGGGTAATTATATGTGACATGGTATTGATAACCTAGGGCATGAGGATGATGGCGGGGGTGATGGCACAAATACGATAGGATGCAGAGTCTGAGCCAGGACCGAGGTATGGGGCCAACCAATAAAGTAGGTGGTAGCAGAGGATCCTGATGTTCCTGAGGAGGAGGAGTTAGAGCCCAAGGAGAGAGACTCTCCTCTGAGAGCATAGCTACATGAGGTTGAGGCTGAGCTTTAGGCCACTAAGATCTAAGTGCAACGATGAGATGCTACCATTGAGCAACTCTTAGCATAGATACAGACTCTGTAGGCTACTATTGGGGATGGCATTATCAGGATGTAGTTTGTTGTTCCTCCTTCTACACCATAGGAGGTTCCAATGGCAGGTTCAAGAGTAGATGTGGGACATATTCAATCTTTGTTGGATGAGAATGAGGTACAGATTTGAGGACTTGTGGATCATGTTACCCTTCTTTAGATGCATCTCAGGAGGCACAAGATTGTCCCTAAGGATCTAGTAGGTACGGGTGGTTCGCAGGTCAGTGGACGCTCCACTTTGGGGTAGTATTCCGCTCGTCCTAGCTAAAGGACCCGAAATCGAACAGAGAGACCGAGAGGCTTGCATCATTCGACTCATGACACCACCATAGGGGGAGGTGGCACTGGAGGAGGTGATGTAGGGGGATCAGGCCCAGTATTTGATTGATGCTTTACTTGGTTCTTGATCCATTTTTTTTGAGGTCGACTGACTTAGATGACTGCAGCCCATAGGTACTTTTGTACATCCATTGGGCTTGACACACATACTTTTATGATATATTTGCATTATGAATTATTAGGTGTATCGTTTATTGCTCATGTTTTTGTTATTATTTTCCTTTATGATATGATGCGATGATGGTATTATGATGATTTGATGGATATTTTAGATGATAGATGATATTGAAGATGCTTAGATGGATGTGTAGATGATTATATGATTTGATGATATGATGCGATGTATTTTGATGATAAATGATGAATTTATGATTGTATGCAAATGGATATTGCCTATGTATTTTATGATGTGCTTTATGGATTTAATGACTTGTTTTTGTCAATGTGATGTTATTGCTAAATGCATGTTTTAAATTTGCTTTAATTATATACATCTAACTTATGTGGTGGAATGGTATAAATTAATTTGTATGCCCTAATCACTTTAAAACATACGGAATACATATGACATTGACAATCTTAATGGGTGATACCACATAAAGTAAAAAAAATAATCATGAATTTAAATAACCACTCTTATCATAAGAATTGATTAAGTATTCATATATGAGATGTAATGGTGTGTAATGTATTTTCTTAATAAGTTTCTGTAAATTAAAATATATAAAGTAGTCAATGACCGTCTATATACTATTTCTAATATATATGTGGTATCTGTCCTACTATGTTGATACCCCCTAATTTATAGAATCTTATAAAGAAAGTGATGGTGTGAATGATGTTATGATTTGTTGCTATGTAAGAATTTTTGGGGCTTTCTAGAGATTCAAACACTCTAGTTACCCTATCAACAACTGTCTACTTACCACTTAGACTTTTGAAAAGTAAGGCTTTTACCATGGACCTAGTTTTTCATGATCTCTATGTGTGCAAGTGATTGTATATTTTGAGATAGAACTCAAGCATTTCCTCCAATGTCAGGTGGGATTCTTTCAGCCCATTGCTAAGATCGGGGATCCTCAAGTGTTCATCTCATCCTTATGTTGGACTTAGTTGGACTATACCACTAGGCAATATTGGGTTACCTAAGCTAGCTCATCCACATTCAAACATTGGTCTACACAAATGCATGAAGCAATTGTAGTAGACATATCATCATGCGTAAGGATTTCTCCTTCCAGTTTTGTACAATGCTAAGAATTCCAGGGATTCAAGCTTTATTCCCTTCTTTTTGGCTTCTTTTTGGCTTTGGATATTTGCTCATATGTAGTGATGAAAATCACTTTTTATTTTGATTGATTTTTTTTTTGAGCGAGGATTTTTGTAGTGATGATAATCACTATTTATTTTTCTCATATGTAGTGATGAAAATCACTATTTATTTTTTATTGATTTTTTTTGAGCTATGATTTTTCTTTGAATTTTGAATATATGATTTGTGTATCAAATTATTGCTTTGAAATCTTGACTGTATGCTTGGCCTTTTGAATATGTACTTTGCTTTGGGATTTTGCTTATTTTGATGTAAGCAAGGGATTTGGATAGGGTAAAGCTTGTCCTTTTGCCAATTCTCAGCACCTTTAAACCGGTTGCACAGGGGGATAAGCAAGGAAGATCCTTTTCGCTTAAGGTAACCTAGACCACTTTTGCAGCTTTCATATTTTCCTTGTACCAGCTAGGATTTTAGTGTTTCAATTAGTGATGGGATCTTGAATATCCAAGGCATTATCATAGCTAGACCTTACCTTCTACTAATCAAAGTTGTTTTCCTCAAAAGTTGATAAGATCACTAGGTGTGGTTGATTAACCAAAAAACCTTAGTATATTATGTATAGCAACAAATAATGGTTGTGTTGAAAAACACAATTACACACTGGTGTTGATGGAGGTATGGATTTGAATGATTTTTGCGACAAACTATGGTATCACTTTTAAGGCTCTCATGACATATGCAATTGTAGTGGATATGAAAATGCAATGCAATGATGTGGATGCAAGATGTGAGATGCAATTGTTTTTTTATTTTTTATTTTTATGTTGTTTTTGTATTTTTGATTTTATGTTGTTTTTGTATTTTTGATTAATTTGACCAAAGGGCTTATTATGCCTTTGGGGCTTTTGGTATTGATTTTGACCAAGTGGTTTGAATTACCCTTGGAGCTTTTGAATTGATGGATTTGACCAAGCGGTTTGAATTACCCTTGGAGCCTTTTTGAATTGATTTTGACCAAGCGGTTTGAATTACCCTTGGAGCCTTTGATTGATTGGATTTGACCAAGCGGTTTGAATTACCCTTGGAGCCTTTGATTTGATTTTTGAAATTTTATGTTTTTATGCTTTGTTTTGTGTTTTTGACATATTTGAATGTTTTTGAATTTTATGAAATATTTGAATGTTTTTGTGTTTTATGAAATATTTGAATGTTTTTGTGTTTTATGTGTAAAATACCTTTAAGTGAATGATATTGAGAGGTTCAGGCTCTTCAACACCATCTAATGATATAAGGTGATATGCTCCAGGCCCAACTCTCTATGAAATCATGTATGGACCTATCCAGTTTACCGTGAACTTATCTCGCAGATGCGATGGCAGATTCGAATTCTGTTGGTTTTCTTTGAGCACTAGATCTCCAACCTTGAATTCCCTTAAATGGAATTTACTATTGTAAGCTCACACAAGGTGATCTTGGTAAATGTGAAGATGCTCTAAAGCATTGACTCAATATTCATCAAGAAGCATCAACTGATCAAGGCGGCCTTGCCACGTAGCTTCATCATCTATGAAGTCCTTTAATGCTATGCGTAGAGTCAAAATTTCTAACTCTAGCGGCATGATGGCCTTAGTGCCATATACTAGTGAAAATGGTGTTGCCCTAGTGGGCATCCGTATACTAGTCTTGTATGCCCATAGTGCAAGAGGCAACTGCATGTGCCAATCCTTGTGATTGTCTTGCATCGTCTTCCTCAAAATGGAGACTATTATTTTGTTTGAGGCTTCTGCTTGCCCGTTTGCTTGTGGATAATAAGGCATTGAAAAACTGTGTTGAATATGGTATTTGTTCATTAAAGCATGCACATTTTTGTTCTTGAAATATGGCCCATTATCCGATATTATCTTAGAAGGGACCCCAAAATGACTTATGATATTATGGAGTATAAACTCCGCAATCCTTGGTCCAGTTGTTGATGTTAAGGGGATCACTTCTACCCATTTAGTGAAGTATTCTATGGCCGTTATGATGAATGTGTGTCGGCTTGAGGATGGGGGTGAGATTTTCCCAATCAAGTCTAGTCCCCATTACGAGAATGGCCATGCTGCCTGGATGGGCTGCAAAGCTTGCGATGGTAAGTGCGTTAGATTCGCATGATGCTGGCACTTACTACATTTCTTGACATACTCATAGTAGTCCTTTTCCATTGTGGGCCAATAGTAACCCATTCTCAAGATGCGCTTAATGATGGCCATGCCACTGAAATGCCCTCCACATGTTCCATCGTGAGCTTGCAAAATTGCCCAGGATGCTTCTTGGGGCTCAAGACAATGGAGTAATACTCCATCATATCCTCGTCTATAGAGGATTTCTCCTAGCAAGATGTATCTTGTTGCTCTCTGTTTGAATGTTCACCTTTCAGTATGTGACAAACCTTGAGGTACTATTCCAAGCTTCAGGAAGTCCCATAGTTGGGAAAGCCAATCCTGATAAGCCATGACTTCTATAGAAAGGATGACTTGCCCTTCCTGTATTTTTGAGCTAGTGAACATGGATTGAGGAACAACTCTATGGTGTATGGTTGCACCACACTCCATAGGTCCTTGGGAGATCAAAGACCCCCAAGGTGCCATTTGCAAGAAATCTCTGGCTGTGAAGGACCAATCCTGATTTGGCTCGATGTTGATCATGTTGACTGATTCTTGATTGTCAAAAGCTTCACGATGTATTGCTGAGTGCGAAAGCACTTTCACATGAATGGTTGTAAAATCAGCAGATGGATTCTAAGGGATTAAGGATCCCAAAGAGGCCATGGTGTCTACAAATCTATTTGATGTATGAGGGATTGCCTCGATGTCATACCATTCCAGTCCGGGCTAGGTAGGTGTCAACAAGTTCCTTGTAAGTTCTTCAGGAGTGGGCACCTACATTGGAATAGTCCTTTGACCTGGTTTACTATGAGCAAGGAGTCACCAAAGATATTCAATATTTTAATGCCCATTGCTATGGCTGTTTGGAGTCCTAGGATCAATGCTTCATATTATGTATTGTTGTTTGTGCATGGGAAGTCTAGTTTGAATGATAAGGGTAATGGAGCACCCTATGGTGTGATAAAGACAATCCCTGCTCCACCTCCTTGTTCACACTTCGAACCATCGAAGAACAATGACATGTCTCTTTCTTTCTTAGGTTCTTCGAGCTCTAGAGGATCTGATAATGCAAAGACCGCATCATCAGGCAATTCTATAGTGAGAGGCTTGTTATCCTGAAGAGGCACCTCTGCTAATTGATCTGCTATGACTTGTCCCTTGATGGAATTTTGGCTTACGAACTCTAGATCAAATTCTATCAATAGCATGATCCACTTTATGGTACATGTATTGTGATATGTCTTGCTCATCATGTACTACAAAGGATTCTATTTTGATATGACGTAGGTCGTATGGCTCAACATGTAGTGTCACAACTTTCGAGTTGCAAAGACCATTGCTAAACACAACTTTTTGACATATGCATATCCTAGCTCATAACTCACCAAGGTGCGACTAATGTAATATATGGCTTGCTCTTTGTCTTGTTCATTCTTTTGGGCTAACATGGTGCCCAATGCAAAATCAGTAGCCGATATATATAGTAAAAATGGTATGTCTGGCCTTGGTGGAGCCAATACTGGTGGTGTTGCTAGATAAGTCTTGATCTCTACAAAGGCTTGATGGCATTCTTCATCCCAATGAAAGGGGACTTCCTTGCATAGCAACCGATTCATAGGTCAGCATTTGTCTGATAATTGTACGATGAATCTTTTGATGGATGCTATCTTGCCTTGTAGGCTCCGCAACTCCCTAATGTTGGTAGGGGCGGCCATTTCTAGTATAGCCTTTACCTTTGTAGGATCTACTTCAATGCCTCTCTTGGATACGATGAATCCCAAAATCTTGCTAGAAGTTATGCCAAATACGCACTTCTTAGGATTCAATCAGACATTATGTTCTATGAGGTGATCAAAGATTTGTCTAAGGACTTCGGCATGCTCTTGCCACAATAGGGACTTGGCTAGTAAGTCATCCATGTAATCTTCTAAGATCTTATGCATATAGTCATGGAATATGTATGTCATGGCCCATTGATATGTGGCACCAACATTTTTGAGACCGAATGGCATCACTTTGTAATAGAATGTTCCCCATGGAGTAATGAAAGTAGTTTTATGTTGATCTTCGGGCTTAATCCAGATCTGGTTGTATCCAGAAAAACCATCCATTAGGGAGAGCATTTCATGACCTACGGTTGCATCTACAAGAGCATCTATGTTTGGCAATGGGAATGAATCCTTTGGTGTTGCCCTATTTAAATCTCTAAAATCCATGCAGATATGGACTCTTCCATCAGGTTTCCCCATGGGTACCATGTTTGACACCCACTCAGGGTAGTCTATAGGAACTATGAATACTGCATCCAGTAGTTTTTGCAATTCATTCTTCACCATCAAAGTGATGGTTGGATGCATTTTCCTCAGCTTTTGCTTGATTGGCTTCTTCATGGGATCCAATGAAAGGTTGTGAATGACTAACTTTGGATCTATCCCTGGCATGTCTTTGTAAGTCCAAGCAAAAATATTTGGCCTCTCCTTGAGGAGAGGAATTAGGATGGCTTGTTCCTCTAGAGATAGACTTTCTCTGAACTTGAATTTCCTTGGTTGGGTAGGATCATCACTGATGTCCACCTCGAAAGTCACTTCTATAGCCATATGTGACCCATCCTCTAGTTGATGAGGCATGGGTATCAAATGAATGTCATCGATGGGATTCATAGGACCTACTGACTCAGGTTCCAAACCAACATGGAAGACGTCATACGCACAACCTGATGCAAAATGGAATGGTTGTAACATCTCTTCATTGGGGAAGAGGTCTTCCGGCTCTATGGGTGAATTAGCATGATCCCAATCAATAGCCTCTATATCAAGATGCAATGATTTGGTAGGATCTACTGGATTATGAAGTGGAGTGGTCAAATCAATGGAGATCATGTTGATGGATGGGATGAAGTCTCTAGGACCACATGGGTGCAATCTTGTCTCAGGGGTTTCCCTTCCATACTCACGATGAGGTTCTGGAGGAATGGGAATTTTTGGATCTGGCCCATGAGCAGGGTGGAACAATAGGATCATTGGGCTCTAATCGCTCTCTGAATGTAGGTGGAGGGGGATTGACCATCTAATGAATGGCAGCTAGGTCAATAGGTCTCCCCAAAAATTGGAGATGAGGGTCTATGGCATGGAGTGCCACCTCTCTCTCTACTAGCTCATTGACTTGCCGCAAGTGGTGAGGTCCAAGATAAGCCATCTCGGTCTCATCCTCAAAGTCATCATCACTTATCCAAAAATCGTTAGCATTGGTATGCGGCCCTAAGACAAGGGGCTCATGTCTTGGCCCCAAGTAGGCCATCTCTATTTCATCTTCATATTCTTCATCACTTATGAAGAATCCATTTGCATTTGTCTCTTGCCCCAAAGTCAGGGGTTGATGGCTTAGGCCTAAGTAGGCTCTTTCTATTGAGTCTTCTGATTCATAGTCACTTTCATCTGATGTATATCCACTCTCATCATGGATGGACCATGTGAATCTTTGTAAATAGTGAGGCCCCTGATAGGCTAAGCCAAGTTGCGCCTCATCATCACTTGCTTCATATCCATTCTCCTCATCCCATGAGTTGTACCCTATTGGGGTGGAATCAATTGAGATGTTTGGATGATAAGTTTTTGGAGGTGGTATGTTTACCATGGCCACTTGTCTATTGCTCAAATTTCCTATTCTTAGGGGATGATAAGGAATGAAATCAATGTCTTCTCCTAACCCTAAGCTTAATATTTCCAATGCCACTACAAGAGAGTCATCTCGACCTCCGCTATAATAGCCTAAGCCAAATATATCGGAGGAAAGCTGATATTATGGCTCGTATGGCTGCTTGCACCCTTGCTCATATATGCCAAGGCCATAGCCATGCCAATGGCAATGCTCAAAGTAGCTTAGAGCAAACTCGAGGTTAGAGAGGTAATGAACATTGACCATGAATAATTCGTCACTATCCTCTTCTATATCTGAAGACTTATGAGCATAGTCCAGGTTGACATAGACAAAATTGGTTTGGTTGGGAGGGATTCCAAGTGGAACCACTATTCCTACTGGTGGCCTCAAGTCCTTAGGCCTTCCCATGTCTTGTGTAGACTCAATGATAGGTGTAAAGGTGATGTTCTACACAAGGTACTCCCCTATGCCTGTGCTTGCCAAGTGTATTGATGCATGCGATGTTGATGACCCTACGGATGATACTGGCGAAGTAGGGTGATAATCACTATCTTCATCTTGATCTTGAAGATCTTCCTCTTCCATAGGACTTGGCATTTCAGCAATGGCTATAGTTGGCACTTCCTTGGGCCTTTCTTCCTTAACTAAGGGTGCCTTTAGCTTCTGATTATCTTTTGGTTTTGACGTTGATGGTACTTTAGAAGCATTGACTATTTTGAGTGCACCAGGAGGTGTTGATGTGCATGGGTCTTTTCTTACCCCTTTGTCTTTGTTATCCACTTGTGTGGTTGGGGATGAAGGTGCCACGTATAGGTGAGTAGAAGGGATTACAAATTCTCCTAGAATGTCCACCTGATTGACGTATTTAAAAGGCTCTTCATCGGCTAGAACCACATAGACTTTGTTCTCATGCACATACTTGACACACTGGTGCAAGATCGAAGGCACACACTTCATGGCCCTTATCCAAGGGTGACCCTAAGAGGATGTTGTACTACATAGCTCCTTCCAAGACATGACACATCATGGGGATGGTCTTGTGCCCCACCTTGATGGGTAGGACTATCATTCCCATAGTATTGCATAAAGCATCATTAAAAGCTCTCAATGTGTAAGCTCCTAGAATGATATTGGACTTGGGGATTTTGAGGTGCTCTATTGCAGTTGTTGTAATGATGTTTATCGATGAACCTGTATCGACCAAGACCCTCTTGAAAGGTAAGTCATTGATTGCCACTACAATGTTTAGCAGAGGGTCTAGTAAGGCAACAGGAACTGTCTTAATCTCATGATCATAGAATCGGATTATAGGTTCCTAGAATTCTTGTACTTGTCCCACAAAGTGAGTGAATGCATTCGCATCTTGCGGTTGGAGCTCAATTGTTCTTAAAATCTCCATTAGAGTCTCCCTATGCTTTGGGGACTATTGTATGAGCTCATAGATGGATAACTTAGTCTGGAGTCATCTGTAGGTTTTGCTCCAATCTACTCTGAATAGTTACCACAGGTCTCGTTGGTGGACCTGGAAGGTTGTCTTGCCTTTGCCTAGGAGCGGTTGGGATGTTCATGGGAGCTACAGGCAGTTGTGGTTGACCATACCGCCTAGTCCTTGTTGCTATGTTAACAATCTCAACCATCCCAATGCATCCATGGGTAGGTATGTCAGCTCAAACCTGATTGACTTGGGCCCCTTGCTCTCGAGGGGCCTCATGATTGGGCAATGGGTTTCTGTATATGCCCATGTCTCTATTATCGAGAGCCAGTGGGTTGTCAACTTTGAGTTCTCCCACCTCAATCATGTTTTGCACTTGATGCTTAAACCCGATGCAAGCCTCAATGTCATGCCCCGGTATCCTATGATAAGGGTAAAATTGATCTTCCCTATATCCTTTTGGCTTAGGATGGTTGGGATCTATAAGAGGTATATCAAGAAATCTGATCCTCCTGGCCTCACTCAACTGATTAAATATTGATTGCATTGATTCTGTCAGAGGCATGAAATAACGAGGTGGCTTGCATTCTCTATTTCTTCCCTGATTGTTCTTTTGGTCGTAGTTGGCCGATGGGGGATGTGCTTGATAGTTCTGGGGTTGTTGTGCACCCCCATCCTTGGGTGTAGCCAATACGACTTGATTGACTAGAGCAGGATTGCCCTACTTCTGCTTATACTTGTCATTCTTACCATTCTTGTTCCACTCCTTTTTGTTTCAGAGTTTAATGGTTCCCTCATCTACTTTTATTTCTTTGATGAGCTTGGCCTATGCCAAAGCTTCCTCAAATGAAGGATACTACTGAAGTTGTAGCAAGAGGGAGATATGTTTAGAGCAAATTTTGGTGAACATGCGAATGATCTCTTCTGTGGGAATGGAGAATGATAATTTTACCATGATTTTTCTCCATCTATTCCCATAATCCATTACTGGCTCATCATCATACTATTTCAAGTTGGCCAGGTCTGAAAGGTTCACCTTCTTCTTAGCACCAAAGGAGAAATACTTTAGGAATGCATTTACTAGTTGTTCAAAGTTGGTTATGCTATGCTTAGGTAGTTGGTTGAACCATTGAGTGGCAGCACTTGAAAATGTCATTATGAATGTTCTTAGCATGAGAGCATCATTGTCTTCAAGATGAAAATAGGCATTGATAAAATTGGTGACATGCTCTTGTGCATCCTCTTCACCCTTAAAATTTTCTAACCTAGGCATCTCAAAGTGCTTAGGATATGGAGGGCTAGGGATTGATGGGCACAATGGTTGGTTGTGTATTTTGCTCAATGTTGGTGAGTTCCCAACTGCCTCTTGTTTCTCAAAGGTTTTCATATTTTTAGCAAGCTCTTGAAATACCTTTGATGCATAGATTTCCTCCTCTTGTAAGCCTATTCATATTGGCAATGGAGGTAACTCTCTATCCATTTGATTTGTTCCATTTTCCTCCCTCCTACGAGGGGACTCAGGATTGTGATCCCGGTTTGTTATGTTTGCCCTTCCCCCATTAGTTGGATTTCATTCATGATTTGGTGGGGGATTTCATTGTGGGCTATCTTGTCTAGTGCACCTCTCCTTAGGTGAGTCAGCATATCTTGTTCTTTGGTGGTCACCACCATTTTTCTATAAATTATTAAGAGCTAGCCGCTCAGCTTGCTCTCTTAAATGTTGCTCATGTTGGTGCAAGAGTCTTTCTCTTTGTTTCTCTTGTTCGAGAGCTTCCACTAGCTCTCGCTCCTTATGTAATGCATTTTCTAACCACCTCATTCAGTCAGTTTGTGCTGTTATAGAAGACTCATGTTTATCTGACTCTGTTCTTGTTGTCTTGACTCATAGATTCCTCGAGGAGGTTTCTACTGTATCTGTACTCTTGCTAGCTAATGTGACTTGTTCAGTGTACTATTGAGTATCCCTATGATCAGACTCCATGCGTCTACTACGGGGTCACTCTGAGGTACCCCTAGACTGGGAGATGTGTTTAGAAGTCACATTTCATGAGCTTCCAGATGCAGAGTTCTCAGTAGCTATAGTTCTTTGAGTTGGTCATGTAGGAAACCGATCCAACCCGTCTAGTTGTCTTGTTTTCCATGGCTGGTCCCATGGGGTGCCATTCACTCCTATGAGGTCATAGTCTATGGGAATATTTCCTTTTGTGTGAAGGGTTTCTTCTATTTGATTCCCATGGCTAGATGTAGCTCTAGTTTCCTGCCCTTCAGTGGGTAGACCTATTTCATATGTTTCTTGTGAGTCTTGAGGTGTTGCAATTCTTGTTTGCCTTCTTGATGAAGAGGGCTTTGTGGTAACATGTTTTCTCCATGTGGATGGAGATGTAGCAGTCTCATCATCCCTATGTGAAGAATGAGTCTTAGAACCTTCTTTATGTCCATGTGAGGAGGAAGCCCTTGAAGCTTCCTCACATCTTTGAGATGTTTCTATGTGTTTAGAGGAGGCCCTTGAGGTCTCCTCATGTCTCCTTGATGAGGATGGTTGTGAAGCCTCTTTTTGTTTATGTGACTTTGTTCCATGATGTGGTTCCTTACTTGGGGTTTCTCGAGGAGATCCCCCAAGGGTTGAGTTATCACCCCTTAGGCTCATGGAGCTACGTCTCACGGTCTTACGGGTAGGTCATTCAATGTTACTACGACTCCACCTATGGGTATGAGTTGCTTCTGTCTCTCCCTCGATATCAGACCGAGGGTGCTTACTTCTTGTTTTGACCATGTTGTCTTATGAATTGATCTTTTGAGTTGCAATTTAGGAATAACCACACAATACCAAACAAATGTTTATCTTGATTACCGATTTGAGTGTGCCCTAAACTGTTTGGTGTGTTTTGATGTGTTGTTCTTTTGATTTCTTTGCTCTTGTTCTTGGATTAAGAATGAGAAGACTCATCCATAGTGACAATCAAGTACACTCATGCCAAACATGATTTTCTCAAAAGAATCTAGGGTACACCATTGAAGACCCAATGGAGGGTTCACCTAGCTCTTCCACTCTGAACCAATGATTGTTCCAATAGTGGGAGATAGTTTGAGCACAAGTAACTTAGTATCACTATAAGTAAGTTTCTCAATCCATTTCTAGGAAGCTCTAGGGGGAAAACCAGTGGAAGGAGATGAATTCCAACGTCACTGGATTGAATTGAAGGTTGGTGATGAAATCCAACTCCCCAATGTTTAAATGAGATGTGCGTGTGTGGTGTTCATTTTAAGCTTGCATAACATAAAGTGCATCATATAGCAGCAATGAATCTTTCCTATATGCCTAAGTGCAAAAATACATTTCAATATTCAGAAAGATGCATGAACTACTATGATTTGTATGAGCGCACTTCACTTCGTGCAACTATGGCCTCTAGCAGGGCCTCAAAGCAAGCAAACAACATACAATGTCTAGCACATTGGATTCTAGGGTAAAATTTTTAGGCATAAGCCATTGTTCCTAGCAACGCCTAGTGGAAAATTTAAAAGAAGATCTAAGATATGCGAAATGCTTAATTCTTTCTCCTTTTATTCTTTCAATTTCCAAACATAAATGTGCTTTAAGTTCTCTGTTTTAGACACAGAAGTAGATAGAAAGCTATAAAATATCAGAGAAGCTATACCAACCTTTGATCCAGCTCAGAGAGTCGGTGTTTTGACCTCTGCTGCACTCCAATTCTGGCCATTGTTGACTAGAGCGGCTGGTTCTTGGCCATTGTAGCTCAGAGCGGCTAAGCTCTATTGGTCATTGTAGCTCAGAGCGGCTAGTTTTTGGCCATTGTAGCTCAGAGTGGCTAGACCTGCACACAAAATTAAGTTAGTATTCTGATAAAAAATGAAAAATTAGTGGTGGTCCCACCGTGATCACCATCTGTAGCGACCCTGGGACGCACGCACCACCCCTTTTTAACCCTACTTGCAATGTTATTAAAAACCCAAGATGAAATGGAAAGACAAGAAGAAAAAGCATATAACATGAAATAACAAAGATGGATCTCTTTATTGATATTGAAGCTCGGTTACATGTCGGTCCCTCTTAGGGATACCCATTTCGATACTATAAGTTACAAATAGGCAAAGAGTGCCCCTTTCATGAAGAGGTGGTGCGCTTATAAAAGCTTCCTGGTTCCGCACATGGAAATGTATGAGGGCTTACAGATGCCTCCTTCTCTAGGTCTATTTCCTAGAGGGATCCCTTTTGCTCTCGTATGTTGCAAACTTCATCCGATGAACCTGTGGCCCTACAAGCAATGAAACAACAACACACGTTTAGGTGTTCGAGATTGCCTCCCTAGATGAGGTTGTTAGTAATAAAATAATGTAATAGAAATATGATGAAACTATGCCATGAAATCATGTAAATCTATGCTAATGATATGAAAACATGAAGAAATAGAATAAAAGATGCTATGTCTAAAACCTAAGCTAAGCCTGCGGGCCACTGTCCAAGACAATGATCGCTAAGGTAAACCTTGCTCTCTTTGCCCCAAAGCTATGGGTCAAAGCCTGTATCTGATGTCAAAATAATAGGTGTTATGCTCTTCAATTCATCAGGGCTTCATCATACACGTGATCTCAAAGAGAACTCTCCAAGTCTTGAAAGCTCTCCTCAAAAAGATGTCTCGATGATAGCAGATTAAAAGATGTCTTGGTGCTCTTAGGCTTGCACCTTTTATAGTGTGAAACCCTAGGTCTATGTCCAAGCCCTAGAAATGAATTTCTCATGCGTAGTGCAAGTTAGCATGAGAATCTTTTGTCCATTGTCTATGTTTGAAGGCCAGTTAACTGAAATCTAACTGCCCACTTGAGTCTTCTATGCGAACTGGTTGTTAGCATGAGAAGCTTTTGTCCTTTGTTTATGCTTGGAGGTCAGTTAACTAAAGTTTAAATGCAAACTCAAGTCTCCTATGTGAACTGGTCATGAAAAGGAATGCAAAGTTACTCCCGCTCACCTTTATTGCATGCAGACTACCACTTCCACCCGTGATTAGGCCTGTTTGTCGACAAACTACTTCTTATGGCTTAGCCACTGTCATCTACAGTGGCTAAGATCTGGCCACTGTCATCTACAGTGGCTAAGGTCTGGCCACTCTAGGCTTGAGCGGCTAGGATCTGGCCACTCTTGGCTTGAGCGGCTAGACTTGGATGGCTTGAAAAGGCCCCAAATGAGTGGTGAGAACCACTGTTGATGCTTGGAAAGTCCAAGATTATGTCTTATGATCTTATGAGTGTGTCTATGTGAGCAGCTCCCCTAAGCATGACACGATTTAGGTGTCTACAAAATCTTCGACGTCATAAAATTCAATGGAGCACTGACATCTAAGCCATATGGTGTATTCATGTATATATAATATGCCAAGAGACATTCAAAAGTTATCCTTCTTTGAATTAATTTTCATTACGATCAAGCTAAAAGAAATTCATGCAATCGTTGATCATTGAGGAAGAAGAAAAAGAGGAAGAAGACAAAGAGGAAGAATATGAAAATGGTGTTTGTATTGAGCATTGGGAGTGGAAGAGTCCATGATTGATTCTCATGGAGTTGGGTGTTTGTCTTGTGCACCAAGGGGAAAGTTTTTGCACGCACTCGTTTTGAGTGCCAGGTGTGGAAGAAAGAGCACGAGGTGCTCGAAGTGTTTCAAATGTGTGTCTAGCACTTGTGGTGGTCAAACCCATGGATAGAGTGCTCGCAAAGGCAGAGATTGTGGGTTCGAATCCCACTAGTGGCAAAGGTAATTTTTTGATTAAAATTTTACTATGCCTAAAGTTTTCTAAGGGGTTATTTGGAGTTATAAGGGTTTCTGAAGAATTATTTTAATAATAATTGATTTGTGTTATTTTGAGTAATAAGGGTTTATGAAAGGTTATTTTATTCATAATTTATTTGTCTTATTTGGAGTTAAAAGGGTTTATAAAAGATTGTTTTATTGAGAAGTGATTGATGTTAATGGAGTTATAAGGAAAGTGGATTTGATTTTTGCCAAAGTTATTTTTGCCATTAAATTTTATTAAAGAGGTTTTGAGTTATTTTGGTGGATGTTGAACTTATTTTTAGTTGGGATTTTATAAGATGTTATTGGATAAATATTTTATGTATGTTGATGGTTGTTTTTGAAAGGTGGAGTGATAAGGTGTAATTGAGTTTTTGCATTGTATTGTGAGAAATATTTATCTTCTAACCTCTTTGAGTTTGGCATAGAAGTGTTTGTGGTTGTGGTAGATTTAAGCTATCCCTTCATATTCAAGAAAAATGTATGAGCACATTCTTCCATAGTTGAGTTGATTGATTGGTTTTCTGAAAAATAATTTTGGACTCAAAAGCACTTGATTAGGGTTTCCTATTGAGTGTATTGAGTTAATGCTTCAAGGTTTTTTGGAATAAAGAGTTGTTAAAACCTTGTTTTATAAGCATTCTTGTTGAAGCCATTGATAGTGTGAAAAACTTGAGTGAGGGTTTGAGTATCATTGATATGTGAATATTGTTTTATAAGCATTATTTTTGAAGTGATTTGTTGAGTAAAGAACTTGAACTAGGGTTTGAAAAGAACATGACTATCATTTTTATGTGAGATTTGCTTTTGAGCATTGTTGGAAACATTTTGAGTGGGTGTTCATATGCTTGGACTAGGGTTTGTGAGCAATGGTTGTTTCAATGAGTGATTGGTTGAGTAGAGTTGGTTGAGCCTATTCAAGTGGATGTGTGAAGTAATTGTTAAAATTCCATAAAACAAACTATTCTATATTCTGAATTGAGTTAAGAAAGTAATTGAGCATTGTGATAAGTGTAGAAAATATTGAGTCTCTAAAAACTATCTTTATGTTTCTATGAGATTGGACAAGTTCTGTGTGGACTTGTTAAGCATATTTGGACAAGTTATGTGTGGAATTGTTGAGCAGATTTGACCAAGTTATGTGTGGACTTGTTGAGAAGATTTGAGCAAGTTCTGTGTGGACTTGTTGAACAGATTTGAGCAAGTTCTATGTGGACTTGTTGAGTATATTTGAGCAAGTTCTATGTGGAATTTTTGAATATATTTGAGCAAGTTTTGTGTGGACTTGTTGAGCATATTTAAGCAAGTTCTACGTGGACTTGTGGAGTAGATTTTGGTGCAAATTTGAGGATAGGTTTGTGCCATACTAGAGATAGAGATTGAGAAGATTTTTTCTAGACCAAAGGACTATGTTTAGTATAGATTTAAGATAGAGCTTTAGAGGTGATAGAGCAGAGAGGATAGTAGTCTCCAGTGGATAGAGATCCATCAACCATGGTAGTGAGGACAAGTTTTATGAGTGGGGACAAGAGTATTTAGTGGAGAGATATCCACAAGCCAATGTAGTGGAGGCAGTAGTCTTCTAGAGGATCACTAGCCAGAGTAGAGGAGAATAAGTTCTCTAGTGGATAGAGATCCATGAACTTGATTTAGGGGATTGGTATCTCCATTAGAAAAAGGTCCATAAACATTGTAATAGGGAAAGGATTCCCAAGATATTGATTGAGAAAAATTTAGTGAAATATTTTCTCTGTGGATGTAACCCACATTGGGTGAACCACAATTGGTGTCTCTATTGTGTGTGGTGATTTGTGCATTGCTTTAATTACTGCTATTGAAATTTCTATCTATACATTGCATAATATTGATTTGGAAAGAAAAGTAAAAAGTGGTTTTATATTGTTCACCTGCCCTCTCAGTATACGCTTGTGTTCTTCAAGAAATTGGTCCTCTATAGCTGCATAGTCTGGAGGTGTCAATCTAGATAGGAAATCAGCTACCACATTCCCATTTCTTGGATTTTCCACTATTGTCACATCAAATTATTGCAAAAGCAACAACCATTTGATAATTATGCCACTAATATCAAGTTTGTTTGTCAAGTATCTGATTGTTGAGTGGTAAGTGTGTATAAAAACTTGATAACCTGTAATATAATGATAAAATTTATTAAGAGCATGTATTATTTCAAGAAACTCCTTCTCTATGATATTATTGTTGAATTGATCGTCTGTAATGTTTTTACTAACATAATAGATGGGATAAAAATCATCACCATATTTATATTCCAATATTGAACCTATTGCATTGTTAGATGCATCAACATATATGTGAAAGATATGGTCTGATTTGGACCTCTCAGTACTAGAGCAGTAATTAATTTTTTCTTTAAGGTGTTGAATGCTTTTTCATATCCTTTAGTCTAGATAAAATCTATATCATTAGTTAAGAATGTGGTAAGAGGTTTAGCAGTTTTGCTAAAGTCTTATATAAACCTATTTTAGTAACCAGATGATCATAGGAAACTATGGATATCTTTTTATGTTTTGAGAGTAGGCAAGGTTTGTATAACTTCTATATTTTTCCTATATACTTTTATCCCATATATAGAAATGTGATGTCCTAAAACTATCCCCTCTTGCATTAGCATATAACCTTTTTTATTTCTTAGTGACATATGAGTTTCGTCACACTTTTTAAGTGTATTTTCTAGATTTTCTATGGTGGTTTCAAAAGTTTCTTCTTATATAGTAAAATCATCCATGTATATCTCCACATTCTCTCCAATCATGTCATAAAAAATTCTAATAACTGTCCTCTGGAAGGTGACAGGTGCATTGCATAGACCAAATGGTAAAAATTGGTAAGAAAATATCCCCCATGGACAAGTGAAGGTGGTTTTGTCTTGATCATCTTCCCCTATATGAATTTGATTATATCCGCTAAACCCATCCAAGAAAGAAAATATATTTCTTTCCTACTAAGGTGTCAAGGACCTGATCTATGAAGGGTAAGGGAAAGTGGTCTTTCTTAGTTTCATTTTTTAGCATCATATAATCAACACAAATTCTCCACTTTTCATTTTTATTGGGCACCACCACTAATGGTGATACCCACTCACTATCTGAAATGGGGTATATGAATCCAACTATGAGGATTTTTTGTAATTATGTTTTGACAATTTCTTTCATAGATAGGTTCATTCTCCTTTGTGGTTGTCTTACTGGTTTAACCTAATCTTCTATATATATTCTATGAGTACAAGTCTCAGGAGCTATTCCTTTCATGTCATATTACTCCAAAGCAAAGACAAATTGATATTTTTTCAATGTTTGTTTCAGTTTGGTTTGCTATTCAGCTATCAATTTGTTATCTATGTTCAACATTCTACTAGGCGCAACTTCTATTTGTTGAATATGGTGGTCTTTTCCTCCCATTAATGGTAACTCAGGAGAAGGACATGAGGGTTATACCTAAAAAAAGTGAGATATCAACTTATCCTCATCACTTTCATCTTCCAACTCATCAAGCATCATGAAAGGTTGGATCATTAATAGACCACCATTGTTTTGACTCTCATTCTTAGTTTCTCCCAATAAATTTGTAGACTGTGCAGGTGGATGTATGATTAATTTATTTATATTCTAACCATTTGAAATGGTCATTTTCCCATCTCTAAAACTTATGTAAGCATCAACTATTTCTAGCCAAGGTCTACCTAAGATTAATGGGTATCCACCTAGTCCAAACTTATATTGTAGCACTAATAAATCTACTAGATACTCCCATGCATCCACTATAATAGTGATATCTTCCAGTATTCCCTTAGGGAGTACTATAGACCTGTCTACAACATATTTATAGTGGGATTTATATTAGTAAATTTTAGTTTTTGCATTGTCTTGTGGGACATGAATTTTATGATAGCCCCCAAATCTACTAGTGTGTTGGGTAAAACACAACCCTCTATTTTTATAGTTAGCACATGGGTTCCTAGATCTAAATACTTCTGGCTATAGGTATTTCCTAACATAAGGTCAGCTAAATGACCTACCGAATTGATTTATTTATCTGGTTTCCTCCCTAGTTTCTTGAGGCACAACTCTCTTATGGCCTTGCCATAGATAGGTATATCTCTAATGGACTGAAAGAGAGGGATTATAACCGTCAAGTTTTTTAAACTAAAGAGAATATAAAACTCTATTTGTATTGGTTTATTGGGTTCATGCAACCTTTGTGGAAAAGGTGGAACCCCTTATTTTTTATGTACAAGTTTTGATTCTTCTTCTATTTCCTCTATAAAGGGTGTTTACCCTTTCTCCATCTCTTTGTGTTCATCTTCTTCTACAAGAGGAGTAACTTCTACACCTACTTATTTTATTGATTGTAAATGGATAGGATCACAATCTATCTTAATATTATACATGGGGTACATCTCATTTTCCATATGATAGGTTGGATGTTTTTTATTGTTTGGATTTGCTGTAGGCTATGCTGGTAACTAAGGATTCCTTGAAGTAGGAAGAGAAGGTAGACTTGGATATGGTGGAGCTAGAGCAGGATGCTATGGATACTAGTTCCAAGCATTATGGTTTCTCCACTGCTACCAAAGATACTGGTATTGCATCCCAGAGTAAGGGTTTTAAGGATTTTATCCCTAGGGAAATGTATTCCAAGGTTGTTGCACCTACCAACCCATATTGGGTGGCTGGGCTTGACCTTGGTTTCGGTAATTGCTAACCCCATAAGATGGCATTCCTATTTACATATTGTTATACATAGGATACTATTGTTAATTCCTCCTATTATCCATGAAGTATGGCTCTACTACTTCAGGTTCCTCTCTATATTTTAGTAATTGTAGACACATCTTAGTTTTATGAATATTTTTATAAACAACATGTACGCAAACTTTATTTTTTAGGCACTTATTTCTAGGGTGTTTGCATCTGCATTTGGGATAGAAGTAGGCCAATGCTGCCTCATTTTTATACTTCTTTCTTTTAAGGAGCAGGGTATCCATTTGTAGAGTAAGAGAGGATAGCATCCCACTCTTGAGATCCTCTATTTCTATCTTAGTGACAGTGGCTGACTGCTTAACATTTCTAGGGATCAAATTACCTTTTCTTCTTAAAATATTTTGACATAACTGTTGAATATCATCCATTTGGTGTTGGTAAATATCCCCCCAAAGATCATGTTTAAGGCTTCCAAGAATTCATTCATCAGTCCTTTCAAAAAAATGTTTCTTATGGACCTATATCCTAGTTTTGAATGGAGTGATCTTTGAAAATTGAAGCTAAATCTATCCTAGTATTCTTCCATAAACTCCCCTTCCTTTTGAGTCATGTCTAGGAATTTTTCTGTTGCATATTGTGCTTTCCAAAAATTTTGATATTGATCTAGGAAAAGTATTTTCATGCCCTCCTAGGTAGTTATCTATTTATTCCCTAGACTGATGAACCAACATAAAGCTAAATCATCTAGGGTGGATGGAAATAATTTCAATTTTTGAGCATCAATTGTATAATCAACCGATCTGCATAGAACATCAAATTTGAACAAAAATAGATTAGGATCTTCTATGGAAAGTCCTCTAAAGGTTGGAAGGTGGGCATCAGAGATGTGTTTCATCTTATGATATCCTCCTACCTCTCCTATTGGAAAACTAAAACTAGTGGATGCTTCCTCTATATTTTATGCCATTATGTCCGCGATTACAGTCTCTGCATCTGCTACATTTAGAGCAGTAGTCAATGCTTCTAATTCATTTATTTTATCCTTCAAAAGGATGAATAAGTCAGTATTTGAGATTGTTCCATCTAATATTGCTTGCCAACGTTCAATATTCAGTAAATCCTCCTCAGATTGAACTCTACTTATCTCCAATCCTACTCTAAGATTTTGTTGAATCATTTTAGAAGGATCCTATGCAAATAGTGGGTGTTATCGCCAATGCATAGGTGAAAATTGAGATGGAGAGGTTTTAGTCTTAGGTTCAAGTTCTACTAAAATAGTTGGGTTTTGAGAAATAACTTCTTTGTTTTTGACAAAATGACCATCCGTTCCTCTATTTTTAGGTGGACTCATACAAAGTTTTAGATGAAGGTTATGGAGAAATCAGCCTAAAATACTATAACTATGCTTTCTTTAGAATAAGAAATTATAATGGCTACTCCTCGAAAATGGTACCAAAATGTTGGTAAAAACATTAGTGAATTTTCTACATTCAAATTATTGCCTCCATTTAATTTGTCAACCCGGGGTAGCTCATAGACTTTTGAGAAGCCGTGCACAATATATGCTTATAATTTCTCTTTTATATATGAGTCCCTTAGATTCTTGGTTTGGGGGGTGTTGATGTTCATTGAAGTTAAAATTCTTATTTCCAAACCAATAACCTATCCTATGTCTATGAAAGTAGGACTTAATGCATACAGAAATTAAACTGCTACTTTGCTGGAAATCATAGAAATAGGGGAAATAATAGGAAAATAAATTAATATGTAAAAAATAAATAACAAAAAATAAGGGACAGTGAAGGGAAGAACTCTGTTGTAAGTGGGCGCACACTTCCAGTAGGTTCTGTCCACGTTAAATATTCATCGGATGCTTAGATGATTTAACAGGAAATAACTCAAAAGAATTTTATTCACAACTACAAAAAAGAATTTACAAAAAAGTTCAGGATTCATCTTCAAGGGTGGCTTGCATATTTATAATATATGTGGCCACACCTTGTTACAATTTTCCAAAAAAATAAAAAAAATGATTATATTTTACAATCGCCTGCATGAATGAAGGAATCAAGTAAAATATTGAGCTTGGTGAGTTGTTTCAGTGTATTCTATTTTTAGAATACGTCTGATATTAGCATCACTTGATTTACATAAATATTTCACATAACAGCTAGAAAATAGATGGCTAGTCACCTTTGATGTCATCCCTTATCCAGATTCAATGCTGAAACTTATTTTATGTTTGTTATTAAACTTTCTCTTTATTCTTCCGACCATAGAGTCATGCTAGAATTTTACTTTAGTGGAAATTAGGCAGCTCATCTGAAAAATTTGGGAAGTAGGCACCTTTTCTATAGAAGTCGGGAAGTAGATACCAACATGAGAGTCAGGCACCTAAAGGAAAGGAGGCGCTTAATGGGAATAGGTGCTTAACAAAAAGTAGGCACCTAATGAGAAGTAGGAACCTAATGGGAAGTATGCGCCTAAAAATTAAGTGGCAAACAGAAGTCGGGAACTTCAAAGGAAATCAAGCATCTGACTTCATACTTCACATCGGTATTCCGTAGATGTCTTGCCTTCATGAAATTGCAATTTCTAGGTCCGAGTGGGACTTTGATGAAAACATACTAAAAATGCAACAATTTCCATGAAATCTACACAAAATACACTTAAAGAAAAATATTAAATAACATGTAAAATAAAATTTTAAATATATATATATATATATATATATATATATATATATATATATATACAAGAATAAATTCCGCACTTTATAGGGAAAGAAGTACAAAAAATAAGCATTTTTGAGGCTCATAAATAATCTAAGATAATTGTGCACATCATCACATTACATATTTGCACACTTACATACATGACACTTGTGCATATTCTCTCAATACACACTTGCACTCTAACTTACATGACACTTGTGCATTTCCTACACATTACACTCTTACATGACACTTGTGCATTTCCTACACATTGCACTCTTACATGACACTTGTGCATTTATTACACATTAAGACTTACATTAAAGGGAAATATAAATAATACATTTAAAATATAGACTCAACCCTAATCTATTACATATTTACATTTTTACTATGAACGTACCAGGGGGTTACATTAGCATGTACTAAATAATGTAATATTCCTAAACAATATATAGATAAAAAATTGACTATCTAGGTTTAAATATACTATAAATTTTTGTCTTTGATTTATACATCTAGGAAAAGTGCATATTAGAGCATTTCATAGCTAGTTATGAGATTTTGCATACAAAAATATATAGTAAAAAGAGAAACTAAATGTTTTGCAAGTTATTACAAAGGAGTACAACTTGTTATACATTGTATTATTAGACATTGGATCACATTTCCATGAAGCAACATCTTGGAATATGATGCATCACTTGAAGATTTTATTCCGTCACTTTATCGCTTTGAAATAATAATAATAAAAAAGTGTTTACTTTATTGATAGCCTTGAAACATCAAAAGGAATTTTAGATTTGGGGTCTTGATTACATTTAATATTGTTTGAATTCTATATATTTGCATATAGAAAATAAAATATAAAATGAGATGTAGCTTGTATGGTTAGCTTCATTTCTTTTGTTTGCATAGTATTTGATTCAAAAGATAAAAAAGAGGGAAAATGCATCTAGTTTATTGTATTTATTCAATGCAAAAGAGCACATAGGTCTAAGGATTTTGCTTTCTTAATTTTTTTTTTACATGCATTGAATCCCATCATCTTGCATTAGAATAGGCTCAAAGCATAACCTTGGGTGTTGGCAAATTAATGCTCAAAATATAGATTTATGGTAAATTTATAAAATACCCATGGTGAAACCATTCCCTCAAAGAAACCTCCAAAATGTGAGGCCTAGATGTTAGCCCTTAACCCAAGGTGTGGCAAGTGGGATCCCCACTTTACTACTCCACATTATTTGGTGAACCCAATTTGAACACCATGTGGGACAAAAACCTTTACCTACCCTTTACTTAATAAAAAATAATAATTTATCACATTTTTAATAAAAAAAACCTAAAGTTGTTTGCTTCGATTATCTCACATTGATAAAATATTAAGAAATGTTAGCCCTATTGGGGGAAGGTTAGTGGTCCCTTGTGTAAACCATAATATAAACCTTGGGGGTTATACCTCTTAGCAAGTATAAAATTATGGGCTAATGGGATTTATAAGGAGGGCATTTTATTACCTCTCACATATCGATCTTGGGTAGGTGTGGCTATCCTCAATTGTTATATTTTAGTACCTTAGGGTATACCCTCATATAATGGCAGGTATATTTATGGGAATGAGCTTTCTTCCATGTATTGATAGGTATATTGAAAGAGTGGGTATATAGATTGATTCAATTATATGGAGGATACCTTTGAGGTATATAGAGTAGATTTGGTATTTAGAGAGAATTCAATATAAATGTTTTAAAACATATTATTCTTATTTAATAAAATATTTAAAAAAACCTTAATAAAAATTGAATTTCCCCTCCAAAAACCTTGGCTAAACCTCCTTATCTTACCTATAGTATTACATATCATTTATCTAAAATTTAAATTTTTTACCATATCTAAGCCCTAAGGGGACCAAGTAACATAATTCCTACCTTCAAGGAAGAATAGTAGGAAGCCCCTCCCTTAGGAACCCTCTTATCTTTTTACAATGAACAATGGGAGGTAGTTTTAAAATATATGGAAAGGAAATAGAGAAGCCATGCAAGCCATTTTAAGGGTAGAAGAGGAGACCTTGTAAATTTCTACTATGAAAAGGTCCCTTTTGGACCCTCTATAGCGACCTAGAACCGCCCCTATAATTTCCCCTCAAAGAGACCCATCTCATGGGTCTTTGTATATGGATTTTAACACATCCAATTTTAACTGTATAGGGTCTAACCCTCCTATTTTCACAACCTCTATAGAAGGTATGCCACCTAGTCTCTCTTCCTCTTTAGGTATCATGCCTTCCTATATCTTAGCACAAAACAACTTAGGATAAATGTCAATTACCCTATCTTCTAATCTATGAATGTCCCTCAAGTTTATATTAACATTATTCCTAGTGCACCAGTTTCTACATATGTGTTTTATTATAACCCCTTTCTCAATATGCCTTCTTCCCAAAGTCAAGTCCCTCTCAACACTCCTACCAATACATTTATCCTAAGTAGCTTGGAAACAAATAACATTATCCTACTCTTTGGATCAACCTCTCTAAGTTCTCAAACTTACCCTTTTGCTAGTTTATAACCCCATTTAATTATGTCTCAAGATTTATTTAACCCTCCTTATCCTACATACCAAGATATAATCTCTAACCTAGAACATTTAGCCAAGGAAAATTTTGAATTCAAGCTACAAGTGGCTTCCATTTAAGGAGCCTAAACTGGCTATGATTATTATTATAAGGACTATTTCAATAAATCTTTAGACCCTTTTGGCATATAGATATTTATATATAATTTACAAGAACTATTAGCATATCCCATAGAAATGATTCACATATCTTCTTTTGAATATATAGTTGAATTGGATAAAAAATTATAGGTTTTCCTCTCATGTAGAAGATAGCTAAATATTAAAAGGAATATGAAAACCCATCCTCCTCTAATACTAAAGGATAGTGTAAAAATAAACATGTTGTGGAAAATGGGATAATTGGCTCTTTCCCTATTAATATTGTGAAAACCAATAATGTCAACACTACTACTTCCTTATAAAAGTTAGTCTTCGAAAATGTTTAATAAAAACCTAGGAGAAAGTTCACCCAACTCAATAAATCCCTAGTGGTTAGTCTTGAACAATTATTAGTAGTTAAAATAATTGATATACCACCAATCAAACCCTTTGAAACCTAAAAAATAAAAGCTCCCATGGTTTATGGATGATGAACAATGTGCCTTCCATAACACAAATGACCACCATACCAATAATTGTCGGAACTTCATGCACCTTATTCAATATTTAATCAATTATGGTTGCATTATCATTGGTGATTCTAAACAAACCTCCTCTTATAACCAAGATATGGGTATCTTTTAGGATCCCTTACCTAACCATGAATAAAGAGCCACCAATCATGTTTACTATAGAAATGTACCCCCACCCAATCAAAACACAATGGGAATAATTCATGTTCATGTTATCACTAAACAACAACACAAATAAAAAGCTCAATCCTCAAAACTCTCTTATAATCCCCCTTTGGTATTATGACCTAAACGTGTCCCTCTACTTGAGGGACCACCCCTAGTCTTATGATCTCAAGATAAAGGAAAAAGGGCCTTCGAACTTCAACATCAACTTGAAGATACCCTTGTAAAAAATTTTATATTCATCCTACTAAATACTTCATCAACCTATAGATATATTTTTTTTAAATATATACTAAGTAAATTATACCGCAATATATTAGCCTTACTGATATTACCAATGTGGTAATATCCCTTAGCATAAACTATTCTAAAATATCCTTATACAAAGATGATATTCCACTTTCTATTCTTGGGAAAATTCCCTTCTATGTCACATTAATTTTGGTTAAAATTTTGTTAAAAGAGTTCTCATCGATAATGACTCTTCATTGAATGTATGTAATCTTAAATTTATCAATAGGATTGGATAAAACTACCAATAATTAGAAGAATCTAAAATTCTTGTCAAGGTATATGATAATGAGGAACATGAGGCTTTAGGGACTATATACCTCTTGAAAGTGGAACCTTATATACTCAACACCCTTTTATAAGTCCTCCCTTGTGACATAAATTATAAAATTCTTTTAGGATGCTCTTGGATACATGCCATGCAAGCTATCCCATCAACTTACCACCAATGTTTAAAATATGAATATCAAGACAAGCTATACAACATCATTGTAGACATTGATCCTTTTGCATAATGCCATATATTTGAGGCATAAAATCCAAAGGTTCATATTTTTCCTTCCTTGAATGCTTCCCATACTTTTATCAATGATGCCTTAAAAAATTTATCTCATGATCAATTAATTAAGACACAATATAAAGAATAATCCATTGGTTATAAAGATATTAAAGTTGAAACAAATAGTCAATTTGTAACACAAGATGATAATCAAGATAAAATTTAAGACATTAATCACATAAATATTAATAACAAACAAAATGAATTACTAGCATTGGATCTATCTAGGTTGGCTCCTTTACCCTAGACTTTAGGTCTCCCCTCTAGAAAGGGTAAGACCATACATATAAGAAGTTCCTTCTTTGTATATGCTAGAACAAAAAATAAGGATATAATATGTGAAAATTAACCATATCCAACAAAACAAAAATATGCTTTGTACTACTTGATAAAATTTTACTCTATATCCCAAAAAATCCTCTATAACTTTGGCTACCTTGGAAAAGGATTAGGACCTCATCAATAGAACATAAAATAACCCTTAGAACCTTAGGCTTGGCTAGGTCACTAGGGATTAGGTTATATCTTCAATCACTATGAATATTTTCCCTCTTCATCCTCGTATGATAGTGATAATGATGTTCACCTTTGTTTCCATGAAACTCAAGGTAATACCACCTTAATAAAGGGGCTAAATTGGTATGAAGAGGACATAGAACCTAGTCCTTTCAAAATTTCTAATCTATTCTCACATAACACTAAAATAAAAACTTTAAGTATTACTTAACCTAAACTAATTAATAGGATTGAATGATAACCCTATAATATATGTATAAATAAATTTTCTAATGGATATGATTTAGAAAATGATATAGCAATATCTCAAACAAATAGCCCCACCTCCTCCTAGTTGATTTAAATTCACTTACCAATGCTTAACTTAAATGAATATGAGATGAAGGAATTACCCCATATCCCTCCTCAAGATGGCCATTGTGACCATCATCATTAGGAAAATATCTCTAACATAGGGTTTCTCTTACAAGTAAATATTATTGATCCATCATAGCCATATAATTTAAACAATTGAATTTAGATTCCATGGACCTATAAATTTTAGGAGTATTATCCACTCCTCCATAATTGGAAAATAAGTCCAACATATTAATCAAATAAATGATTGATATCAAAATTTAATCTCAAGATAATCCTACGATCATCAAATTACTAAAAGTCCTAATCCTTCAAGAACATGATAAATATACTAAAATCTTGACTAAATTTTGTGAAATTTTTACCTAGTCTTATTCAGACATGTCAAGGTTAGCTCCTTCCCTAGTAGTACACCATTTGGTTGTCAAAATTGACTCCAAACTAGTGAAGCAAAAATTGAGAAATATGCACCCTAAAGTTATCTTATTTGTCAAAGAAGAGCTTAAAAAGTTCTTATAGGTAAAATTTATCAAAGCAATCAATTATTTTTATTGGATCTCTAACATAGTGCTTGTAGCTAAAAAGGAAGGTGTTGTACACATCTGCATGAATTTTAGAAACATCAACAAAGTATATCCCAAGGATGATTTTTTTATGGATTTTTAAGCCTTAATACTACCACAAAACTCATAGTCTAAATATCACAGGATAAGGTCCAAGGTGTAGACCAATTGGTTCATCAAAACCCCATAAGGGAGGCAGAGGTCCAAGGTTCAAATATCGGGCCTCGCCGGACTGAACGCTTGTCCCTTTCCTAGTGCTTTCGATGGCGTAAAAGGTTTAAAATGATTGCTTCATGGTGATTATAGGTGCGGACTGCGTGAAGATCTGTGTGGCGACTTCTGGGACAGACAACATAGAATACTATGGCGGCCATAAAAGTTGGACAGCCTTCCTGGATTCATGGCGGCTACCGATTCCACCATGTAAATTAAAAAAAAAAAAATATCATAGGATCAAATATAATATAAACCACAATACAATAAGATCAAGATAATGATATGAGTAGAATAATATGAGAAAATTAATATGTATATCAAGGCTTTTAATATATCAACTAACATTCAATAATAAACAACAATATGAATGTAGATAGCCTAAATCATACATGTACAAAGCATGTAGAACAACTTACAATATTAATTTCTAAAAAATGTATACAATATTTATTACTCCTCTTTCTCTTAAAAATATGATATTGACTGATAGTGATTAATAATTAGATTCTTGATGATTCTCTATGGAGTACTATATAGCCATAGTAGAATAAATTTAGATACTTGACTATTCCTTTCCATATGAAAAATCTCATGACTCTTGGCTACTCTACTTGAAACTTGCATACTTGATGAACACTTAGACTCTATATTGTATGCACACCTAGACATGGATTTTAACCTTCACTTTGCACACTCTAATCTAAGACACTTGTGCACATATTTACATTACATATTTACACTCTTACATATAATATACTTATGCACATATACTCAACTTACACTTGCACATACACTCAAATGACACTTGTGCATTTTCTGCACATTATAACTTTACATGAAACTTGTGTATTTATTGCATATACACACTTAAATGAAAGGGGAAATAATACTCAAACTCTAAACTATGACTCAACTCTAATATAATATTTATAATATGTACTATGAAGGTACCATGAGGGTACATTAGCATATACAAAATAATTTAATATACTCCAACACCCTCTTGTATTACATTATTTGGTTATTGAAGACTTTAGTCCTCAATCATGATCTTTTTCTGTCTTCAATATTCAAGTGATATTGAAATGTATTTGATCTTCTAATTGAGCTCCATCAGGTTCATCTTCTTACTCGACTTTGAGTTCATACTTTTCTTGTGCTCATATCTAAATTTTTAAAAATATTTTTAAGGAAATACATTAAGATCTTTTCTTGTCATTGTGTATATCCATTCAAAAATATTATTTTCTTTGTACCAATAATATTTTTGAGAATAATTTGTACCTACAAAATTTTTGTAATAATTAAAATTTTATCTTTATATATTATGTCCATGCCTTCCACAATGTTCACATTTGTTTTTTAATATTTGAAGTCTTCATTACAATGTTATTTGTCACACACATTGTTTGCACATTCTTTGTCTTCATGAACTATATTATTTGAATCACATGCAACATCTATTCTTGGATCAAGTTCCTCTATCTTCATTATGAATTCCAAGTCAGAAGTATCAAAGCTTGCATCACAATTTTATTTTATATCTTGTTGAAGATCACTAGTATCACAACATGCATTTGCTATCATAGGTCTTAAATTATTTGAATCACAACATTTATCTATCATAACATGCTTTAATATACTTGTTGTCATATCTCTTCAATTATTTGTCTCATTGGTAATACCAATAAGTTTGTTCTTCATATCTTTAATTATTTTATCTTGTCTTCTATTCTTGTCCTTGAGAACTTCATTAGAGAATAATGTCATATACATTATCTTACCTATATCAATAGATAATGTAAAAATACCTTTAGAGTTTTGAACTACTTCATCATGTTTTGAAATTGCATAATTTCTAAGAATTGTTTCATTTTTAGCTTCTCTCATAATTGATTGTAAGACTCTCTTAACCTTCATTGTTCTATCATTTTGTCCTTAATTATTTATATCATGTACTAAGTACAACATAATAAATCTTGCAACATGTCCTTAGTCTCTTCTAGTGAGATATCTTGACTGTATATTTATTCTTATTGAAAAAACAAGTTTTCTACTTCATTTGATTTTGACAGCTCATATATTTCTAGATAACCTTATAACTCCCTAGAACTTAGAAAATTTTAAAATAAAAAATTTATAGTTTATTACCTATGTAGTACTAAACCTTGTCTCCCTAGTTTTTGAAAATAAAGAACGAATTTTGCAAATTTTTGTTTTCCTAAATTTTGGTGTAGAAATCATTTTGTCTCCCAAATAACTAAAAATTCCAAAAATTCAATTTTTGATTTAAAAAAAATCATATTAAATAGACTTAAAAAAACCTTGAAAAATTAAAAAAAATAAAGTTTAAATTTTAAAAACAAATATTAACTTTTCAAAATAACTTAAAAATAAATTTTAACTTAAAAAAAATAGATTTTTAACTTAAAAAAACTTTCTAGATAACCTTATTACTCCAAACTTAAAAACAAATATTAAATTTTAAAATTTTCTAGATAATATTATTACTCCTAATAAATAATTAAAGTAACTTGAATAAATTCTATTCTACTTATCAATCCAATAAACAAATCTTGTTTCAGGAAGGAAACAAGCAATCCAAATTTGGTAAAGTGGACTATGTTAGTGCGATGTTTTGAAAATATTACTCTACTAAGATGCAAGGCATAGATAGTAGAGGTGGAATTTTGGAATTGTGAAGGCTTCTATAGAAAAATGTCAATAAAAAAGTTAAATTCTATAGTAAATGTATTCAGATAGAGATTTGAAAAGATCCAAAAAATGAAAATCAAGAATTCAAACATTTTATGTAAAATGATGTAGGTTTTTAACTATAGCATCTCAATTGATATGAGAAGTGTATCTATTTGTAAAATATCAAGCTCTAAAGAAGAGAGATATAATTTGTTAAGGGTGGGGGACCCGAGTACAACCCATTTTTATCAAGCAAAAAAATAAAATAAACAAATCTTATTATTTAATGATAAAATTTAACTATTACTACTTATCACTCCACATATAACCTTAATGAAAAATTTAATCTTATTCTTATTTCTCCTAATGATATAAAATTTGAAAATGAAGAACACAAACTTATACTGAGAGAGGGGATGAACAATATAATATAAAAAATTTCTCTTTTCTTTCCAAAATAATAACTTCAAATAATATCAATGCAATAATGAAACAATGCACAAATCACAACACACATAAGAGACAAATATTTTATATGAAAAATCCATCTTGGGAGAAAACCATGTCAAAATATTGATTATATATTTCTTCAATAAATTTTGTGGGCACCAACCCGTAAGAGACACCAATCCCCTATTACAATGTTCGTGGACACCAATCCCCTTGCTCAAGTTTGTGGACACCAATCCCTAGGAAACACCAATCCCCTTGTTCAAGTTCATAGACACCAATCCATAGGAGACACCAATCCCTTCTACTAGTTCATGGGAACCAACCCACACAACCTCCTTTAATTAGGTTTGTGGATACCAATCCATAGGAGACACCAATCCCATCTACTTAGGTTCATGGACACCAATCCACAAGAGACACTAATCCCCTCTGGTCAGGTTCATGGAAACTAATATATAGGATACATAATACCATTTTCTAGTTTATGGACACTAATCCATAGGAGACACCAATCCCCTCTACTGGTTCATAGGCACCAACCCACAAGAGATACCAATCACCTCTACTCAGGTTCATGGACACCAATCCATAAGAGACACCAATCCTCTCTAATTTTGTTTGTGGATACTAATCCATAGGAGACACCAATCCCCTCTGATCTAGTTCATGTATATCAATCCATAGGAGACACCAATCCACTCTGCTCAAGTTTACTCTAAATATTGCTCTTAAATCTACTCCAAAACCTACTCTCAAATATGCTCAAATATACTCCAAAACCTACTCACAACATTTCTTAAATTTTCTCTAAAACCTGCTCACAACACTGCTCAAATCTGCTCTCCTACTCACAAAACCTGCAAAATTTTCTCTAAAACCTACTCATAAAACTTGCTCAAATCTACTCCAAAACTTGCTCAAATTTGCTCCAAACCCGCTCATAAAACCTATTCAAATATGCTCGAAACCTGCTCAACTATTTCCCAGTATTGAATACAAACAATGCTTATCTATTCTCAAATATTGCATACAAACAATGCTCATCTATTCTAAAATATTGCATACAAACAATGCTCATCTATTCCCAAATATTGCATACAAACAATGCTCATCTATTCCTAAAATCAACCATGAAAAATGCTCTAATATTCTTGTAAATCTAATCTATAACCCTTGCATATTTACTCTCAAACTCAATAAAAACAATGTTCATCCAATCAATCCTTATACCTCCCACTATACGACACCAAAATATATTTTCTTCAAACAAAACCACTTTGAGAAAAGAACACTATACCTCTAAATCTACCTCAATGATGATGATCTTATTTTTGCATGAGCTTTCTAAACCTGCCTTGACAAAAATAATTTTTTATTTTGTATGTGCCTTTCAAAACTAGTCAACAATTCTCTTTTTCTTTTTTTGCTTAAATATCAAATCGACCACTTTAAACCCTTATAAATTCTTAAAAAAAATATATACAATAAAGCTTAACAATAACTCCTTATTTATCCCTTTTAAAACTTATAAAAGAAAGCTTTAATAACAACAAAATGACTTCTTATATTTTCCTTTTATGATATGCAAAATAAAACTTTGAAATAACAACCTTATACCTTATAACTCCCTTTAATAGCATGCAAAATACCATTTTGAAATAACAATATTATACCTTATAAATTCCTTTTATAAAATGCAAAATACAAATTTAAAATAACAACGTTACACCTTATATATCCCACTTTAATAAAAAATAAAAAATATTTTTACCCTTACCTTACATAACAACATCCAACAAACCACGGAGGAGATTCGACCTGTAAACCTCTAGAAGCATAGTGCCCTAACATAGGCTCTTTGACCAATTGAGCTAGCCCATCAAGCAAAACCAAATGTTTCAACAAAAATATTTATCTCCTTTGTTTCACTTATCTCAAATCAACCAATGCACAACAAAAATATTACCAAAGGGAATTGGACCTCTGACCTCTTGCACGACAATGCTCTATTGTAGGCTAGATGATCGGTTGGGCTACCCCAATGGTTGAGACCAATGGTGCACAAACAAATAGTTGCCTTACTTCAAATTTCACCATGATGTCAAACATCCTTCTGCACTTCTTTGAATTTTACCTCACAATTTCATCATTGTAGTTAAAGCACCATTCATAATTTTGCTTTGCCACTATGTTTTGCAATCGTGATAATATAACCACAAATTGTTTCACAATCTCACTATCTTCGTCAATACATCATCGATCACCTTCAATCGCTTCTACGTTCTGCCACTTGGGCTACCATCTAGCCATAACTCATATTACAATATTACTATCTCCATAGCACATCATCGATCACCTTCACTCATTGCTATGTTCTACCACCTAGGCTACTGTCTAGCCACAACTCGTTTTACAATCATACTATCTCCTCAGTGCATCATCGATCACTTTCACTCGTTGCTATGTTTTTCCACTTGAGCTTAAATTGTTCTTTCATTTACCATATCTTGACTTCATCTACTTCCTTTATTGAATATGTTTTGATTGAAGGTTTGAGTGGAAGTTTGAGCGGAATATCGAGTGAAATATCGATGGAAGTTCAAGAAAAAAATCTCCAACATGAAATGATTTTTAAACACATATTAATATGTAAACATTTTCCTTGCTTTTGGCACCCAAGGTCGGCTTAGTAAACTTCCAATAAGGTTTAAAATTTTACTTTATATTATAATATTTAAATTAAATATTATAATATTAAGTATTAAACCTTCACTTGCCTTTGTAATGTTTGCATTGAATAATTTTAATATTATACCTTAATTTGACTTCATAATGTTTGCATTGAATACATTAAATATTAAACCTTCACTTGCCATCATAATGTTTTCATTAAACAATTTGCTCAAAATATTGTCTAGACTCATGATATCATTTATAACTAAACCATCCTTCTAATTCTTCCTTTGACATCAATGATAATTCACTATTTATAACAATATCCCCCTTTGTAATTGATGGCAACCCTTCAACAAAACTGTCCTTTATTGTAACATGATCACAAACTGCTCCCCTGACTAGTTGCTCCCCCTTTCTAAAAACTCTCCCCCTTTGAAATCAATGGCAAAGGCTCCTTGGGGCTAAAAATAAAACACTTAACACAACCCTCTTTCCAACATGCTCTTACTTGAGACTTCAATTATGATATGGGAGTGAAACTTCCAAATTACTATGCTCCTCTTCTTGTTCTATTTTATTTCTCCAAACTTTGGAGGTCATACCCTTTTGATCATTTTGACCATTCTCCTTTTTTCTTGACTTCAAAAATTCAGGGAACACTATTCTACACCATCTAGATGTATACCCAAAATTGTTACATTTGTAACAAATGATAATGTAGTCGATGAGGGGTGCAAATGAATTGAAATTTCTCTTGGTGAAGCTAAAATCATTCATAGCATGGATTCTAAAATTTATAGCTTTATGACCAAAATGGTTACATGAGAAACAATGACAATGGAAGAAATTTTCAAACTTGTTTGATTGCCTTGGAGGATATGTTCTCTCATTGTTGTTTCTGTGATGGAATTTGTTATTTGATGATTCTTTGTTTTCTTCTTCCTTGATGCTTTCACTTCTCAACACATTAGCATAGGTCTTAGGTTCCTCTTTAATCATTTTCTTTGATGCCTTGGTTCTTTTTGATCTTGAATCCCCCTATTATTTCTTTTGACCTTCTTCAAACCCAAGTCCAGTCTTCATAAATGAAGATCTCTATCTTTTGATAATGTCAAACATGATTTTTGAGCTTTTCTCAAACTCATGTAGCTTATCATTAGATTTTTCAAATCCCTTCCTTAGAGAGAAAACCTCATGTTCTAGTTTTTCACATTCCAAAATTTTTACCTTTAATTACTCAACCATACCTTCTTCAATTTACCTTACCTCTTCAATTTTAACTTTCAGGTCAATGAGTTCTTGTGAAAACTTTACCTTTGTCTTCTCATCCTCTTGTGTTTGAGCCTCCAATATTGAGTTCTTATTTCTAACCCTCTTCAATTCTTCAAGAGCAACAACAAGTTCCTCTTCTTTTTCAACCATGGCTTCTTCTTCACTTTTTAAATCTTTCTATTTTTCTTGGTCTTTGACAAAAGGAGCATCTTCTTTCTCTTCTATGGCTAGGAATAAGATTTATTCTCTTTCACTATCGGAGAGGCTTTCATCATTGCTACTAGAGGAATTTCTTGCTTCAACATAAAAACTCTTCTTGTGTCTTTGAAATATTTTCTTCTCATGCTTGCCTTGATCATGCCTATTTTTCTTTTCATGATAAAATTTTATTTCTTTATTTTTCTTGTATTCTTTTTCTTCTTCACTGCTACTACTTCTAGCTTGTGTAAAATTAGATGCGTAGTGACCAAGGTTACCACAGTTTAAGCATTTCATAAAATGCATACCTTTGTGTTTTCTTAAACCCTTCTTATTCCTTTGTTTGAAGTTAGCTTCATCTCTGTTGCTTGATTCTTCACTTGATTCTAGTTCCTTATTCTTTGTTTTCCTTGAAGCTTTGAACATAGACTCCCTTTTTTATGTTTGTTCTTTTTTAGTCCTCATGTCATAGGCTATGAGAATTCCATGTAGATCAACCATGCTCAAAGTTTTGAGATCTGTCATTTCTTCAATTTTTGAAACCTTTGCATCAAACCTCATGGGAAGTGACCTCAATATTTTTTGAACAATATTAGAGTCTTCAATATTTTCTCCAAGTCCATGAATGATGTTGAAAACCTCATTAACTCAGAGTATATACTTAGCAATATCTTCCTCATATTTCATCTTCAAGTCTTCAAACTTCCTCCTGTAGGTTTGAAGTTTTGCCATTTTAACCTTGTCATCTCCTTCATATGTTCTCTATAACTTGTCCCATATTTCTTTTTCTGAAGTGCATTGCATGAATTTCACAAACATATATATCACTTAATATTGCATTTATTGCATTGAAATTATTTTTGTATGGTTTCTTACCATTTGCATCCATGGGAGGAGTTGTAGGTGGTATGAAGCCATTCTCAATATATTGCCATTTATCATAGCTATGTGCTAACAAATAAGTTTGCATCCTTATACTCCAAAAAGTATAGTTAGTCCCATCAAAAAATGGATTCCTTTTTGAACCTTCTTGGCCAGCCATGTGTGTTCTTCTAAGATCTTCCTTCAAGCTATTAGGCTTTCACAAAGGAACCCACTTTGATACCAATTGAAGAACACAAACTTCTACTGAGAGGAGGGATGAACAATATAAGATATAATTTTTATCTTTCATTTCTAAAAAAATAACTTCAAAGAATATCAATGCAATAATGAAACAATGCACAAATCACCACACACCAAAGAGACAAATATTTTATGTGGAAACTCCCTCTTGGGAGAAAACCACAACAAAATATTTCTTATATATTTCTTCAATACATTTCATGGGCACCAATCCATAGGAGACACCGATCCCCTATTTAATGTTCATGGATACCAATCCACAAGAGACACCAATAACCTTTCTCAAGTTCATGGACACCAATCCATAGAAGACACCAATCCCCTTTCTCAATTTCAAGGACACCAATCTATAGGAGACACCAATCCCCTCTACTAGTTCATGGGAACCAACCCATAGGAGATATCAATATCCTTTGCTTAGGTTTGTGGACACCAATCCATAGGAGACACCAATACCCTCTACTCAGGTTTGTGGATACCAATACATAGGAGACACCAATCCCCTCTACTTAGGTTTGTGGACACCAATCCATAGGATATAAAATCCCCTATACTAATTCATAAATACCAATCTATAGGAGACACCAATATCCTCTGTTGGTTCATGGGCACCAAACCATAGGACATACCAATACCCTTTACTTAGGTTTATGGATGCCTATCCATAGGATACACCAATCCCCTCTACTATGATTCATGGACACAAATCCATAGGAGATACCAATTCCCTCTACTCTGGTTCATGGAAACCAATCCATAGGAGATATCAATCCCTTCTACTCAAGTTTACTCCAAATATTGATCTCAAATATGCTCCAAAACCTACTCTGAAATCTACTCCAAAACTTACTCTTAAATCTGCTCCAAAACCTGCTCCAAAACCTGCTCTCAAATCTGCTCCAAAACTTGCTCTCAAATCTACTCCAAAAATTGCTCTCAAAACCTGCTCTCAAATTTGCTCCAAAAAATGCTCTAAAAATGTACTCATAACATTGCTCAACTACTCCAAAACCTACTCACAACACTGCTCAAATTTACTCTTAACCTGATCACAAAATCTGCACAATCTACTCCAAAACTTGCTCACAAAACCTGCTCAAATCTACTCCAAAACCTACTCATAAAACCTGCTCAAATATACTCCAAACCTACTCATAAAACTTATTCAAATATACTCCAAATTTTCTCAACTATTTCCTAGTATTGATTACAAAAAATGCTTATCTATTCCTAAATATTGCATACAAACAATGCTCATCTATTCCTAAATATTGCATATAAACAATGCTCATCTATTCCCAAATCGTGCATACAAAAAATGCTCATCTATTCCCAAATATTGCATACAAACAATGCTCATCTATTTCCAAATATTGCATACAAACAATGCTCATCTATTCCCAAAATCAACCATGAACAATACACTAATCTGCTTGTAAATATGATCTATAACCCTTGCATATTTACTCTCAATATCAATCAAAACAATGCTCATCTAATCAAATCCTTATACCTCCCACTATATGACAACAAAAATATTTTCTCAAAAAAAACCACTTTGAGAAAAGAACACTATACCTCTAAATCCACCTCAATGATGATGATCTTCTTTTTGCATGAGCTTTCCAAACCCACCTTGACAAAAATGATTTTTCCTTTTGTATGTGCCTTTCAAAACTGGTCAACAATTCTCATTTTCTTTTCTTGCTTAAGTATCAAATCAACCACTTTAAACATATCACTTCTTTAAAAAAAAATATATACAATAAAGGTTATCAATAACTCCTTATTTATCCCTTTTAAAGCTTATAAAATAAAGCTTTAATAACAACAAAATGACTTCTTATTTTTTCCTTTTCATAACATGCAAAATACAACTTTGAAATAACAACCTTATACCTTATAACTCCCTTTTATAGCATGCAAAATACAATTTTGAAATAACAACCTTATACCTTATAACTCCCTTTTATAGCATGCAAAATACAATTTTAAAATAACAACGTTACACCTTATATCTCCCACTTCAATCAAAAACAAAAAATATATTTACCCTTACCTTGCACAACAATACCCAAAAAACCATGAAGGAGATTTGATCTCCAAACCTCTAGAAGTATAGTGCTCTAATACGGGCTCTTTAACCAATTGATCTAGCCAAGTAGACAAAACCAAAGGGCTCAGCAAAAATATTTATCTCCCTTGTTGCACTTATCTCCAATCAACTAATGCACAAAAAAACTGTTGCTGAATGGAATCAAACCTCTAACCTCTTTTACGACAACACTTTATCATAGACTAGATGACCCACTGGGATACCCTAGTGGTTGATACCAATGGTGCATGAATAAATTTTTGTCTTGCTTCAGATTTTGCCATGTTGTCAAACGTCCTCTTGCACTTCTTTGAATTTTACCTCACAATTTTAATATTGTTTTCAAAGTGCCATTCATAATTTTACTTTGCCACTATGTATTCTGCAATTGTGACAATGTCTAGCCACAACTTGTTTCACAATATCACTATCTCCATCAGTGCATCATTGATCACCTTCGCTCACTGCTGCGTTCTGCCACCTAGGCTATCATTTAGCCACAACTTGTCTTAAAATCTTACTATCTCCTCAGTGCATCATCGATCACCTTCGCTCGGTGCTGCATTCTACCACCTAGGCTACCGTATAGCTACAACTCATATTATAATATTACTATCTCATTAGTACATCATCAATCACATTCACTTGCTGCTACATTTTTCTACCTAAGCTTAAATCGTTCTTTTGTTCAATATGCTTTGACTTCGTCTACTTCCTATATTGAATATGTTTCAATCGAAGGTTTGAGTGAAAGTTCGAGCGAAATATCGAGTGGAAGTTTGAGCAAAAAATCTTTAGCATGAAATGAATTTCAAACACATATTAATATGCAAACCTTTATCTTGATTTTGGCACCCAAGGTTGGCTTACTAAACTTTCCAATAAGGTTTAAAATTTCACTTTATATTATAAAATTTAAATTAAATATTATAATATTAAATATTAAACCTTCACTTGCCTTTATAATGTTTGCATTGAATAATTTAAATAAACCTTCACTTGCATTCATAATGTTTGCATTAAAAAACCTTCACTTGCCTTCATAATGTTTGCATTAAAATTTTTGCTCAAACATGATATTGTCCAAACTCATGATATCACTTATAACTAAACCATCCTTCCAATTCTATATTTGACATCAATGATAATTCACTATTTAAAACAAAAAAACCTAATAATTTTTCACTCAGAAATCTCTTGCACTCATTTTTCACTTTGTAATGTTGTAAATATTGTGAGTGTTGTACCAAGGAAATATTGAATGAACTACTCTTAATAGGTTTTATTGAGCGTTCTATGTAACTAGGATGATTTAATTCTAGGCATTCCAATTTCAAGCATGTAGAGTTGATTCTCATTTAAATGTTTCACTTCCAAGTGACTTGTAAGTGTTTTATTTCCAAGTGGTTTGTAAGTGTTTCACTTCCAAGTAGCTTGTAAGCATTTCACTTCAAGTGCCTTGTAAGTGTTTCATTTGTAGAGCATTACTTCATATTGTTACTCTTCTAAAATACAATAGGTGAATAAGTTGGAATTTGACTCTACCAACCTTATTCTAACTTTCTCCTTGCATATCTAAATGGCATTTTATGGATCTAACCTTTTGTCTTCCAATATTAATGATTTGATTTTGAGTGCTTGGTATTATCTAAGAATTGGTCATATTAGAACAACAAGTCTAAAGTGATGCTAGATTGCTCGATTTGATAATTTTAGGGTACTTCTTAATGATAGATTGCTCTCAGTGTGCTTCTCGATTATGGATTGCTATTAGGGTGCTTCTTGAATTTTAATTTTACACATGCATTGCTTAACGTATTCCAACATTCACTATGTGCACTTCAAAATTGGCCTTTGCTTGTGGCTAGATGGCTACACTTCTACATTCGAGAAATCAAATAACTTACATTCTTTCCTACATCACCTTGAGCCAAATGGATCTATCCTTCTATTTTGAATCATATAGCTCCACCTTTATATTTTGCCTTGTATTGTATATATTTTTCCTTGAAATTCTATGTCTCAATATTGATGCACCTCTTCGATGGACGTTCCTCTATACCTAAAACTTGAGTGTCTTTGTTGTAGTGCTTTTTGATTCAACCTTTAGCCTTTTGTTTTCTTTATTCCTAGAGCTAATATATTGCTTGCAATATCCTCTATTTTCTATTACATGCTCATTTGTTTCTATGTTAAGATCAATGTTATAGTCACCTGAAACTTTTTTCTTGAAATATTCCTTGCTACCAATTTCAATATTGAAATGACTTGGAATATCATTCGCCTTAATATCTTCATTTTTTGTTAATGTCAAGGTTGGATTGACTTGAAATCTCTTTCCTTGATGCGATTGCTTCTTTCTTCAATGTCAAGGTCAATGACTTGAATACTTCCTTTATGTCAAGGTCTATCTCCAAGACCTAAAACTATCTTAATATAAAGGTGAATTTCTCTATGACCTAAAATATCTAATTTCAAGGTTTCTAAAACTTGAATCTTGCAACTCTTATTAATCTACTCCTTAATAAAATCTTACTTCCTAATTGATATATCTATCATATATTTTTCTTCTGTTCTACTTTATATTACACTTAGAATATGAAATTATTCTCTATCTATTGTAGGAAGCTTCTCACTCTTTTGTTTATTAATATTTTCTACAAATATTCTTCAATAATATCTTAGATCACACCTAAGAATCCACAAACAATGTCAAGGTGACCTAGATTTCCTTGATGCCACAATCAAAGTCAAGATAACTTGACTGTTTTGAATTCTTCAACTTTCTTATGAGTTGATAGAAATAAGTTTCAAGGAATATCTATGTCCTTGAAATTCTTCTATTTATAAAATCAATGCCAAGGGTTGACTATATCCTTGAATGATCAATTATCTTAAAGTTGATACACCTTCCAATATAGGTGATTCCTAGTCTTCACTAGTTATTCTTCAACCATGAAAAGACTCTTCAGCTAAGTCCTAGTATTCACTATTTATTTTATAACCATGGAAATACTCTATACTTATACTGAATATGTTCTTATTATAGAATCTAATTTGCACTACCTTTAAAGTAGTCATACTCTAAATCAATTTTATCAAATTGAACAAAATCAAAATTTGTAAGTAGCTAAATTTTTTCTAGGATCAAGATCAGGTGATGATTCTAATAGTAACTCAAATAGTAGTGAAGTAAGGAAAAATGGTTTACCAAATTATGATAAACAATGCGTGTATCTATGACCTATCACTTATGAGCATCAAACGAAAGCATGCAAGTAGGATGGAAAGATAGAAAATAACATAAAATGAAGCAATGAAAATGGATTTATTATTAATTGAGTAGATAAAATCTAGGTTAAAAAATTTCCCCTTTGAGGGCTCAAATGATTGATACAAATTTTTACAAATCGGGTGCCCAAGGATCAAAATCCTTCAAGTAACTCGGGTGCACATCCAATGTCTTTCCTCGTACCCACAATCGAGGTGGACGGGCCAATGTTGCCACCGATTGTATATTTGATCTTGATGTCCTATTATACTTCCTAATACACTATAAGAAACCTACACCTACACACAAGGAAACCAGAAATGTCAAATATCAAGTGCGTATGATGAAAAACATGCAATCCCCATAGGCGCCAAAAGACTAGTAATGAGAATATGAATCAAATAAACTCCAAATTACTTGAAATTGCAGATGTATGTAAAATAAGTGGTTTTGGAAATATGTAAATAGAAATTGCATTGAAATTACATCCGATGGGGCTTCACAATTCCAATGACCATTCGCAACCTACAAAACCCAAAGCGAACAATTTCTGCCCCTACACATATCCAAAATGCAAGATTATTATATAAAATATGAATCAAATAAACTCCAAATGACTTGAAATTGCAGATGTATGTAAAATAAGTGGTTTTGGAAATATGTAAATAGAAATTGCATCGAAATTACATCCGATGGGGCTTCACAATTCCAATGACCATTCACAACCTATAAAACCCAAAGCGAACATTTTTGCCCCTACACATATCCAAAATGCAAGAATTTTATAAATAATACATAAAATGATATTTAAAAAAACACATATGATAATATTTACAAAATAAATAACAATTTAGGTGTTTCTCCAGATGACCACCATAGACCTGCGTGAGACCCTACAAAACACTAAAATTATGATATATCGACAAATATAACTTAGAATGACATGAAATTTGAACTGAAGAATAATATGAACATGTATAAAATAAATAATTAAAAAAAACATAAAATTATTCACATATTTCTATTCGTCATAGGGTGGGACGAATAGGACTGTCACAAATTGGGGGGTTCTCGGGGTTGGGATGCCCATTGATTTTGCCTAAATTTTACCACCACTTCCACTAGGAAATGGTTCAAAATACTATAAGGGGTATTTTCATCATATTTTTTGAGGAGAATAACTCATATGGTTTGGTTATGTGACAAATTACGTGTACTAGTTCACTCACAAACCTCCTTCGCTAGGTAGAGATTTTGAGAAAATCTTAGTAGTACTCTGTTGCTTTATCCTAAACTCTTCTCTATATTTTGCATGGAAAATGCATCCAATTTATAGCCCAAGGAGGCTCATGGGTCAAAAGGTATGCGAGGGCATGCGAGGCAAGATGCGCCACTTGGCCACCAGGGCGACATGCATTGGAGGGAAAGAGAATCTCCCAAATTGGCCTCCCTTGTGGAGCAAAGCATAAATATGCTACATGCTCTGAATTGTAGGTATGGGAAGGCAAAAAATGTAATCATTACCAGGCATCACTTATCTATATTTGACTTTTTGCTTGTCAAACCTGCTATTCGCTCCACCTTGGGACGAATGTTGCTATTCGCTCGAGGGTGGGATGAATAGGTTATGTATTCATCCCAGGGTGGGATGAATAGAAACGGGGTGTCCAAAAGGTCCTAAAAATGGCCTAGAACCTTCCAAAACCTTACAAAAAGTGGTTAGAACCACTGCATACCTCTTGAGGGCTGCCCTAGGGGCCTTAGTGTGTCATTTTAGCCATTTCTTTTGGTAGCATAATCAGATTGACCAAATTTTAGTGTCTATAGATGCCCATTTTTGGGATGCATTGTGTGGAGAAAAACACTGAGAAAATATAGATGACTACAATTATTCAATGATTATGGTTACTCAATAACCTAACTAACTTTAGATGCCCTGATCATGTAAAGAGCATGCATTCTTGAATCCTTTATTCTGAAAAGCTAAGGAACTTGCTTCAAGTACAACCTTTCATGTTTGGTTTACTTGATCTTGGATATTTTTTAGTCATAAATATGATTCTATAATGCCAAGAATTTTTTTAATTTGTGCTTTTTTGCTTTCCCAAGCAGGAGCGTGATTGTCTTTGTCAATGATTTGTTGAACGAATGCAATTTGCATGATTGAGTGTGTGCTTGTTGATTTTGAATTGAGTATGACTACCCCATCAAGTGATGATTTGATGAGGGAATGACTCATGAGAAAAGCAATTAGTCACTTGACCCAGATGACTATTGTTAAGGTTACCTTTATGTTTACTCATTGAAAAAAATAGCACAATTTTGAAAGGATTTTGATGATACTATGTAGATTGTATGAAAGCAAAAAGTTGAAAACCTCCTTCTCGTGGTGAGGTCTGGCTATAATGGCCTTCTTGGGGAGTGAAGTAGTAACTTTTTGATGCATCCATGAGAATTTTACATTCCATATTGACCCTGAATGAATTCCATTAGATTTGACTTGTTTTTGGTGGGTTTTGAACCCTTTTGTTTTTAGTGCCAGTTGGAGAGGAAAGAAAGGAAAGACATCATTCCTGTGGAGTAATCCAAATAAAATAGCCTTCATGGGTAATGAAGTGATGTACTTTATAGGTATTGGTGGTATTTTATTGTGCTTCTTGTATTATGTGAAAATTTAGACCAAAATTGGGTTGTTTTTGTGGGTTTTTGGACCCTTTTTGGAGCATTTGAAGTTGTTTTGGCCTAAAACTATTGTATTCATCCCAAGGTGGGATGAATGCAAATTTGGTATTCATCCCAAGGTGGGATGAATGGCCAAAAGTGTGTTTATCCCACCCTGGATGAATAGGACCGTTGCACCCCTATATAAACCTCAAATGTGAGTTTTGGGCTCATTATTGCATGTTTTCTTTTGTGATTTGAGAGGTGAGGAGGAGGAGAGTGATTTTTAATAGTGAATCAATATCAAAATAATGTAACTATTATCATAATTTTGCAATCAGAGGTATCCAGTGAAGGAGCCGATGCGAGGCGGGTATGTACTGACTCTACGACCTCGTTATTGAAATATGCAATATTTGTTGCTTTTGTTTTTGTTTTGTTTTGTATATATATATATATATATATATATATATATATTTGGGTATATCACATTAAATAATAGGTAATTAAACCTAATTAAATGGAATACACCATATTTTGTGTTTTTTGTATGTTTTGTGCAATTATATTGCTTTTGTAGATTATTTTTGCATTGTTTTTGGGCCTTTTGGAGGCCATTTTGAAGCATGGTGAATGCCTACTTATTGGTTTTATTTATCGTTACTAGGTGGTGAAGAGTTGGTACCAAAAAATGAGACTCTTTGAGACCACTCGAGGTGCCTTGACTGAGGCTTACTGGGAGTGGATTGATGCCATGGGGCTCAAGCAGGTTACCCGGTTGGAGCATGTGATAGGTGACCGAGCCTATTGACCACTCTTATTAGCTTGTGGGATTCATGCACCAACATATTCCACCTACCTATGGGGGAGATGATGGTTATGCTATAGGACATCTATTAGATTCTATAAATTCTAATAGAGGGGCGACTGATCCACTCTACGCATCGTGACCAGAGAGGTGCAGTGCTGATGAGGTACTTTAGCGAGGATGTGGATGTGGTGGATTTAGATTGACAAAATGGGGGGATACTGGTGGGGTTATGGCATGAGGAGGGGGTATTGAGGGTGAGGCATGCACTATTGATGACTCTCATCTACAATATTCTCCTCCTTGATTCCTCAAGAGCCAGGTTCCCTTGGAACCTATTAGATTTGGTGTACACCTTACAGGGTACACCAAGGAGGAGCCACTGGTGATGGCCTGGGGGACTACCTTATTGGAACAACTCTATGATGAGCTATATGAGATCCGCTATCATTAGTAGAAGGTGTTGGGGTGCAACTTCTTATTGTAGTGTTGGGGATGGTAGCACATAGCTATGGGATGACCACATGGACTACCATGGATGACCTAGGTGTAGCTATAAGACAAGGAGATAGGATATGGTATCCTATTTTAGAAGGATCAAGAGAGAGAGCAAATTTAATGGTTTTTAGGTGATTTGGAGTACTACACTGATGCCTTCTCATGATTGGCACTAGGGCAGGTGATAAGGTGATATTACAAGGATTTTCCAGCCTCGGATAGTGCTAATGAGCAGCTTTTTCAGGTGAGGCAAGGTAGGTGGATGATTATGAGGCATGGGATTGACTAGGAGTACTTCCCTTTTGCTTGGGTTATGTGATAGTTTGGGCTGCAACAGGGGCTTACCGAGGAGTTAGTGGTGTATCGACACCACAAGGATGAGAGGACATTGAGGTGGCTGATAGTGGATGAGATGGGTGAGGATTCAAATCCTATAGTAGTTATTCCTGATGTGGAAGATGCTAGGACTATAGAGGAGTATGAATCATGGTGGGTTATGTAGCATTGGCGAGGTGCAGGGGGCCTAGGGGGCGAGGCAGCTAGGGTAGTAAATGAGGTGATGTAGGATACCCTAGAGGAGGATCAGGTAGATGTGGATGAGCAGGTAGATGTCCTAGACTTGGGATATCAGGGTGATGATGTGGATGCAAAGGATAATGGGGAACAGGTACAATAGGGTATACAATGTGATTGATACCTATAGTTGCAGGCCGAGTTGGGTAGATTCAGATACCATAGAGATCTCCTTTGAGCACAATCATAGGAGGATTAGGCTAAGATATATTCCCTACGAGCATAATTGAGAGCATGAGATCCTAGGTATGAGGGATCCAACAGTGGGGAGGTAGAGAGGCTATATGCGGAGGTGCTATGACTATAGTTAGTGGTGGAGACATACCAAGCATAGGGACAACGAAGGTAGGTTTATATAGATCAATTAGAGATGGAGGTGGTACGCCTTGGAGGGAATCTTCCTGATGATGGAGAGACTAGCGTATCACACTGGTCTCATAAAAGTGAGATAGTGTAGTCTTCTTCTAGGTGGAGGACTAATAGGATTGGTGGTAGAAGACATGGGGGATCACAACGGATGTGGACTACAGGTGGTAGTGTGAGTCATAGGACCGGTTATGCGTGACCATGGTGATGGAGACTCTTAGGAATCTTTTTTGATTTTGGATTTTTGGTATTGGTGAGGTCTGAGGACCCACTTTATTTTAGCCTATGAGTATTTTTGGAAACTATGATGTATAGTTTTTCTCCATATATATATGAGATTTTGTTATGATCATCATGTGTCTTCTTTATTTCTTTATGAGATGGATGCAATGTATGTAATTATTTATGATTATGTGTTAGATGCTTATTATGTATGCATATGGATGCTTTTGTGACATGATGGAATGGTGATAGATATATATCATGTATGTATTTGTATTTGTAATTTTATTTGATGCTATCTATATGCATGGATGCATAGTGAGATGGGATATTTTATTGATTGATAAAATGAACTGTGGCTAATTATTTGACACACTATGTTAGCACCATAGACTGTACAAAACACATTAACACTTTTTTTGTTTGAATGGAAATATATAAATATGTTATTGCAATGAAAGAATGGAATAGTTGAAATGAGATGCTAGGGAATGTAGATGAGGCTTTGTGAAACTCAAATAGTCTATTTAACATGATCAAAGGTTGTATACTGACTATGCAATACTTTTTGACAAGGTATGAATCTTCTAGGATGACCAAGATACTTCATATCTCTGTGTGTGCAAGTGAGTTCATTCCTATGAGATGCATAAGGATAACACCATTGTTAGATAGGCTATCCACCAAACCTATAATGAGGATCACCCTATGAATGTCATGATCCAAGATTCTGTACTTAGTTGGATTAGACCATTAGGCAATCTAGGTTACCAAAAGCTAGCTCATCCACATGCAAACATTGGTTTGCACACATGCCAAAGCTAATGTGATAGACATATCGTCATGTGTAAGTATACCACCAATACTGAATAGGCTATCCACCAAACCCATAATGAGTATCACATTATGGTTTTTTGAATGCTGAGAATTCTAGGGATTCAAGTTCAAAACTCCCTTCTTTTCTTCAATTTTATTGGGATACTTGCTCATATGTAGTGATGAAAATCATTATTTATTTTGTATTTTGTTTTTATTGAGCAAGGTATTTGGGAAGTGGTGATAACCACTATTTATTTTGCTTTTGATTTTTTCTTTGTGAGGATTTTGATTTTGAACTTTTGGGATTTTGATTTTTTTTTCTTTTTGAGGATTTGGGATTTTTGGGAATTGGGATTTTTGATTTTTGATTTTTTTTTTATTTGGGATTTTTTTTTGAAAACCATTGTTTATTTTGGGGAATTGGGTAGGGAAGAGCTTGTCCTTTTGTCAATTCTCAACATTATTGAACCATTCACACAAGGGGATGAGCAAGATAACCTTTTCACTTAAAGTAACCTAGACAACTTCATAATTTTGATCTTTCCTTGTGCAAAACTTGGATTTATTAATGTGTATATGTGTTGGGATTTTTTGTATACAAGGTAAAATCTAAGAAAGACCCTACCTCCTAAAATCAAGATAACTTTCTAGAACATCTGAAAAGAAAACTAGAGATGGTTGAGTGACCAAAAAACCTAATGACATTCTAGAACAAATGACTAGGTGAAGGGAGTGGACACACATAAAATATGGAAAATGTGGGTGAAAATGATAAGTGAAGTAGTGAACTATGTGAATTATTACTTTCACAACATTTATTTTAAATGATGACTAGTGTATAGTATCGATGCTAGACATGTATGAGAAAATCTAGAATGCAAAGTGAAAATGGTGAGTATGCTTAATGTAAGAAATTATGAGATGCAATGGAATGCAATGCAATGCAATGTGGTGTACGGTAGTGCAATGCAATATTTATGTATTTTTGATATTTTGATGATGTTTTTGAATTTTTATTGATATATATGTATGTCCATGTGACCAAAAGGCTTATTGGGGGTCATTGGGGCATTTGAGGTGACCAAAGGGATTATGGGTGCCTTTGGGGCTATTTAGGGTGACCTAGATGGTCATAGACCATCTAGGGGTGTTTTAGGTTGACCCAGTAGGTTGTAGACACCCTTGCAACATTTTGGGGTGACCTAGATGGTCATAGACCACTTAGGGTATTTTAGGTTGACCAAGTGGGTTGTAGACACCCTTGAAGCATTTTTAGGTAACCTAGATGGTCATAGACCACCTAGGAGAATTTTAGGTTGACCAAGCGAGTTGTAGATATTTGTGGAGCATTTTGGGGTGACCTAGACGGTCATAGACCAGTTAGAAGCATTTTAGGTTGACCAAGCAGGTTGTAAGTATCCTTGGAGAATTTTTGGGTGACCTAGATGGTCATAGACCACCTAGGAGTATTTTAGGTTGGCCAAGTGGGTCATAGACACCCTTGGATCATTTTTGGGTGACCTAGATGGTCATAGACTACCTATGAGTTTGTTAGGTTGACCAAGTGGGTTGTAGACACACTTAGAGTATTTTGGGGTGACCTAGATGATCATAGACTACATAGGAGCCTTTTAGGTTGACCAAGTAGGTCATAGACACCCTTGGAGCATTTTAAGGTGACCTAGATGGTCATAGACCACCTAGGAGCATTTTAGGTTGACCAAGTGGGTTGTAGACACCCTTAGAGCATTTTGGGGTGACCTAGATGGTCATAGACCACCTAGGAGTATTTTAGGTTGACCAAGCGGGTTATAGACACCCTTGGAGCATTTTAGGGTGACCTAGATAGTCATAGACTGCCTAGGAGCATTTTAGGTTGACCAAGCAGGTCATAGATACCCTTGGAGCATTTTGGACTGACCTAGATGGTCATAGATCACCTAGGAGTGTTTTAGGTTGACCAAGTGGGTTGTAGATACCCTTAGAGCATTTTGGGGTGACCTATATGGTCATAGACCACCTAGGACCATTTTAGGTTAACCAAGCAGGTTGTCGAAACCCTTGGAGCATTTTGGGGTGACCTATATGGTCATAGACCACCTAGGAGCATTTTAGGTTAACCAAGCAGGTTGTAGAAACCCTTGGAGCATTTTGGGGTGACCTAGATGGTCATATACCACCTAGGAGAATTTTAGGTCAAAGCCACTATGATCTAGGTATGGAAAGGCCATAAATGAAGGATGTTCAAGGGTTCAAGATCCTTGACATCTTCAAGGGAGGCTAGGCAATAATTTTTGGGTTTGATCTGACTAGTGATGACAAAGGGACCTAACTAGTTTACCATAAACTTGTCCTACAGATGGGGTAGCAAATTAGAATTTTGTTGGTTTTCCTTCAGAACAAGATCACCAACCTGAAAGTCTCTAAGATAGACTTTCATATTGTGGGCTCTCTTAAGTCACTCTTGATAAGTGTGTAAGTGCTCAAGAGCATTGAAACGACATTCATAAAGTAATGTAAGCTGATATAGGTGAGCCTACCATGTGGTTTCATCATCAATGAACTCCTCCATGGATATGTGTAGCGATGGGATTTAAAACTCTAGAGGCATGACTGCCTCGACACCATACACCAATGAAAATGGAGAAGACCCAATGAGATTCTAAATGCTAGTACGATAGGCCCATAGAGCAAGGGGCATTTGCATGTGCCAATATGTGTGATTCTCTTTGACAATTTTCTTGAGAATGGTGTAGACATAAAAAATTGACTCACTTTCCTTAGTTTTTCTCATAGAAAACTAAGGTCATATTTAAGAGAATTTTTAACCTATCAAATCATCTCAATTATTCTCAAATTTTATATCATTGGATAGGCCTCAAAAATATATTTCCAACGGTATGTTACATGTCAAATTTTGACACCGCTTGACCCCTCAAACTGCCAAAAAACTAAGTACATGTCTAGGCCGATGAGATCGTACTACGATCTCCAAAATCATATTACGACCTTCGAAATTGTAATACGATTTTGGCATACTATCTTTACGATCGTAATACGATATTGAAAATCATAATATGGTCTTGTTTAGAAACATAAAATCAAACTTAGAAAAGTGACAAATTTAGTTTTAACGTCTTTTATCCCTATCTGAGCAACCACACGGAAGGTACGGGATTAGATTCACTCAATCATGCTCAGCTTGGAAAAGGTTGTAACAAAATTACTCACCTCCCTATTTTGGTTATTTTTCCCAACCTATTTAACCAAGCTCCCCTCCCTCGAATTCCTCCGGGAACTTAAAACACATTTGCATTATTTTACATTTAGATCTAGTTATTTCTCTATTACATGCAAGATCAGAGAATTTCAGCAAGATCAAAGGGTTTTCAGTAAGATCGAAGGTTATGATACTGTGATCATAGTATGAACTTACGATTTTGGGATACGATCTCTCTAGAGCTATACGATATCACCTGCAACTGATCTAAGGGTAACATTGAATTCAAGTTTGCATATTTTGATCTTTCCTTGCTTGATTTACATTTGATTTAGCATTTTATCATAAAAAAACTTAGATTAAATCATATGCATTCTTGGAGTTCACCTAAAATCTCATGTAGTTGCATATTTTAGGTAATTAGGTGCATTTATTAATCATTTCCTATTAGTGTTATTACTCAGTAATATTCAATAGGTTAAATTTATAGTTGCAAAGGTAAATAGAATCACAAATTCCTATTCTTTATCCTCTATCCATGCATCTACTATCTTCTATAAAAATCGTATATTTTCTCTTTGATCAGAGTATGATATCTTTGATCGTTTTATGATCTTGCGAGATTGTAATACGATATTGCCCTACACTATACGAAACTAGACTGCTTACAAATTTTAGAATCTACATTAGACATCTAGATTCAGGTAAGGTTGGAAATCTCTTCCATAGGCATTGCATTGACTTAAACATTCTATTTTTTGTATTCTTTGTCTACATTTGAAATTAAAATGCATATAGCTTAGTTTAGTTTGCATATTGGCCAAACTTAGGTGCATGTGATTTGATTAAAAATAACCCATCAAAACAAATCTCAAAACCTAGGCTCAAAAATAGCCATAAATGTTTCCTGGTGAACCCTAAACAATTCATCAAAAAATCACCATAAGAAAGCACAAATAAGTACCTCTCTTTTGAGGTGTATGCCATACATTCTCCCATTCCCCTCTAAGGTGTGGATCCATCAGTCTTGAGGAAAGGAGCGCGAGAATTTTTGGGCTACATTCTTTGGTGAACCCGACGTGAATAACATAGGCATATTTTTGATTCAAAAACATCAAAAACAAAAAAAGAAAAATATACAAGAAAAACAAAAAAAAAACAAAATCATCATTTTAAATTTATATGTTTTAGGTTCAATTCTAAATAGTAGATACCAAATATTACTTTTAGAAGTACTAAAGAAACCATGAGTCTTAACTCAAATCAATATGAGCCCATCAGTAATGTTGGGAAAATTCAGCCAAATACATTTGTTGATTATGACCAACCTCATCCATATTCAACATCACCTTTATCACACTTTTCTCATTTTTCATCCTTACCACAAGACAATCCCTTTTCCAATCCTCTTTATAATGATATTATCTTTTCTCCCACATATCCATATTATGCCTATCGATCCACATATAATCCTTCTCCACCATTTCAACATTCTTATTTCAACACAACACATCCATTTCAACAAGAAAATACTTCTTCTTCCAATCCTACCATGCACTCACATCATACTTCACAATATTCCTATCATCATTTTACCCATAATAAAGAAAAAAGAGGTAATAAACCATTAAGTTCTTTTATGGCTAAATTCCTAAGCCTATTATCAAAAGACTCTCGAAAACCTTCACCACGTAAATTTACTAAGCTCAATCAACCAATGGATATAATTCTCAAGCATTTACTTGATACAAATAGGATTGAGTTCCCTCCCATAAGACAACTTGATACCACAGTAGATTGGTATAAACCTGAGCTACATTGTGAATATCATAGAATGGATGGACATATGACACAAAAATGTAGAAATTTAAGATGTGCAATTCAAGATTTGATTGATGAGGGTCTTTTCACTATAAAGGAATTACAATCTACAACTGATTATAAATCTCCAATAAACAATCAAACTCCTACACAACAAATACCCATAATCAATCAAGACATGGGGATCTCCCAAGAACCCCTATTCAATTATCAACGACAAGAAACCAATCAAATATTGCATCTTAATATGTCCCATCACAATGATATCACTAATAATGTTACAAAAACCACAAGTGAGCAACCTTAAGTTAAATCAACTCAATTTGATAAAAAAATAAATAAATTCTTCATCCAACCAACCTTCAAAACCTCTCTTATTTTTGAAGAACAATCCAAATGAGGATACAAGCATAGAAAACCCATATTTAGTGTTGAAGTCTCAACCTAAAGTCTCCTTCAATAATCAACAACAGTGGGTCAATCTTCTGACTAAAATATCCCTTTCTAAACTTTTACAAATCTCTCCTATTCATAGGGAATTTGTATTCTCTATTATCTCTTTCTTTATCATCATTGCATTAGGTTCTTTATTCTCTTCCTCTTTATCATCATTGACACCTTTTGTTCATCACCTTTTGTTCTTCATTCTCTATTTCATTATTGTTATCACATCAATTTCTTTATTCTTTTCCTCTTTACTATCATCATCATCTTCTATCCATCACTTTTCTTCATCTACATCTATTTATCATTCTTCATCACAACAATCTCAACTATCAACCAATCAACTTCAATCACATACACTACAACCAAATTATCCTTCAAAACCTCTTTTGATTTTGAAGCCACCTTAGACATGCTATACGTAAATCATCTCATATAGTGTATATAGATCATCTTGTATATACCACCAATTCCATCATCAAAATTAAAAAATAAAATAAAATAAAACAACTAAAAAAAAAAAAAATATCAAAATCTCAAAATTATTTCAAATCATTATGCATTGTTATTTATTGTTGTATTTCAAAATTTTGAAGCTATATTTTCCTTTATTTTGGATTAATTCAGAATTTATCTTGAACCATACACTTAATTTCACAAATTAATTATTTTGATTTTATCACTATGATTATAAATCTCTCTTGTATCGAAGATCACTATTTCACTAAATAATATTTTGAGTTTTGGGAAATGATCTTGCTACTTCTTGAACCAAGTACACTTTTACACATTAAAATGATTTGTTGCAAATTCAAAAAATGATACTACATAGTAGTCTTAGTCCCTTGAGTGAAATGTTTCCCCTTCTATCCTATCATGTGCATGGTCTAAAATTTTTGAGAATTGGCAAAAGGACAAGCTCACCCCTGCCCGAATAAAAATCCCTTGCTCTAAAGCCAATCCGAGCAAGTATCCCAAAATAAAAATAAAGAAAAGAAATTAAAATAAAAAAGAGAACGAAAAGAGAAAAATAAAAGCAATAAAATCCCCTTGTTGAAAATAATGAATAAAATCCCTACCCCTTGAAAGTGAATAAAATAAGGGTGAATGAGTTTGAATCCCTGGAATTCTCAATTATTAAAAAAGGTAAGCCCCATAACAGGTGATTTGTGCCCAACTCGTTTGGCCTTGGGTAATTCATTTTTGCATGGTGACATGTCTGTCACATTAGCGATCTTCTTTTGTACAGACCTATGTCCGCTTGTGGATTAGCTAGCTTTCAATGACTTGACTTACATAGTAGTCTGGTACAGTTTCATGTACAAAATCATGGTTAGTAAATATTTCGATAAAAGTAAATCTTAATACCTTAAGCGAAAAGTTTCCCTTGTTATCCTATCATGTGCATGGTCTAGAATACTAAGAAATTGGCAAAAGGACAAGCTCCTCCCTACCCAAATAAAATCCCTTGCCCCACATCTAATCTGGGAAAGTATCCCGAAAAAGAAAAAGAAAGAAATAAAGAAAAAGAAAGAAAAATAAATAAAAAAAAAGCAGAAATCAAAGAAAAATGTTCCAAAGCAATAAAATCCCATTGTTCAAAAAAGGACAAGAAATCCCTATTCCAAAAATTTGAAGAAAAGAAGGGAGTATTGAACTTGAATCCCTAGAATTTCTCAGTTATTCAAAAACCATGAGGTAAACCCCATAACAGGTGATTTGTGTCCAACTTGCTTGACATTGGGTAATTCATTTCACGTGGCGACATGTCTGTCACATTAGAGATCTTCTTTTGTACAGACCAATGTCTGCTTATGGATCAACTAGCTTTTGGTAATTTGATTTACATAGTAGTTTAGTACCAATGCATGCACAAAATCATGGTCAAACAAACTCTTCACTTGCACACACATTGGTTCATTTAATGTTTGCTTTATCATTACCTTACTCAAAATTGGTAAATTAACCTTACAAAGCACACACATTTGTTACTAGAGAGATTTTGTATCATCATGACAATCAAAATAAATAATGAATTCACCTCTCACACACTAGTTCTAGATAAATTTGAATTTGTCTTTGAAATAAGTTAAAATATTTCTTTGGAATTTTGTTAGATAATTAATTTCAATCCTTTGCATTAGTTCCTAAAAATTATTTTATCATCATAGAATAATAATAATAGTGCAAAAATCAAATATTTATATCACCCTGCATTTCATTTTGATCTTTGCGATGATGGTATAGTTCCTAAGTAACTATTTCTCTTCAAATTTGACACTTAGGAATTTTATACCTAGTGCAAGCCATATTTCTAAATTTTCTTGCCCAAAATTAGTCCATATATTTTCATAAAAATTACATAATATTTTTGTAACATGTGAAACAATGATTTATCTTACATTACTTTGCATTTAAAAAAAAAAAAGAATAAATAATTTCATATCATCATGCATTTCATTTTTATTTTCGTGATGATGGTATAATTCCTAAGTAATTATTTCATATAATTTCACACTTAGGAATTCTATGCTTAGCGCAAATCATCTTTCAAACTTTTCATGCTATCAAACATCTTGTCCCAAAACAACATCAAATATTTCTTTTTCATCATAAAGCCTTAAGATTATTCTTAAGCATACAATCTTTTGGTATTAGCAATACAAAACTTCCTCACAACAGGATCCGCTTCATGACCTAGCGAGCATTGATCTCCACCAACGGTCATATAACAACACAACATCCTTCGAGGTTCATTGCTAATCCCTCAAATCTATCATCACACAAAAACATCTTTTTCAAAACACACTTTACAAAATAATTTTTATTTTATGTTAAACATGATCAAAATGTTCAAAAATAAAAGCATGATTACAAGAAATTATGTAACACAACCATCATAAGCAAATGTAATGAATCATCCAATAAATCACACAAAGTCACATAAGACAAGAAGATCAATATATATATATCAAAAAAAATTCTGAGTTTTTCCACCAAACATAGAATTTGGTGCAAAAAACTCGAGGGGCATCCTAGTCAATAAATTAGTAATTATTTTTCTAAAACATCAATTTCCCATGAACTATTCATTCTAAACTATCTACTGCTTTTTGCCCATGTTAATAATAATCACTCCTACTCAAGTTTCTACACTTTTCTTTGATGCATATATTGTTCATAAATACGCCAAAGAGGGGGAAAATGTAGACATGAAAAATTGACCCATTTTTCCTTAGTTTTCCTTCTAAAAAAGATAAGGTTATCTTCAAGAGAAAATTTACCCTATCAAATCATCTCTATTATTTCTAAATATTATACCGTTAGATAGGGCTCGAAAAGATATTTCTAACGATATATTATATGTCTAATTTTGACATTGTTTGACCCCTCAAACTGCCAAAAAACTAAGTACATGTCTAGGCTGACGAGATCGTACTATGATCTCCAAAATCGTATTACGACCTCCAAAATCGTAATACGATTTTGGCATACGATCTTTACGATCGTAATATGATATTGACAATCATAATATGATCTTGCTTAGAAATAGAAAATCAAACTTAGAAAAGAGACAAATTTAGTTTTAACATCTTTTATCCCTATCTGAGCAATCGTGTGGAAGGTACGAGATCAAATTCACTCGATCATGCTCAAATTGGAAGAGGTTGTAACAAAATTACTCACCTCCCTATTTTGGTTATCTTACCCAACCTATTTAACCAAGATTCCCCCCCTCGAATTCCTCCTAGAACTTAGAAAACATTCACATTATTTCACATTTAGATCTAGTTATTTCTCTGTTTCTTGCAGGATTGAAGAATTTTAGCAAGATCGGATGTTACGATATTGCAATCGTAGTATGAACTTACGAGTTTGAGATACGATCTCGCTAGATCTATACGATATCACCTGTAACTAATTTGGGGGCAACATTGAATTCAAGTTTATATATTCTGATCTTTCCTTGCTTGATTTACATTTGATTTAGCATTTTATCATAAGAAAACTTAGATTAAATCATATGCATTCTTGGAGTTCACCTAAAATCTCATGTAGCTACATATTTTAGGTAATTAGGTGCATTTATTAATCATTTCCTATTAGTGTTCTTACTTATTAATATTCAATAGGTTAAATTTATAGCTTCAAAGGTAAATATACTCACAAAGTCCTGTTATTTATCCTTTATCCATGCATCTGATGTCTTTTATCAAAATCGTATATTTTCTATCTATGATCGAAGTACGATATCGTTGATCGTCGTACGATCTTGCGAGATTGTAATATGATATTGCACTGCACTATACAAAACTGGTATGCTTACAAATTGCAGAATCTACATCAGACATCCGGATTCAGGTAAGGTTGGAAATCTCTTCCATAGGCATTGCATTGACTTAAACATTCTATTTTCTGTATTCTTTGTCTAAATTTGAAATTAAAATGCATATAGCTTAGTTTAGTTTACATATTGGCCAAACTTAGGTGCATGTGATTTGATTAAAAATAACCCATAAAAACAAATCCCGAAACCTAGGCTCGAAAACAACCATAATTGTTTCATGGTGGATCTAAAACCCATTCATAGAAAATTCACCATATATAGAAAGTATGCTTATGTACCTCTATTTTGGGGTGTAGACCATCCATTATCCCATTCCCCTTTAATATGTGGATCCATCAGCCTTAAGGAAAGGAGTGTGAGAATTTTTGGGCTACAAATGACAATCAATGTTTTGTTGGAAGCTTTTGCTTGCCCATTTTCTTGCGAATAGTAGGGTGTCAAAAAAATGTGCTAGATATTATACTTTGCTGTTAAAGCATACACATATTTATTTTTAAATTATGTCGCATTATCTAAAATGATCTTGGATGGAATACCAAAATAACAAATGATATTATGCAATAGGAACTCCGCTATGTGGGGTCCTATCATAGTGGTAAGAGGAATTGCTTGCACCCACTTTGTAAAATACTCGATAGCCATGATGATAAATGTGTGATGGCTTGAGGATGATGGCTCGAGGATGTAGGGGAGATTTTCCCAATTAAATCCAACCCCCATTGTGAGAACGACCATGTCGATTGAATTGGTTGTAAGGCCTAAGAAGGTACGTGTGTCAAGTTAGCATGGTGTTGACACTTCACACACTTCCTCACATATGTGCAATAATATTACTCTAAAGTTGGCTAATAATAGCCCATGCAACGAATGCACTTTGTGATGGCCATGCCATTGAAATAGCCACCACATGTACCATCGTGTGCTTGGGCAATTTCCCAAGATGATTCTTAATGCTCTAAGCAATGAAGAAGGATCCTTTCGTAGCTCTGATGATAAAAAAGATCTCCTAGAAAGGCATATTTTGTCACCTTTCATTTGAATATTCTTTTAGTGATGTGCAACAATCTAGGGGGAAGGTTACCAAGATTTAGATACTCCCTAATTTGTGTGGAACAATCTTATTGCAAGGAATCCTTGATCGCATGAACTGCCTATCCCTCTTGAAGTTCATCCCGAGAAAATACTGATTGGAAAAGAACTTGTAAAAATAGAATTTTATTGCTATCAAAAGGGGCCTAAGGGAACAAAGTCCCCTAGTCGGCATGATTCAAACACTTGTGAATGTGTGAGAATCTCTCTTCAAGAGTTTCAATTTTAATCAAGTGGACTTCTGGTGTGACTTGAATGTTCTCACACTCAACTATAGACTACGAGAGCATTTTTACCTAAATGGTTGTCACATCATCAATAGGGTTCTATGGGATCAAGAACCCTAGGGAGACCATTGTATCCACAAAATGGTTAGATGATTGAGGGAGTGCCTCGATGTCATACCATTAATTTTTTTTTAAGATTTTATCCACAAGGGCTTTGTAGGCTTGCAAAATTAGGTGCTTGCATTGGTATACCCCTTTGACCTGGTCAACAATGAGCAAGGAATCACCAAAAATGTTAATCTTGGTGATTTTCATGGTGATAGCCATTTGAAGACCTATGATAAAGGCTTCGTAATCGATGTTGTTTTTGGTGCACAAGAAATTGAGTTTAAATGATAGGGGTATGAGATCCCCATGTAGTGTGAAAAACATGATCCCTGCGCCACCCCCTTACTCATACTTGGAGCCATAAAAAAATAAAATCATATCTACATATGACTCAAGCTCATCAAAATCAAGTAATTATGATATTTGGAAGACCCCATCATCGGGAAGCTCCATGCTAAGAGGTTGATCATCCTGGAGAGGAGCCTCTATGAGTTGATCAGCGATGACCTAATCCTTAATTGATTTTTGTCCAATAAACTTAAGGTCAAACTCTATCAATAACATGATCCATTTCACCGTGCAAATATTATGATAAGTGTGACTCATCATGTATCACAATGGATTGTATTTAGATAAAACATATGTGGTATGGCTAAGCATGTAATATTGTAGCTTCTTAGTGGTGAAAACCATCATTAGACATAAATTTTCAACATATGTGTACTTGATCTCATAACTGACTAGGGTGCGGCTGAGATAGTAAGTAGCTTGTTCCTTATGTAGTTCATTGTTTTGGGCCAACATGGCACCCAATGCAATCTCAGTGACTGAGATGTATAAGTGGAACGATACTCCTGGTCTAGGTGGATCCAACATTGGTGGTGAAACCAAGTATTGTTTGATTGCATCAAAGGCATCCTAACACTCGTCATACCAATGGAATACAACCCCCTTGTGCAACAACTTGTTCATGGGTCGATACTTGTCTAAAAATTATGCTATGAAGCATTTGATGGATGTGATATTTCCCTACAGACTTCGAAGCTACTTGATTGTGATTGGGGGAGGTATCTTGAGAATTACCTTGACCTTGTTGGGGTCTACTTCGATGCCTCGTTTGGAGATGATAAATCCTAAGAGTTTTCTAGATGTGATGTCAAAGATACATTTATTGGGGTTTTGTCTCACATTATGCTCAATAAGGCACTCGAGGACTTTATGCAGGACATCAAGATGCTCATGGTGTAATAAAGATTTATCCAGTAAGTCATCCATGTAATCTTTCAAAATCTTATGCATGTAGTCATGAAAGATGTATGTCATGGCATGCTGGTAGGTAGCTATTGAGTGAATATTTTTCCCTATTGCAAAATGATCACCACAAATAGAGTATTAAGTTGAAAAATCTCTCTTGCAAAGAAATTAGATGAAATCATCCATTTCTCCAAGGTTTTGGTAAGCAAACATTCATGCATATATGTAATCAATGAATATTGAAATAGAAACAGATGTATACCAGAATAAACTCAAACATGCAAGTGACAGTTAACAAGGGGCCTTGATAGTTCAAACAATGCTTAGCAATCATGATCCTTAAACCTTCAAAAGTGCAAATGATTGGTTCCTTTTAGTGCTCTTGATATTAGTCTGACTTACCCTGAATCCCAGTCAGTAAGCTCATTTTATCTTCAAGTTAAAAGGTTCAAAATGCAAAAGTGTGTGGAATAGTCCACTTCATTTTAAATTCCATGCCTTTAATGTGAGGTTCATTTTATAGTTAGTGGATTCATTTTATCTTCATTATGGGCGTTCCACTATCACTACGTTAGAATTTGGTGTTAGTAATGGTTAGCAAGTTAGCATGTTAGTGTTCATTTGCTTTATCTACCATTAATGTGAATTTGGCATTAGTAACCCCTCCTAAAATTGATTTTATCTGAAGATTAGCTTAATGCAGTTTGGAGGTGCAAAAATTCTGGATAAGGACCAGAATAGAAGTAAATGAACAAGAAATGAAAAAATAAAATCTTGGAAAATGGACCAGAATAAAGACTAAAATTAAAATGCAAAAATTCTAGAAAGACCAGAATGGAAAGAATTAAAAACAAAAATTTTGGAAATGACCAGAATGGAAGGAAAATATGTGCATAAATTATGGAAATGACTAGAATGTAAAAGAAAGCAAAGCAAAAATTTTAGAAATGACCAGAATCAAAAAACCACAAATTGAAATGAACACCAGAATTAATCTAAGTTGCAAAAAATAAACAACAAAAAATATCTACAGAGTTAGCTGGAAAAATAAAATGACATCAGATTTTGGTTCACAATCCCCTCCCTGCAAAACCCCAAGTTATGAGATAAATCTAAAGACAACTTGATCTAACAGACCTGCAAAACAAACACAATCAAATTAGACCAAGTGCGAGACTCAAAGGATAAAACATAGTTGCATTCTATTCGACATTCACCTATTGTAACCCTTTAATGGCATAAACAGATAGATATAAGTCAAAAAGAAATGCAGAAAAGATAAACCATAAATGCAGTAGTCTTAGACGTAATCCCCTTTTGGTTTTGCTCACAAAGGTTGTTCTTGCCAAAATGGAAGCATTTGATTTTGAAAAATAGTCTTCTTTACACAAATTTCTAGCCCTTGTACAATAGCTTCCTTGGACATTTAAAGTTTCAAACCCAACTAAAAAAAGAACTCTTCATTTCCCTTTCTGTGTAATATTAAAAAAAAAAAAAACAAAAACTTTTAACATTCCCTTTCCCCTTATAACTCCCTTTTAACATTACAATATTAAAACCAAACATATAAAAATATTCAACATTATATTTACCTTATAACTCCCATATTCTCCACATTATAATATATATATATAGAAGAAGAAATAATTAAAATTATTTATCCCCTTATAACTCCCCTTCATGTATATATTATAATCTCTAAAACAACAAAAAGAAGTTTAAAACATATATATCTTTTATAGCTCCCTCCATATCTGTTACAACATATGAAGATACAAATAACAAAACAACACACATTTGAAGCTTGAAATCACCTGTGCATAAATGAACGTGATAATATAACCCACAATACCTCAGGGCATTCGATAATCATAATCAGAGTCCATCTTCCTCGGCGATCTCCGATCTCCCTGGTTGAGACGAGCAACAACAGTACCAAAACCACACACATTTGAGTGACATCCAACACCCATGGCTATAATTGCTTTCATCCTCAGGACTCTATCAATCTATATTCTCAACATCTGAACCAAGAAATACGATGTTTGAATCTTCCAACAAAACATCCCAATTGAATTCACGATAGCTATTTAACGACACTGTGCTCACGGTTTAGGGTTTGTGGTGAGACATTACAGTTTCATTCCATATTGTCTGTTAAGTCCCTGGTAGGCCTTATCAGTATTGCCATCACCTACCGCCAAATAAACACTGCCAACACCCACATAATGCGTTGTTTCAACTGCACTGCGGCCACGTCTCCCTCGAATGAAATGGAGTGTCCACATAATCTTTTCGATAGAAATCCATACATCTCAACCTCCATGCTGTTCACACTCATTGTTATTTTTGTCTATGCCTGGTAATTTCTACACATTGCTTCGACCAATCGTCAATGAGGGTTTCGTCGTTATCCTCTAAGTAAAATTGCATGGCCCTCGAAAACCCTATGTTCTTCCGTGATTGGGTGGGCACCACTTTCTTAAACTCTGTTGTAGGTATACGAATCCAATTGCTCGACATCATTTAGAACCTACCCAGCTCTTCACCAAGGCGTCGAATTTCCTACCAACTGGATGGTTCCCTGTCTTCTACTCTTTGGTAGTCAGGGTCTTCCCATGCTTCATGATTTTCATTAAACTTCGTACCACAATGTTACCACTTTTGCCGAATAATGCCGATGCTAGCCCACAAAGCAAATGCCATGTCAGGCTGTATAAATTTATCACGTACCTAGTTGGCCGTTACTCATCGCAGTGATATTCATTTTAAATCACCTTTGATAGCCTTCGAAAAGCCCCGTTGACACCTCTCCAAGACTGCCATGTACATTCAAAGTGAACTGCTGCTTCCATGTCAGTCCCTGTCGAAAAATGCCACGACATCCAGATGAATCACCTTATACTGTTACGACCATTTCCTCGTTGCCACGTTGTATCTTCTACATCCGCGCTGACCAAATTATCGTAAGAGATTCCACCGTGTCCTCGTCGTCACCTGCACGCCCCCAAACTTCGAGCTCCTACACCTATCATAAGATCATAACACAATGTCAATCTTACCACTATAAATGATATCATAAACTAATGCCGAAAGGAAAGTGAATACAGGCACATACATTAGCATATTGTGAAACATAAGCATGGTCCACATTTATTTTCATTATTATCATTACATTATAATATATATTATAATATAAATAATTATAATATATATAATAATATGCATATGCTTCATATTTATTGGAACCAACCATCATACTCAAACAGAATAAAAAGGCTACTTCTTTTTATTATTTTATTTTTATTTATTTTTTAATTATTATTATTATACACATGAAACATAATAATAATAATAATAATATGCTTTTTTTAAGATTTTTTTTAGAATTTTTTTAATTCACTCTAATTTGAATCAAACAATGATGGAGGTTCGAATTTTGTTCTACAAAGAGAAGGAATTATGAAAACCAACTTTCAAATTCAAACTATGCCTTCAATCGCAACATTAAAATCAAACCTTTTCAAAGTAAGACAAAACGACCCCATCCAAAAGGAGACCTTGGAACCTGCAAAGCATGCTCCTGGGCACAAACAAAATTGACACAATCATGCAAGTCTTAATATATTAATTTCCACCTTATGGAGTATGTCACCCAAAGAAAATGGAAAACTCTCAAAAACCAAAATTAAAGTGGGTCCCCAAGTTTTGGAGCTAGTTGTGGAGCAACCACAACAGTAGCACCGACATTTTTAAGGCCAAAGGGCACGACCTTATAGCAACATGTTCCCCAAGATTTTGTGAACATTGTTTTGAGCTGGTCCTCCGGATTGATACGAATCTGATTGTATATAGAGAAATCATCCATGAGGGAAAACATTTTGTGGCCCACTATGGCATCTACCAAGGCATCAATGCTCGAAAAAGGGAAATCATCCTTAGGACTCGCTGTGTTTAGGTATCAAAAATTGGGGCAAATATGAATCCTCTCGTCTGGCTTCTTGATGGGAACCGTCTTGGACAACCATAGTGGATAGTGTACAGAAATGACAAAATTTAAATCCAACAAATTCTGTAGCTCATATTTGACCATTAGGGCCACTGTCGAATGCATATTTCTCAGCTTTTGCTTGATAGGATTGGCCTTGGGGTCAAGTGTCAGATTGTAGGTGACTAGATTTGGGTCCAGTCCTAGCATGTCTTTGTAGGACCATGCAAAAGCCTCCTTCTTTGTGAGAAGGGCTATGTAATTGACTTCCTCTTCAAGGGACAAACTCTCCCCTAGCTTGATACATTATGGATTCTCAATATTTGAGCCGATAGCTTTGTCAATTATAGGCTCGATTGACATATGTGAACCCTCCTCCAACTGGTAGGGGGTAGGGATCAAATGGATGTCATCAGATCGATTTAGATCATCAATGGGAACCTTGGGTTCCTCCTTAGCATGGAAGACATCATGAGTTGGCCCTAGTCGAGGTGCAATGGCTCCAACAAGTTATTTGAATATCATAGGGGCTTGAATAGATCTATGGAAATCATATTTATGGATGGATGATGTCCCCTAGGTGGCTGATGGTGACTACGGACCTTCCAATGTTGCAAGACTTGAGAAGGTGGCTATGGAGGTGGTGGAATGATCGACGTTGGAAGTGTGGCTGAGGGTAAACCTGCTCTTCATGAGGTAGAAGTTGTCACCAAATGGGATAATGCAATGGGAACATGCACAAATAATACTCATCCTCATCATCTAAAGGGATGACTCACGCATACTCTCCATTGGAACTATCAGATTCAATTGGTGCGAATCCATAGTATGACTCATCATCTGACGTCCACTCATAAGGGGACCTTGGATCCTCTTCCTCACTGTCATGCGGAAGAGTATGTGAACCTTCACCTCTCTCGTAATATTGTATACCGTCATGAGGTGGGTCATCATCCCCTTGTTAGGAAACGAATCAATTTGCTTATTGAAAACTATGCAGTTTAAATAAGACTGCAATAACAATAATTGCCAGGAGGTTGCCAAACCAACCAGCTACAATAGCATATTGTTACAACGAAATAACAAATGCATATAACAAGACAAATAATGTAATAATAGCATAACTACGCTAACATCCCCCCTTATTACATTATTTGGGTAATAGGATGACTACTAGCTATACTAACATCCCCCCTGATTACATCATTTTGCAATACAAAGAGAGCTGCGAAACAACTCAAATTTGACACGTCCAAGTGCCTTAGTGAAAATGTCTGCAACTTGAGCATCGATGGGAATGTGCCGAAGCTGAATTCGGTGCTTTGGAACTTCATCTCGAATGAAATGACATTGTGTGTCAATGTGCTTTGTTCTTTCATGATGGACTGGATTCTTGACGAGGTTCGTAACACCCCGATTGTCGCAAAACAAGTGTATTGGAGATTTTGATGGATGGCCCATACTTGTCCGAATGCGACGCAACCATATCACTTCGCACACAGCTTCACGTGCGGCGCGATACTCGCCTCTGTTGATGAAATAGCAACCACCTGTTGCTTCTTGCTGTGCCAAGAGACAGGACCGGATCCCAGATGAAAAATGTATCCAAAAGTTGACTTGCGATCATCAAATGATCCGGCATAGTCGGAGTCCGTGTATCCTTGCAAGAAGAATTTGTTGTTCCTCTTGTATTCTAGGCCATATTCCATAGTACCACGGACATAGTGAAGAACACGTTTTGCCGCTTTCCAATGAGTGGTCTTAGGCTCCCGCATGAACCTCGAAAGATAGTTGACAAAGAAATACGAGATCCGGCCTAGTATTGGTCGATATATGAGACTCCCAATCAACCGTCGATAGAGAGTACCATCTACCCGAGGTGAATCATCATATCGCGATAACTCAAAGTCCATTCTCCATCGGAGTTGCCATTGGCTTGCAATCGATCATGCGATATTTTTCCAAAGCAATGTCTTGGCATATTTTTTCTGAGACACTTTGATGGAGTGCTCCTTCTGGCTGAATTCCATACCAAGACAAGTAATGGAGAAGTCCGAGATATGTCATCTCAAAATATTTACACAAGTTTCTTTTGACAGTAGAGATCATAGTTTCTGAACTCCCTGTAATGAGCAGATCATCAACATAGAGTACAAGCAACACTATCTCAGAACCCCGTTTCTTGAAATAGAGGTTTGCATCCGACTGGACATCTCTTAAATCCATGCCGCATAAGGTGATTGTCCATTTTTATATACCAAGCTCGAGGAGCTTGTTTCGGACCATATAAGGATTTGACCAATTTGCAAACCTTCTCGCTCTTGGCCTTCCACTTCAAATCCTTCTGGCTGAGTCATGTAGACTTCTTCTTGGAGATCACCATTTAGAAAGGCACTTTTGACATCCATCTGGTGAACTTTCCACCCATATTGTGCTGCCATAGCACACATAACTCGAATTGTGGTCATCCGAGCAACAGGTGCAAAAGTTTCCTCGTAGTCAATGCCTTCCTTTTGAGCATAGCCCTTTGCAACAAGACGGGCCTTGTACTTGACTTTATATACCCATTTGCAGCCAATGGGTTTCTTTCCATGCGGCAGATCAACAAGCTTCCAAGTTTTATTTTTCATCAAAGACTCATACTCTGTATCCATAGCGGCCTTCCACTGAGGCTCACTAAGAGCATCTTGCACTGATGCAGGTTCAAGATCATCTATGGTAGACATGAACGCCCCGTCATCATCAATATCCATATCCTCTACTTCTGTACGTGGAGTTACATAAAGTTCCTCAAAATATTGACAAAGATCATCAACCTCACCAGTTTCTTTGGCTTCTTTTTCCTTTTGAGCCATACTGCGTGTACGAGGTCTATCCAAGTTCAAATTGGGAGGAGTGGATAAATTTGCGTCTTCGATTGTATTTGTACACCATTTTGGATTCTTCTTCGGTGGTGTTGAAGAAGATGTAGAAGGACCTCCTGTCTGTGTTGACGAAGGAATCTTCTCTTCCTTAGATTCCACAAGATCTAGGTGTACTTTAGATGTGCTCTGTGATGTGAAAGCTTCATCAAAGACAACATCTCTGTCGACATGAATTTTCTTGGTCAAAGGATCTATCAAACGATATCCTTTAGAGTGCTCATCATAACCAAGAAAAATACATCTCATTGTTTTCTCATCTAGCTTCTTCCTTTTCTCTTTCGGTATGTGCATGAAAGCGTGACATCCAAAAATACGTAGATGAGATATGGAGGGTTTTCGACCACTCCATGCTTCCCGTGGATTCATTCCTTTTAGGGATTTTGTGGGTGCCCTATTCAACAGATATACCGCAGTGGTGACAGCTTTCGCCCAATATTGTTGCCCAAGAGTAGCTCCCGTGAGCATACAACGAACCATTTCCATGATAGAACAGTTCCTTCTCTCAAAAACTCCATTTTGCTGAGGAGTATAGGCAGTTGTTAACTGTCTCTTGATTCCATGCTTATCTAAGAATGCAGAAAATTCATTAGAGGTAAACTCCCCCCCTCGATCTGAGCGGAGGGTTTTAATAGAAGCTCCTGACTCCTTCTCAACGGATTTCTTGAACTGCTGGAAGAATGCGAAAGCTTCGGATTTCAGTTGGAGAAAGAAAACCCACATCTTTCGTGAGTAGTCATCTACGAATAACTGAAAGTACCTCTTCCCTCCACAACTGTTGGGTGTGAAAGGACCGCACAGATCGGTGTGAATTAACTCCAGAGGTTTTTGTGCTCTTGTTGAGCTCTTCTCAAATGGTACTCTATGCTGCTTTCCTGCCAAGCAGTCAGAGCACACTGGCAATGTGGCGTAAAGGGAAGGAAGACCCTTTACCATCTCATACTTACTGAGCTCAAGTAAGTAGCCATAACTAAGATGCCCATATCTCTTGTGCCATAGGGAAGTTGCCTCCTTGGTAGAGACAATCATGGCAACATGTGGAGTAGAGATAGCATCTAGGGCAAATAAGCCGTGCTTATATGAAGCCGTTGCAATCTGCTTACCCTTCCTGGTAATAGTACAACACTTCTTGCCATTCTCAACACGAAAGTTGACAACCATATTTCTATCCAGGATTTGTGTGACCTGACAACAAATTGTTAGCCAATCCCGAAACATAGAGGACTTTGTCAATCTGACACTTGCCATCAGGAAGAGTGACTGAAACTGTACCCTCTCCCTGAACCCTGTAGGTTTTATCATCAGCAATGGTGACAGGTTTGCCCTCTTTGGCCACGAATGATTCAAACCACGATCTGTCGCCAGTCATATGTTTGCTAGCTCCATAATCGACATACCAAACAGGATCCCTCCGTGTGGAATCTGTGGTAGTCATGAGCACCTTGTGTGCCCATTCAAAATCTGAGTCGATTCTTCAACAACAACATTCACCCGGGGTTGCTTGTTTTTATTTTGTGGTTTGTTTTGGCCTTTCGCTTGTTCTTATGCCAACACCCGTTGGTGTCATGGTTGTCTTTCTCACAGATCTTGCACCACCTCTTCTTCTCGTTGAGGTTGTTTTCCTTTTCCTTTCATGTCCTCGTTGAGAATTTCCTCCTTTCTGAAAGTTGCCTCCTTTTTGCCCATTACCTTTCTTCCTAGAACCCCGCCTCGTTGGTGTATAGGGCTGTATTGGAAGAATCATCCTTGTGAAGTTGGCGTGCCTCCCGTTGTTGAAGCAGATTGACCAACTCGATGTAGGTAATTTTTCGTTGAGACACCTGGATGGAGGTGATCAACATATCAAATGAAGAAGGTAAAGCTCTCATCATAATTGAAATGAGAAGCTTTTCATCCACAAAATCTCCCAAAGAATTCAATCTCTCTTTCAATTCGTACACTCGCACGTAAAGAGTTCAACTGCTTTCACCCTGTCTCAAACTCGAGTTATGAAGTTGTTGTTGAAGATGAAGAATGGTGGAATCATTCTTTCCCTCATAGATGGTTCTAAGGGCATCCCATGCCTCTTTACCACTTGCTTTGTCAGCTATATGAGGTTGCACTTCATCTGAAACAACAAACAAAATGAGCACCTTTGCTCGACTGTCTTTCTTGTCAAAAGCTATCTGATCAGCAGAAGGAGCTGTGGATCCTGATGCTGATGAAGGCCTAGGTGTTACTCCAATAACAATATCCCATAAATCTTCCATTTGGAGAATTGCCTTCATCTTATGTTTCCATGGTGTATAATTTGGACCTTTCAATAACTGATGAGGATCAGTCATCAACTTTGCAACAACGGCCATAGTGAAGGTTCCTTATAACACCAATTGGTCCCCCTTTCGATATACCTTTTGCTAGGCCGTTATACCATACAAAATACCCGCCCTTACGTGAGGGAAACTATAGGTATTTAGAAAGATCAACAAAAATCACCCGCCCTTACGTGAGGGAGACTATAGGTGAGTTTTAGAGATCATACGATACGTGGAACATAAGCGAGACTGAAAGGGAATCGCCTTGTTGATGGCACCTACCATAGAAGATTCTTCTCATGCGTGGGGCGTAACTTCCCCTAAACACTATGAAGAATACTTCGTCAGGATTTACGCCTAAACACAAGAGCGATTAAGGGTAGTGGATGGAGTAAAAAAATGCAAAAAATGGCAAACTTATCTCTCCCCGACGATTTATAGAGAACAAGCTCATACGTCGTTGTAGCAACTATATTAGGCGACGGATACAGTAGCCCAATCACGACAACTTTACCTGTAAGTGCTGGCCATAGATATCACAAATACCGACACGCTAAAGTGCAATAAATTGCACGGATGGGTTTTAATTATTCCTGGGACTTAGGGAGTGAATTTGATTTTAATTTTTTAATGTTATAGTGCAAAAAATGAAATATGCAACATACAACATAAAAAATGCCCACAAGAATTAACCCACCAGGTGTCAGGCACAGCCGAAAATGCACCTTTTACAATTCGCCAAATTGCTTTTTCAGAAAATTACTCACATTCCCCCTTTGATTTTTTGAAAAAAATATCCCCCCTAAAAAAATTCTCTTTAACAAAGCATTTTAATAATTATTATGTATTTAAAGTTAAAATAAATAATTTTAATTTATATAGTTTTAAAAACTTATGAAAAAATAAATTAAAAATAAATTTTAATTTATAAAGTTTTAAAACTATAAAAAATAAATTAAAATTAAAAATTTTAACTAAAAAATAATAATTAAAAAAACTTTGAAAAAAATTTTTACCTTTGAAAGGGGGGAGTCGGCGGGATTTGAACCCCGACCCGCAGCTCCTGGAGCCTTACCGCACGGCTCACGACCACGTGAGCTAGCGGGCTGATCCGAAAGGATCAATGGAGCCCCCTCGTATATCCCTCCTCAGTCTGCCCGAGCCCTCTGTGGCTGCCTCTGCCACCTCCGCTCGTGCTTTCCCGTCCTCCTCTCTCATTCTCCGCGCTGCTTGCTGTTGTGGCCGCGGCTGCTTTTTTTTTTTTTTTTAATTCCCATGTTCCAGCGTCGCGGTCCACTGCACGGTTGCGTTCCAGCGACGCGCGTTCAACGTGGGGGGGAGGGGGGCCGGACGCAAGGTCGGATGCGCGTTTCCAGTGCGTTCAACGGGGGGGGGTTTCCTTTTTGTTTTATTTTTTTATTTTTGCGTTCCACGGGGGGGGCCTGGACGCGGCCAGCGGCTGTGCGGACGCAGCTGGACATGGCTGTGTGCGTTCCAGCAGCTGTGTCTCAGCCTGCGCGTGACTGGAGCTTTCTAGTCTACGCGGCCGTAGCTGGACGCGGCTGTGCGCATTCCAGCAGCTACGTCTCAGCCTGCGTGCGGCTGGAGATTTCCAGTCTATGCGGACGCAGATGGACGCGGCTGTGCGCGAATGTGCGCATTCCAAGCCTGTGCTATCTGTGGGGGGAGCCTCCCCTCCCTTCTGTCGCGCGTGGATGCGCGACGACTGTCACGCGTCTGCGCGCGATAAATTTTTTTATTTTGTTAAAAAAAAAATTTTGCTGCGGTGTGGCGTAATCATGCCTAGCGAGGAAATTTTTTTTATTTTCCTTCGCTTCTTCTCAGCATCAACTCTTTCCTCCGTCTATGCACGTAAAAAAAATTTCTCTGCAAAAAAAAATTTCTCTGCCTAGAAAAAATTACAGAACTGGCTCTGATGCCATGTTAGGAAACGAATCAATTTGCTTATTGAAAACTATGCAGTTTAAATAAGACTGCAAAACAAGAATTGCCGGAGGTTGCCAAACCAACCAGCTACAATAGCATATTGTTACAACGAAATAACAATAGCATATAACAAGACAAATAATGTAATAATTGCATAACTACGCTAACTAAGGGCATAGGGAAGTAGTCTCCTAGGGAGTAGATGCGATTGGGGTTGGTGAAGGGATCTCGTGCCAACTCGTCCCTAAGGGCATAGGCACTCTAGGCCATCTATGAGAACATATAGAGGCAAGGGGTGATGGTGTCCCAATCCTGATTTATCATATGGTATTTTATACTAGGATTGAAATTGAACCCGCGTGCCTTGCTCCTACAAGCCTAACCCATAACCATACCAGTTGCAAAGATTGAGGTACTTCAAGGCAAAGTGAGGGTTAGAAAAGTAGTTGATTTCTTATGAGAAGGGCTCTTCATCCTCCTGTTGTTGTTGATAGGGTTTGATACCATAGTCAAGGCCCTCGTAGATGAAATTTGTTAGATTAGGGGGACACCTAGAGGTACGATAGTGCCTATGGGAAGATGGGGTCAACCCATGTCTTGCAACAACTCTATAGTAAGAGTAGTTGTAACATTCCTAACCATGTACTCTCCTAATTTGGCAAAATCTAGGTGCACTATGACCTGAGGTTGTGGATAGAAGAGGGATGAGAGCGAGACCTGATATAATTAATCATTTTCCTCATGTGGTAGCTCCTCATCATGTGGGCTAGGTATCTCCTCTATGGAGATGGTGGATATGGTCAGATGGACCTCATCAATAGGTCGCTTCCTCGGGTTCCTAGATGAAGGATCCATAGGCACAATGGGCATCTGGGGGGGTGTCGATGATGAGGATGGTATGGCATGTGATAGCAATGAGGTCAAACCTTGGCTAGATTTATTTGGTTGGAAATCAAGGTGTGTTTATGGCAAGGTTGACTCAGGGATCTACTGCACCATGTTGTAATACTTGAAGGGCTCTAGGTCCATAGGGATGACATGAAATTTCCCTTCATGAGTGTACTTGAGGCACTGGTGAGTGATGGAAGGGATACACTTCATGTCGCTGGTCCATGGTCTACCTAACATGATATTGTATGTCATCTCACCCTTCAGGATGTGGCATAAAGTCAGGATGGTATTTTACCCTACCTGGATAGGTAGGATGATTGTGCCAACCATTAAGCATATGGTATCATTGAATGCTCATAGGGTGTATGTAGATACGATAATGTGGGATGCTGGGAGCTTCAAGTTCTTGAGAGTTATTGTAGTGATGATGTTGCTAGAAGATCCAATGTCTATCAACACTCTCTTGTATGGTGTCCCATTTACACATGCAACGATGTGCAAGGGAGGGTCTACCATATCATTTGGAACTAGTTTAAGTTCATCTTATTAGAAGGTAATCACCAGTTCTATGCACTATTGTACATGCCCCACAAAGTTTTTGAAGGAGTTAGACTCCAGGGGTAGAAGCTCTATGGCCTTAAGGATCTCCATAAAGGCTTTTCTATGAGGTTGCAATTATTGAATGAGCTCATAGATGGAGATCCGGGTATATGTTCTTAAGCTTTGAGTGAGCTTACTCTTAATGGTGGCCATAGTCCTAGGTGGTAGGTTCAACATTGGAGGAAGTAATTATTGTGATATCAAAGGGACATTGCTCTGATAAGCAGGTGGTGCGGCTGGATTTGGATACCACCTATTCCTCATGACAATACCAATCATGTCGATATACCCATGCTTAGGGGGGACATGGTGAACCTGATTCACCTGGGGCACTGGCTTGGCCTGCTCCACATGGGCAGGTAAGGGGTATTTGAAGACCTTCATATGTTGGTTGTTTGGCGTGATAGGATTATCCACCTGAAGGAACTTCCTATCGATCATGTCTTGCACCAAATGTTTAAACTTGTAGCACATTTACACATCACGCATGTTTTGCCTATGAAATTTATAATATAGGTCTTCTTTGTACCCTTTGGGCCTGGGTGCATATGGATCGATAGGTTGAATCTTAGGCAGATTGATTGAATTAGCCGCTAAGAGGTGCTCAAAAATTGAGTCCATAGACTCTACAATGGGCGTGAACTATCACTTGGGGTGACGCTATTGATTTTACCCTTGAATGTTCTAGTTGTCCCTGGCATAGTTGCTAGGAATGGCCTGATAATTAGGCTTTTGAGGTTGTGTTGCTTGCATCGACCCTGGTACACTAATGAAAACCTGATTCACTACTGCTAGCTTAGGCTGCACTGGGGTGTTCTTAGCATTCTTGTTCCACTCCTTCTTGCGAGGCTTCACAATTTTCCCCTCTTGAATATTGATGTCTTCAATGGTCCTATCTTGTGCTAGGGCATTTTTAAGAGTGGGATACTATTGCAGTTGCAACAACAAGGAGATTGGATTTAGGTAGCTCTTGGTAAACATTGAGTCAACTTCAACAAGGGGAGTAGATAAAATAGCTTGTTGAGTAAGGCTCACCAGCTATTGCCAAAATTTGTTATCAACTCATCATCATACTATTTCAATCCAACGAGATCAGCCAACATTACCTTCCTCTTGGTATTGAAGGTGAAGCATTCTAGGAACACATCCGTAAGTTGGTCCAAGTTATGGATGCTATTCTTAGGGAATTGGTAAAACCACTCTATGGTAGGGATAAAGAGGGTAGTCACGAATATCCTCAAAATTAAAACATTATCATAGATGCTGAAGCATTGACCTAGGAATATGGTGACATGTTCTTGTGCATCTTCCTCTCCCTTAAACATAGCCAACTGAGGCAATTTGAATTTCTCTAGATAAGGGGGGGTAGGAACCAAAGGATGAAGGGGCTAACTATGTAACTAGTGTAGAGTGGGATTTTGAGATCTATACCCAAAGGTCTTGTTATCTACTGACTCTAGGCACTCTAGCAATTCTCGATATGGGCCTGAGGATTTAATCTCTTCGTCCTTGCTCACATCCTACGATGGAGGTCTAGGATCCTCCAACCTATTGTGGGATGGTGGAATATCACCCCCTTGGCCTGGTAAGGCATCTCTAAAAACTCTACTTCTAGCTCATACTCAATGTAGGCCCCGTAGGGCGTCTCTCAAGCTGATCTATAAAGAGGGGTATTTGCCCACTGTGGGCATCCTATTTTTGGCCTGGGAGGTAAGTCTCGATTTGGCCTAAGAGGTCATGGAGGCAATATTGGATAAGGCCTAGGAGACTTATATCGAATGAGTTTGGGTTGCCTTGAGTGGAATTCCTATCTATGTATCTTAGGGGTAAGAATCCTCTCTTATAAAGTCTTCTGGAACAACTCATTGGTATGTCATTTGATTCTTTCTTTCTCAAATTGATGCAAGCGATCTAGTTTTTCATTATTGTGTCGAATCTATTTGAAATGAGCTTGGCATTCCACATATTTTATAGTTAATTGGTTAATTTTTTTTTCTATGTAAGGCCTAAGGGGCCTAGGAGCCTCACCTTGAGGTAGACCTCTTTCAAGATAATCTGTGATATCTTTCGTGCGCTTCCATTGATCGAGGACCGCCACATTGACTTGAGGTTTGGGCCTGAGCATATGTTCATTATATTTATCAGGCACAAAGGAACATCGGGCATGCATGGAATACTATTCTTGAGGATAATCAAGGATATCCTCGTGCCTTCCTTCATGAATTAGGAAGGGAAGGTCAGAGTTAGCTCACCCTGAGTGACAAGTATAATACCCGTCAGGTTGCTTAAGCTATTGTATCCTATCAGGGCATTGTAAAGGTGAGGTTGGATCAACTTGCTTTGTCTAGTGTGTGAAGTCATGCTCAGCCTCAAGCCTATAAATAGGTATGTCAAACCTGATAGGTACACAGATGTGACACTGCTCTTTCTATTAGCACATCAACATGCTATTTTATTTCATCAAAAAATGTGTGTGATGTATCTAAATATCAGGAACACCCTCCCAGGTAAGGTCCATTACCTATAGGGGTGTCCCGCATAGGGCTCCCTCATAGGTTTAGCTCATACCCTGCTATCTTGGGGTTGGGGTGAGTAGAGGCTCACCAGAGAGGTATGACCAAGTCCCTGGGGCTATAGCAGAGATGACTCATGTATCCTAGCCCACTCTCTATAGCTTCCACCCATGATTGAGATTGGCTATGGGTGCACACCATCGTAACTCTCTACCAAACCCTAGATGATTATTTTATTTACAAATTCTTAATGAAACGGTAAACAAAAAAGGAAAAACTCAATAAGACAGATGATTATCTCTTTTAAATTTTAGATGTGAATCCCTAAAATTTTTGGTGTGTTTAATGTGTTGTTTTTAAAGAATGACCTTGTGTCACGTGTTTGAAATCTTGTTGAATGATAATATTATGTTTAATTAGATTTCACCTATATACTCACAACCTGAATATATAGCTATGAACTCCATGTCATGTTATCCTACCTATAATATGTGGTAATGAAGTCCATACATGGCTAATGAGCACAGGTACTACCACTTCCTCATCCAGTTCACCTGTAGTTTATGATATACCTCTTCGAAGAGAGATATGTGCTATAACCAACAAGATATGATGGATCTTGGAATCAAACTTGGAAAAGAACAAGGTTCATGGGATTTGAGATGATGGATGGATATAAAGCCACCTCGTCAAACTCTACCAGTGGATGGTGATGAAATCCACCTCACTAGCATTTAAGGAAATCATGGTGTGTGTGGTTCTTTTTAACGCAAAGAAAGTAAAAAAAAAAGAATTCGATTATCATTCACTAAATGCATGCAAAAATGTGTGTTTTACTTTCAAAAAGTTAGTATAAAAAAAACTCACAAATGTATCTATAAATGCAAAACCCTAAATGTTAGTCTACCCATTGGGTAGACTACAAGCAATCAAACCATAAATATGCATTCCTACTTTGATTTTATTTGATTTTTATCCTTTTATGTGTTTTGTTATTTAACATTTAAGAAAAAGGGAAACTAACTTTTAACCTTTCTAAACAACCAAAATATGCAGGAAAAACCAAATAAAAATAGTTTTTGAAAGTGCAAAATAGAGATGGAAGATTCATATGCCTACCTCATCACTACCAAAACTTACTATTTTTGGAATTCTTCTTAGAAAGCTCTCTGGTTTCTACTCACTCCAAGGTGGGATGAATAGTAGGTCTACATTTGTTCTAGTGTGGGACAAATTCACATTCGTCCTAGGGTGGCACAAATAGCAAGTCAGAGTTCATTTCAGTATAGAACAAATAGAACCTACAACATAAAAATATGAAAAATGAGATTGAAACTTCACCTAAAGCAAAAGGGACTAGGTCCCATCATGATCGACACTAAATTAGGAAAAATGGTGCACCAAATTATGATAAAAAATGGTGCGAGGCAAGAGGCACCACTTGGCCACCAGGGAGGCATGCATTAGGGGGGAAAAGAATCTTCAAAATTGACCTCCCTTATGGAGCAAGGCATAAATATGATGTGTGCTCTAACTTGTTGGCATGGGCAGGCAAAAAATGTACCGTTTCCAGGTGCCATTTGTCTAGATTTGACTTTTTTCCGATCAAAACTACTATTCGCTCCACCCTAGGATGAATGTTGCTATTGGATCCAGGGTGGGATGAATAGGTTCTATATTCATCCCAAGGTGGGACGAATAGAAACAAAGAGTCCAAAAGGTCCCAAAAATGGCCTAGAACCTTCATAAACCTTGCACAAAATGGTTAGAACCACTGTATACCTCCTAAGGGCTACCCTAAAGGCCTTGGTGTGTCATTTTAGCCGTTGCTTTTGGTAGCATAACCGGATTGACCATATTTTAGTGTCTACAAGTAGATTCTAATAGTAACTCAAATAGTATCTCTAATACCATTGATGGTTTTTTAATCCTTAATACTACCACAAAAATCATAGGTTAAATATCATACGATCAAATATAATATAACCAATAATACAATAAGATCAAGATAATGATATGAGTAGAATAATATATATATATATATATATATATATTAAGGATTCTAATATATCAACTAACATTCAATAATAAACAACAATATGAATGTAGATAGCTTGAATCATACATGTACAAATAATGTAGCACAACCTACAATATTGATTGCTAAAAAATATATGCAATCTTTATTACTTCTCTTTCTATTACAAATATGATATTGAATGATAGTGATTGATAATTGGATTCTTGATGCTTCTCTATGGAGTACTATATAACCATGACTCTTTGTATACTTGACTATTCCTTTCTATATGCCAAGTCTCATGACTCTTGGCTACTCTACTTGACACTTGCATATTTGATGAACACTTGACTCTATATTGTATGCACACCTAAACATGACTCTTGACCTTCACTTTGCACACTCTAATATAAGACACTTGTGCACATATATATTATATATTTGCACTCTTACATATAAGAAATTTGTGCACATATACTCAACTTACACTTGCACACACACTCACATGGAACTTGTGCATTTCTTACACATTACAACTTTACATGACACTTGTGCATTTCTTGCACATACACACTTAGATGAAAGGGAAAATAATACTCACTCTAAACTATGACTCAATCCTAATCTAATATTTACAAGATGTACCATGAAGGTACCATGGGGTACATTAACATGTACCGAATAATATAATATACTCCAACATTTTATTTATCTAACATAGGTATGATTATTGAATTTACCATATGATGTGGTATGTTATATTTAATGTATATATTTTCTATATATAATAAAGTTTAAATACTCTAGAAGATAAATCTAAGACCGCCTTCATCACACCTTGGGGAGCCTTTTATTACCAGGTCATATTCTTTGGCCTAAACATGTAGGAGCTACCTATCAATAGGGTATGGCATACATTTTTCATGATGTGATTCATGACATCTTTAAATACTATGTTGATGATCATCTTGGGCAATCTATAAAATGATATCACATTTGGGATCTAAGATAGATTGTTGAATTATTAAGATAATACAAGGTCCACATGAAGCCTTCTAAATATGTATTTGGAGTAACATTAGGAAAACTTCTAGGTGTCATTATCTCTCAATGTGGAATTTAGGTGGACCTTGATAAGATATCCACTATTAATGATATGACACCCCCAAAGACAATAACTCAACTTTGAAGTCTTTGGGGAAAGTTATAAGCCATCAAGAGATTTAATTTCTAGTTAGTTGACAAATTCCAACCCTTTTTCAAACTCTCAAGAAAAGAAAATGAATTCAAATGGGATGATGAGTATCAAAAGGATTTTGATACTCTAAAAACAAATATTATTTATCTCCTTTTATTTTTGTTTTTCTTGACCCTCTTAAGCCTTTGCTTTTATTTATCATAGAAACTATCCATGCCATAGGTACTATGTTGGCACAATAGGATGACCAACATAGATAAAGAGTTATCTACTATATCAATAAAACCCTAGTGATCTATGAAGTTTGATATACACCTTTAGAAAATATTTTCCTAGCAGTGGTATTTTCTTCTCAAAAATTGAGACATTACATGTTAAGCCATAAAATCTATCTCATAGATAGTGTAGATCCCTTGGGGTACCTCATGTCCAAACCTTACCTCTTAGTCTATAATATCAAATGGGTAATGACATTTAATGAGTTTGAACTTGAATTCATTATCTAGAAATTAGTAGATGGATAGGTACTAGCTAACCAACTAGCAACAATACCTTTACTTGCTAGTCACTTGATAGTCATAGAATATCTAGATGAAACAATTTGTAATATTAAAATTTCCAAATTTGATTCCTAGAACCTATACTTTGATGGTGCAAGATGTTTCAATTGAGTAGGGAAAATAATCATCCATGTGTCACCTTAGAAAATCATTATTCCTCTATCCTTTAAACTTTAATTATCTTATACTAATAATATAGTTGAGTATGAAGCCCTAATTCTTGGACTTCATTCATCCCTATCTCTAAAGGTAAAAACACTCTATTTATAGGGATTCTTAGCTTGTTATAAGTCAAATTAATAAATTTAATTAAAAAAATATGAGAATATTAAATTGTACAAATAAATTATTGATAAATTAATGGTTGCTTTTGACAAAGTCATCATTGATACTATCCTTCATTCTAGCAATCATTAGACAGATGGTATGGCGATTACAACCTTGCTCATTTCCTTAGAACTAGAGTATGAAAAATACATACTCATTATTTGATAAATAAAATAACTTATAACTTTAGAATGTAGTTATAAGCCTTTAGAAATATTTACTATCAAACAAGCTCTCCTGCTTGACCAATGGTGCAAGGACATCTTTTCCTTCTTTAAGGATGGAATCCTACCAAAAGGTCTCAATAAGAATGCACACACAAATTTGAGACAACATGCTTATAGGTTTTTCATCATAGATGATATACTGTAAAAAAATTCCTTTATGGCATCCTTATTAGATGCTTAAACTTAGATAAAGCTAAGCAAGTCATTTATGATGCCTATGAGGGAACATGCAATGGTCACTTTAATGGAAATACCATCAAAAAGAAACTTATCTAGTTAGGATATTAATGACCATCCATGAAGAAATATTGTTATGACTATATTTTAAAATGTGATTGTTGTGGAGTTTCCACAACCACCCCAAAATTCTTGGGGACCCACTTGTCATATTTTGATATGAAAGGTTTTTGGTTTTTTTTGGTTTGTAAGAATAGGGATGTTTGACAATTTTGTTTTAATGATTTTAATTGCTTTGGTTATTTGATATTTAATGATTAATTAATCTAGGCATTAATGCTTAGATTAATTAAAATCCATTTTTATGAATAGGAGTTTAATGTTCTTCATACTATCTAAGGTGATGGAATATGTTTAACAAAGTAATGCCTGACCTAAAACAAAAAGAGGATACAAAAGGTACAAAGAAATTGAGATAGAAGCCAATATGCTATTATCTACATAATATAATTGCATTAACTATATTATGTACACAATATTCATATTTTTAAGATTATGTTATAAGGTTCTAAAATGTTATCATTATAATAATATTATTATGATTATATTATAATGTTATTATTATAATAATATTTTTGTGATTACATTCTTCTAAAATGTTATTATTATAATAATATTATTATATTGTATATAATAATATTATTATAATATACTTTATAAAATACGTGATAATAATATTTACGATAAGGCAAAGTTTAACATCGTTTCGGTTGATTGCAGATAAGGCAATGGTGGCTATTCGAAAACATTTGAAGACATGAGTGGCTAGTCCAAGAACGTTCAACGCCATGGCAGTGAAGCTTCACAGAGCAATGTCAGAAAAGAAGAGGCAGTCCAAGATGGCGTTAGGGTTTTAGAAGAATAGCATGAAAGGTGTCAGAGTTGTCAATGAAATGGTCGAGAGGTAGAGTTATGCCATCGAACAAGGAAGGAAGAAGCGTTATTAGGGCAACCTGTGATGCCAATTGATGGAGTTAAAGGCCAGCCTCGAAGAGAATGGAAGGTTTTAGTGTTGCATCTATTTCATTATGCTATGACAACATGAGTGTGAGAGTAGGGAGTTGAAAAACACCATGGCTACATAGGTTTGGTAGCACCACGACATCGATGGTAGCATCGATGGTTGCATAGATTTGGTAGCACCACAATGATGATGTCAGTGCTATGACTGTGTAGTCTTGGAAGTGCCATGGCTACATAGGTTTGGCAGCACCATGACATCAATGGCAGTGCTATGGCTACGTAGTCTTGGCAGCGCCATGGTTGCATCGTTGGCAGTGCTATGGTTGAATAATTTGGACAGTTCCATTGCTGCATAGGCAGTGTGATGGTTTTGTTTGGTTACGTGGAAACCAAAGTGCCCAAGATGGGGTAATGCCATCCTAGTCCTTGGGAACATTGGTATGGCTTAGGAGAAATACCATCGGGTCTCGGCCTCAAAAAGTGACAATGAAAGTTTCGCTGAATAAGATTGGCTTGTATTATTTTAGTTAATGTGAATGTGGCTTGATCACGTTAAATGTTTTAAAGGAGGTCTAAAATCGTAGGGGTTCTAAGGTATTGTTAATGCTTTTATCATTCGTTTGATGGATGTAAAATGGTATTCTTGGGTAGAATGCTTATAAGAGAAAGGGGAGATATAAGGATTCATGCAAAGTTATGTTTTACTTGTTAATTTTTTAAAAATAAATAATGTTTAGAAGTGTCATGTTTATTAAATCATAGAAAATGATGATGGATTATTTTCTTATATCCATTCATTATTTTGGTTGTGAGAGAAGATGAAGTGAAAGGAATTCTAAGCATTATTTATACCTTGCTATCCTACCCCTTTCAAGGGAGTCTAGAAATGATGTAACATTCCGAGAAAGCAATAAAGAAAGAGCATTTTTCAGGTTTGACAGGGTAGCAAAATTTTGTGAGCAAAATCAAAAGGAGGGTTTTTATCATAAAACTAACATTTTTAGTGTCTTATCATTTCTGAATTTTAGTGACTTCTAGCCATTGTATTATGCCATGAAATGGGTTGCAATAGGTGAAGGTCAAGATTATGCAATTTCTTTATGTTTCCTTTGAGTCTCACACTTGATTTAATGGTATTGTGCTTATGTTGCACGTCCATTGATTCAGGTTGTTTTATGATTACCTCATAACTTAGGATTTTGCAGGGAGGAGCTTGCTAAACTAATTTAGAATTTGACTTTTTTCAGCTAACCAAATTTGCATGTTTATTTAATTTATTATTCTCAAAATTTATTTTATTTCAAGCATTCGAGCATTCCATTATGGTCCATCCAAAATTTTAGTTTCTTTCATTTCCATTCAGGTCCTTTTCCATAATTTCTAATAATTTCTTGTTAGTTTCATTTTTTTGGTCCATTTCCAAAATTGTTAAGCTTTCAAGTTATTTCCATTCAGGCCATTTTCCAGAATATCTGCACCTCCATGTTTCATTAATCTAAAACTTTCAGATAAAACACATGGTTTAGGAGGGATACCAACCTATTATTTCACTTTAAACTAAGATAAGAAATTAAAGCTAAATTTTCTAACATTGCTAACATGCTAACTTCTACTAACCACTATTAGGGTAGTGGCATCAACATAAGGAAGATAAAATGAACCCAACTATCTAAAATTTACTTCATATTAAAGGCACAGGTATTAAAATGAGGTTGAAAATTCCACATTTTTTGATTTGAAACATTTTAAATGAAGATAAAATACTCTACTAACAGGGATTCAGGGTAGCACCAATTTAAAACAAACCCTAAAAAGATCTACTCTTATTTTTATTTAAATATTTCAAATCACTAAGCATTGTTTAGAACCAGTAAAGGCCCCTTGTTTATGGTCACATGCATTATTGAATTATTTCGGCACTATTGTAATATTTTAGATATTTTACCAGAACCTTGGAGAAGTTGAATGTTTATCATTTGGTTTCTTTTCAAGAGAGAGTTTTCTATTCAATACTCTACATGTGGTGGTATTTTGCAATTGGGAAAAATATACACTCAACATATTTGGCGCTAGAAGGAGGGCCTTCTTTTATGATTTGTGATTTAGTTTTTTTCTAATGCTAACGTGGTCAGTTTTGGTTCAATAGTATTGTGTTTGCAGGTGCAACATTTTAATATTGACTAGTTTGTGAGAAGCCTTAATAGAATAGATTTGAGTTTTCCCAAAATGGACCAACCTAGATGTATTGCTACTAGGTTTAAAACCATTGAGGAAACCATTTTTCAAAGTCTTTCTCCCAAAACTAGGAAACCGAGGTACAAAATCCAAGAGATTAAAATCTCATCCGAGCTTTCTGATACGTTAGGTTTAGAGATGCTTTGCCAAGATTTGGAAATACTAGCTCTCAGATATCTAAATTTGAATACCTTCAGTGGATGTGCACCCATTAGTTCCACCGCAAGAGCTACATCAAGTGTACCCATATTCGTCATCTCGAGTGTATCAACTGCTTTAGTAGGGTCATTACCTTTGGTTAATATGGCCCAACAACAACAACAACAACAACTAGTTCCTTGGTTTGGTACCCAAAGTTCTCCGTTAAGTATACCTAGGGATATCCATGACATACCTAGGCACCTTTAGAGGTATATCCCTAAGTTTATCCATGATGGTCCCATTTTAGCTGAAGAACATGTTCAAATTTATAAGGATCATATGATTATGTAGGGATTCAATCATGAAGACGTCACTTGTCGACTCTTCCCTAATAGCTTTGACCAAATGGCTCATGAATGGTACATGAATCTTCCTGTAGGGTCCATTACATCTTCGACCTAGTTGGAAGCTACATTTTTTAATCAATTTAGGTCATTGCTAGATCCTACCATCATGTATAACCAATTCATGTCATGCAAGAGGTCTCTGAATGAACCTATCAGAACATTTAATGCCTGATTCTAAAAGGTTTACATAAATGTGACTCGTCACTTTACAATAGATGTTGCTATGGCATTGAAATTATACCTCATAGCCTTAAATCCGATGACAACCATGTTTACTAGGAGAAATTTTCAAGTTACAATGCTGGCATTAGCCTATACTGAAGCTATGACTATTGAGAAACAAATGACATCGCAAGGTGGCACTATGCCTCAATTTACCATGTTAGGGCAATATGGCCCTTACAATCAATTTGCCATGATGAATCAAGCTATGACACCTAAAATACCCATGATGAATGCTTTTCCATATCATCAGTCATACCCATTCGCTCCCACGCTTTCGTATTTTTTGACATACCCTAGTGCTGCCATTCCACCCACTCCAAAAATGATGGCTGCTAATCAGATAACCTTGCAAGGATTTGAGGTGAGTAGTACTCAAGACTCAAATACCTATCCCATGGTTGTGCCTCTTCAAGCCAAGGGTCCATGGTGGACCCAAAACACCTAGAGTCAAAACTTAGTGCCTAATCGAGAGGTTGCTAATGTCAAAAATGTTAGTGGATCTGGGGCTGTCATGTCCTAGCCACAAGGACCCAATTTTTATCTAGAAGATCTTAAGAGAATGACCATCAAACAAGGCAATGTCATCATTCGGTTACAAAAAAAGGTTGCCCAAAATCACATGCCCAATAAAAACCACGACCATAGGAGAACAGGACCATACAATACACAACCTAATAATGGGCACGTACCCAATTTGATAGCCAATAAGGATGATGTGTTAGAATATTGTGATGAGTCAGAGTCATGTGATGAGGAAATGCATCACTATTGCCATATAAAGTCAGAATATTTGGTGTCTGAAGTCATTCATTATTTATAAAATGATGAGATGATGTGTTAGGAGAGGAAGAAGATGAAGCTTTGGAAGCCCAGGCTGCTAGTTTTTTTGGGAAATCTAATCATAAGTATTTTACCAGGAGTTCTAAGGATCCGAAAACCTCTTCTACTCCCCAAAAAATCCTTTAGTTCCTCCTGATATAAAAGGTGATGTGAATCCACCACCTCCATTTTTGGAAGCACCTAGGACAATGCCAAAAGTGTCAAATATTGGAACATCCACTTATGACTTGGAAGAATATATGAAAAGGACCAAGGCCAATATCTCAATGTATGAGGTCTCTCTATTGTTGGGGCAGGATAAAATCATGGGGAAGAGATTAAATTTCTCGAGTCAAATTCATGAGGTTAAATCTATAGAACCCCAACTTGCTATGATGAAAGAGAAACCAGAGGTACCTCATTTTCTCATAACTATTAGGATCATAGGCAAGTATTTACACAACTATTTTATTGATTATGGTGCCTCAGAAAACATCATACCTCTTGAGATAAGCCAAAATCTAGGACTTAAGATTGTTTATTCAAGTAGCAAAGTGGTCCAATTAGATAGATCTATGGTGGACATAATAGGTGTTGTAAAAGATCTCCTAGTTTAGATCAACTCAGATCCTAGGGTCTAACATTACACGGATATCCTTGTGCTAAATATTGCTGCCAAGTATGACATGGTGTTGGGCAGGGATTGGAGCAGAAATCTCAATGGTTATGTGGTGACTGATTCCTCCCATATGTGGTTGCCATGGAGAGGAGTTGTAAACCAAATTAGGGTATGCAAAGAGCCCAGAATTAGGGAAATGATTACATAATATAATAAACCTAATTGGATTTAGTTTACTAAAATAGAATTAGGGATTTACAATTTTTAGATAGAGGACATAGTTGAAGGGTCCCAAAACGATAATATTTACCATTATACTTTGAAAGAAAACAAGAGGGTGTGGACCCTAAAGTTTGATGGGTCTAAATCAAAACAAGGTGTGGGAGCTGGGGTAGAGGTCACATGTCCTAGTAGTAAGCCTTTGCTTGCTGCCTATAGATTATAGTTCCCGACCACCAATAATGTGGTGGAGTATGAAGCCCTAATTTTTGGACTTCAGTTGGCCCTAAGAGAAAAGGTAAAATACCTTAAGGCATCAGGAGACTCAGAGTTAGTAGTCAAATAGGTCAAGGAGCAATATACATGTAGAGACAAGATATTGAACCTCTATAAAACTAGAGTGAGAGAATTAATTAATGAGTTTGATGCTTTCAATATTTCCCTCATCTCAAGAAAAAATAATAAAATGGCTAATTCGTTATCCGTAGCGGCCAGCATGCTTTCATCTACCGACCATAAAAAATGTAAAAAAATTTCCATTGAGCTAGTGCCTTGCCCCTCCATACCAGACAATATCACGAACTTACAGGTCTTTGATAGTGATAGATACATTTTTAGTTTTGTCACTAATTCTAGTATATTTGAAAATTAGGTTATAGAAAAATAAGAGAGGAGGGAAGTAGAAGTAGGAACAACCGGAGTATGGAACGAGATGCCAAGTGATAGGGCCTCTCTAGAATTTTTTTTTTATATTGGATATCAAAAGAAAAAAGAAAGAAAAATACCATCCCCCAAGGAATCATGCAATTCAATCAATTTGGGGAGTGCAATAGATCCATGTGAAGTGTTCATTGCAAAGGCATGCACATAACGAGAGAAGGAATCAATAGCTTAGGTTTTAGGAGAATACATTGATTGCATAGCTTGGAGTTATAAGAGATGAAAACTTATGACCCGAATGTAATAATCCATACTATTCCTCTGAATCCTGATTCCAAACCTTTTAGACAGAGGCAAAGAACGATTAACCCAATCCTAGAGCCCCTGATAGAGAAGGAAGTGAAGAGGTTGTTGGAAGCCAAAATCATATTTTCTTTTAGGCATTCCACATGGGTGGTTAATATTGTCCCTGTTAGGAAGAAGAGTGGAGAGATTCGGTTGTGCATAGATTTTAGAAATCTAAACAAAGCTTGCCAAAAAGACAATTACCCATTACCCACCATTGACGAGATACTCCAAAAGGTAAATGGGTCTAAAATGATGTCATTCTTGGATGGATACTCGGGATATAATAAAATTCTCATACATCCAAATGACAGGATGAATACGACCTTCACCATGAAGTGGGGAAAATTTGCCTACCAGAGGATGCCGTTTGGTTTTTTGAATGTTGGAGCCACTTTCCAAAGAGCCATAGATTTTGCATTCAAGGGGATTAATGGTAAATTTATTATTTTCTATGTGGATGATATTACTAGCTTCTCTACGAAGAGGGAAGATCATGTTAGAGACTTGAGGAAAGTGCTCCAAAGGTGCATGGAACATGGAATTTCCCTAAATCCAAAAAAGTGCATCTTTGGGGTAACATAGGGTAAGCTGTTAGGACATGTCATTTTGAAATATGGGATTTTTATAGACCCAAAGTGGATAGGTGCTATCCGGGATATTCCTCATCCCAATAGAAAACATGAGCTTAGGTCCTTTTTTGGTAAGATTAATTTTGTGAGAAAATTCATTTCAGGTTTTGTTGAAATCGCCAAGCCCCTAAATGACATGCTAAAAAAATATGTTCAGATAAAGTGGACCAGTGAGAATAGGTATGCCTTCACAAGCATCAAGGATGTTATTTCCAAAGCCCCTGTTCTCATTAGTCCAGACTATGCTAAACCATTTTATATTTACACATTTTCTTTAGATCATTCTTTTGCAAGTGTGTTAACTCATAAAAGTGAAGATAAGATTGAAAATCCTATAGCATTTTTGAGTTATCCTTTGAAGGATGTGAAACTGAGGTATTTTTTCCTAAACAAGCAAATGTATGCCTTGTTTAAAACTGTAAAAAAATTCAGGCATTACATAGTGCATAGTAAAGTTTTTGCTATAGTTCCTGACCCGGTAGTAAATTCCATATTCTTACAGAGTGAGCTAGGTGAAATAAGGGTGAAATAGATTTCCACCCTTCAAGAATTTGACTTAGAGATAAAGCCCATGAAGATAGTGCATGGACAAGGTTTGGTCAAGCCTATCACATAAATTGACCCTTTAATAACATGCCAAAACTACGAGGTTAATGATATCACTACAGAGGAATGGTACGTAGATATTGTATATTTTTTGTTGCATGGTAAGTGCCCTTCTCATTTGAATTCCACTCAGCACAGGGCACAATGTTTAAAATCAGCTAGATTTCTAATTAAATCTGGTGTGTTGTACATGAAGAATTATGAAGGAATTTTCCTTTGTTGCATTACTCAAGAGGAAGAAACCCAAGTACTCAAAGACTTCGATGGTAAGTATGGAACTGGACATGGGTCATCAAACACGATAGCACACCAAATTATTATAGCTAGGTATTATTGGCCCCACTTGTTTAAAGACGCACATGCACATTGAAGAACATGTCACATATGCCAAGTGGTAGCCAACAAAGAGTGGAATGCAACAATGTCATTGCATCCAATGGTAGAGACGAGACCATTTGCACAATGGGGATTAAAATTTGTTGGGATGATAAATCCTAACTCGTTCGACTCCCATAAGTTCATCCTCATCGCTATTGATTACTGCACAAGGTGGACAGAGGCTATACCTACTAAGAATGCCACCTCTGAGGTTGTGATTAAATTTCTAGAGGAAAACATATTCACTCATTTTAGAATGCCTAAATCCATAGCAAGTGACAACGGTTCTGCATTTTCCTCTTTAGAATTTGCAAATTGGGCATACGACAATAAGGTGAGTCTAAAATTCTCTTCCAATTATTACCCCCAAGGCAATGGTTTGGCAGAATCATCAAATAAAAATTTATTATGCATAATCAAAAAATTACTTGAAAAGAACCCTAGATATTGGCATAGTAAGTTAAAATTTTCCCTTTGGGTAGGTAGGACCAGAAGCAAGGAGTCAATTAGAACATCTCCTTATCACTTAGTCTATGGGCAAGACCCTGTTTTTCCTACTAATCTGAAATTGCAAACTTTACATTTTATAAAAGACTATATTGGGACTGATAATAAACTTGAAACCATATTAACCCAATTAATGCATCTTGATGAGAAAAGAGAGGAAGCCATGCTTCATTTTAGCAAACATCAAGACATAATAAAAATGTGGTTTGATAAACGGTCCAAAATTAAGGTCTTTAAAGTTTCAGATTTAGTTTTTTTGTGGGATAAAAGGCATGAAAAAAAGGAGAACACGAAAAGTTTGATTGCTTGTGGCTGGGACCCTATCTAATATCCAAAGTCCTAGGTGAAAATAGTTTCATATTAAAAACCTTATCCATCAATGACCTTCATTTAAAGCATTATTTTCAGGCCTAAGGGTAGAGTCATTGTATTATATGTACACTAATAAGCTTGTTTAATTGTTTGTCTTATTAGTTTTATTTCCTGTTTATTTGATATTGTTTCTTTGATTTCAGAAGTCTTTAGTATGTCAAAGTGGTCCAGTTTTGGATTTAATTGTAGGATTAAGAGGTCAGCCTATGTGTATACAAATGTCAACCAAGACTAAAAGGATGTGAAAAATTGGAATCATATGGCAAAAGGCTTGAACATGTAAAACATTGTTTGCAGATCATGAAGCATGAAGTCGTTGATCTTGCATATCATCCACCCATGTCTCAAAGGCACATTATTATTACATAAACATCATATGCTAAATTCAAACATTGAAAGTGATGTCCAATTATCTTGGGATCAAAGGCACACAGAACACTAAGAATATCTTAGGTTTGGAATTTGTTGTCGAAGTTGTCGTAGGTCTATCACATTTCTGTCCATGTCCAACATCTTGGGTAAAATAATATGAAACCATACTTGGATGGGGATGTGAGGCAAAAATATAATTATGGTCTATCCCGCCCTGCACATAGTCCATAAAATAGTGGTTTTTACCACTTTTGCAATACTTGAAAGCCCAAAATCAGAGTAGTAAGGATAAGGACAAATTCTCATCATGCTTAGGTTGAGAATCCAATTCCCCAAAGCTTTGATTTTGCCTCCATCACACCATGTATCATTGGGTTGTAAGGATCATACTACATATCCCTTAGAAGGATGGGTAGTCATCCCAAGATTCAAGAAATCCAAAGCAAAATGTTCACCACTCTGTTTCCATCACACCATTGATTATTGGATTGTAAGGATTGTACTGTGTCCCTCAGAAGTATGGGTAGTCATCCCAAGATTCAATAAGTTAAGAGAAAAATAATGGACTGCTATAGACGCTTGACTAGCAATGGAGTACACTCATTCCTGGTGACATGACTCCCGTAAGGTTGAGATTTATGGCCACCATGAGGATAGATTAGTCTGATGACCTCATACATAACTGGTTTAATTATTTTTGTAATATATGAGAGTAGTAAAAGATAGGGTTATATTCTCATCACACATTGGTTGAGAATCTGATTCCCCAAAGCTCTAACGTACACTTGCACACATTGGTCCTTGATGATGATGGCTCATAACCAAGACCTAGATCTAGTCAATGAATTCATCATACACACAGTTGATCCTAATATGGTTAGACATTTTTGAGGTGTTTGCTCAAGCCACCATAGAATGTGTTTCTCATGCTATAAAATTTTTTACCCTCAAAGCTCTCCATATCCATTGCCATAATTCTAGTCAGGTAAAATTGATGATGCAATGCGGAAAAGTTACAAAAAAAATAAGGTGTGGAGTGCTACACACACCCAAAGCTAATATTGCATGATTCTAATATTTTATTGTTCTTATAAGTCTATTGACATTATTCATGCATTTGCTGATGCTTGCTACATTCTGGTTTGGAGTTTGTTTTCAGATTTTCTTTTTGGGTTCTCACCGAAATGCTCAGGAGCATTTCCCAATAGTCACCATACTTTGTGGAGTTTCCACAACCATCCCAAAATTCTTGGGGACCCACTTGTCATATTTTGATATGAAATATTTCTGGTTTTCTTTGGTTTGTAAGAATATGGATGTTTGACCGTTTTGTTTTAATGATTTTAATTGCTTTGATTATTTGATATTTAATGATTAATTAATCTAGTCATTAATGCTTAGATTAATTAAAATCCATTTTTATGAATAGGAGTTTAATGTTCTTCATACTATCTAAGGTGATGGAATGTGTTTAACAAAGCAAGGCCTGACATAAAACAAAAAAGAGGATACAAAAGGTACAAAGAAATTGAGATAGAAGCTAATATACTATTATCTACCTAAAATAATTGCATTAACTATATTATGTACATAATAGTAATATTTTTAAGATTATGTTATAATGTTCTAAAATGTTATCATTATAATAATATTATTATGATTATATTATAATGTTATTATTATAATAATATTTTTGTGATTATATTCTTCTAAAATGTTATTATTATAATAATATTACTATATTGTATATAATAATATTATTATAATATACTTTATAAAAGATGTGATAATAATATTTACGATAAGGTAAAGTTTAATGTCATTTCGTTTGATTGCAGATAAGACAATGGTGGCTATTTGAAGACATGAGTGCCTAGTCCAAGAAAGTTCAGTGCTATGGCAGTGAAGCTTTGCAGAGCAATGCCAAAAAAGAAGAGGTGGTCCAATATGGTGTTAGGTTTTCATAAGAATAGCATGAAAGGTGCCATAGTTGTTAGTGAAACGGTCGAGAGGCAGAGGTATGCCATCGAAAAAGGAAGGAAGAAGCATTATTAGGGAAACCTGTGACACAAATTGACAAAGTTAAAGGCCAAAATCGAAGATCATGGAAGGTTTTAGTGTTGCATCTATTTCATTATGCTATGGCAGCATGACTGTCAGAGTAAGGATTTGAACAACGCCATGGATGCGTAGGTTTGTCAGCACCATGACGTCGATGGCAGCGTCGATGGCTGCATAGGTTTGGCAGCACCATGACATTTATGGCAGCATTGATGGTTGTGTAGGTTTGGTAGTGCCACGGTGATGATGACAACACTATGGCTACGTAGTCTTGGTAGCACCATGGTTGCATAGGTTTGGTAGTGCCACAACGTTGATGACAGCGCTATGGATGCATAGTCTTAGAAGTACCATGATTACGTCATTGGCAGCGCTATGGCTGCATAAGTTGGACAGTGCCATGGCTACATAGGTAGTGTGATGGTTTCATTTTGTTAAGTGGAAACCAAAGTGCCCAAGATGGGGGAATGCCATCCCAGTCCTTGGGCACATTGGTATGGCTTAGGAGAAATACCATCGGGTCTCGGCCTCAAAAAGTGACAATGAAAGTTTCATTGAATAAGATTGGCCTGTATTATTTTAGTTAATGTGAATGTGGTTTGATCACGTTCAATGTTTTAAAGGAGGTCTAAAATCGTAGGGGTTATAAGGTATATTTAATGCTTTTATCATTCGTTTGATGGATGTAAAGGGGTATTCTTGGGTAGAATGCTTATAAGAGAAAGGGGAGATATAAGGAGTCATGCAGGGTTATATTTTTGTTGTTAGTTTTTTAAAAATAAATAACATTTAGAAGTGTTATGTTTATTAAATCATAGAAAATGATGATGGATTATTTTCTTATATCCATTCATTATTTTTGTTGTGAGAGAATATGAAGCGAAAGGACTTCTAAGCATTATTTATACCTTACTATCCTACCTTTTTCAAGGGGGGGTTGGAAATGATGTAACATTTCGAGAAAGCAATAAAGAAAGAGCATTTTTCAGGTTTTGAGAGGGTAGCAAACTTCTATGAGAAAAATCAAAAGAAGGGTTTTTATCATAAAACTAATATTTTTAGTGTCTTATCATTTCTGCATTTTAGTGACTTCTAGCCATTGTCTTATGCCATGAAATGGGTTGCAATAGACAAAGGTCAAGATTATGCAGTTTCTTTATGTTTCCTTTGAGTCTCGCACTTGATTTAATGGTATCGTGCTTATGTTGCAGGTCCATTGATTCAGGTTGTTTTATGATTACCTCATAACTTGGGATTTTGTAGGGAGGAGCTTGCTAAACTAATTCATAATTTGATTTTTTTCAGCTACCCAAATTTACATGTTTATTTCATTTACTGTTCTCAAATTTTATTTCAAGCATTCAAGAATTCCATTCTGGTCCATCCATAATTTTAGTTTCTTTCATTTCCATTCTGGTACTTTTCCATAATTTTTGCTAATTTCTTACTAGTTTCATTTTTTTTGGTCCATTTCTAGAATTGTTAAGCTTTCAAGTTATTTTCATTTAGGTAATTTTCTAGAATTTTTGCACCTCCAAGTTTCATTAATCTAAATATTTCAGATAAAACACATGGTTTAGGAGGGATACTAACCTACTATTTCACATTAAACTAAGATAATAATGAAAGCTAAATTTGCTAACTTGGCTAACATTTCCAACATTCTAACTTCTACTAACCACTATTAGGGTAGTGGCATCAACATAAGGAAGATAAAATGAACCCAAATATCTAAAATTTACTTCATATTAAAGGTACAAGCATTAAAATGAGGTGGAAAATTCCACATTTTGTCATTTGAAACCTTTCAAATGAAGATAAAATACTCTACTAACAGGGATTCAGGGTAGCACCAATTTAAAAAAAACCTAAAAAGAACTGCTTCTATTTTTAGTTAGATCTTTCAAATCACTAAGCATTGTTTAGAACCAGTAAAGGCCCCTTGTTTATGGTCACATGCATTATAGGATTATTTTTGGCACTATTGTAATGTTTTAGATATTTTACCAGAACCTTGGAGAAGTTGAATGTTTGTCATTTGGTTTCTTTTCAAGAGAGAGTTTTGTATTCAATACTCTACATGTGGTGGTATTTTGCAATTGGGAAAAATATACACTCAACAGTGAAAAATACCAAAAACATAATAATCTTATCCATGCTCCATCTCAAGAACTTTAATCACCAAATTTTTCTTGGACCTTCTCTACTTGGGCCTCAACATCATTCATAAGATAAATCCTCCATCATTATATGGACATAAGTTCATTATTTTCATGATTGAATACTTTACCAAACTATACCTTTATCCTCTTACACTGGCCTTCAAGTGTTCAAATATATATTAAATCAATTCTTATCTTGGTATGGCATTTTGAACTTGATAATCTCTAATAATGGTACATATTTAAAATACAAGGACATTACCAAAATTTATACAAAATTTAAAATCCAACATAAGTTTTCAACACCCTATTATCCCTAGGAAAATGACCAAGTTGAAGCCTCTAATAAAACCTTAATTAAGATGCTAAATAAAATCATCACTAAATATGATTGTATTGGAACCCTTAGCTATACCTCAATCTATAGATCTACCATACTAATTTTTAAAATCTAATTGGTGTCATACCCTATACCTTGGTTTATCAAACCAATGCTAAATTTCCATTTGAATTGAATCTCCTTTCCTATAAATCCTCTTGAAATATGCCTCTATTGACGATGAGTATTTCCATGCTCATATTAACCAACTAAAGTTATTTAACAAAAAATATATCTACATATTAAAACACCTATGAGTCTATCATAAAGAACTTAAGAGAGCCTATGGAAAATGGGTACGATCCCATTCCTTTGATATTGGTGATTTGGTATTTAAGGAAAACAAAAAATACTAACATGAAAGAGAAGCTCAAAGGTAAATTTGAGCTATATTGGCTAGGTCTATTTATAGTAACCACTAAGTATTAGTTAGGATCATACCACCTATCTACACTTGATACAAAGCAACTAAAGGAATTTATGAATATTATACACGTAAAAATATACTATATCTAATCAAAATCATCTTGCATCACTTTATGTCCATAATTTTCCTACAAAAAATCTTTATGGTTGTTTGTATGTGTGATTGCCTATGTACATTTCTGCTTAATCCCATAGTTATGACTCATATGTACTAGCCTGATTCATATCTATAATCATGAGATTCTCTAGGATGCTATGATAATCCTAGTTAGTGTAGTTAGAACTTGCATTGCACTTGCACTATGTCACTGATGCTGGTGGATCCTTCATCATCTTTTGATTGCTTGTCATTAATAGAAATTTTGCTAAATTATCTCATAGTTCCACTTTCCTAGGATCTTAAAATCAACCACATAAAATCATTCACATAATCAAATTGATATTTCACAATATAAAATCTCATAATATTATTCATAAATCAACAATTATGATTACAAATTTTAATACTACGTTACAATGCATGGAGCTTTATCTCCATTAAATAACCTTACAAGATGACTCTTCAATACTCAACTATTGCTCTCCTCAAACATTCAGAATATACATCCTTTCACATTCCTCACACATGATAAAACTCTCACAACTTTTCGTTTTACATCTTGCCACATATCATGTGACTCTTCACTTACATATTTGACACTTAACTTTGATGAATTTTGACTTACTTGACACTTTTCACTCTCACAACTCACATAATTTTCATACTTTTACACTTGCACACTTTATTACATAACAAATGTACACTTCTCACATATTGACACGTATATTAGAAAATATATAAATCATACTCCCTAATCTAATATTTATAAACGTACAATGTAATACATGGTACTTTAATGCTAGAAAATAATGTAATATCTCCAACACCCCAATGTATTATATTATTTGGTGCAAATACTTCTAGTCTTCAATCTCTAATTCTAGTCTTCATCCTTTGAATTTGGCTCTCACACTACTTGAAGTTTTGACACTAACCTTTTCTCTATAATATTTGTCAGAATTTCTTTATGTAAAAGTATTTAAACATGTCCATGATCCTATTCCAATCTGATTTAATAATCCATCCATGTTGTACTTAAATTTTCTTTTTGTGATCTATTATTGGTTTGATCTTCTTACAAATTTTGTAATTTTGAAATGATTTTTATTTTAATTTGTGCCTTTTACATATTTTTGTTGTCTTATTTTTAGCTACTTTTATTTCATCATTTGAAACATTAGTTCCTTTGGGAATTTTCATTTTTATCATGATAATCTTCAATTTAGTCTTCATCTTCAATGTCTACAATCCTACCTATAAAGGTTCTTATTTTATTTTCTTCTTCAATTTCTATATTTTGAACTTCTTGAACTAAATTTCCTTTTTTTTTTTTTTCTTCTTTTGATCATTGTTGTTGCACATATTGATATTGAGGCTAATATTGCCTAGACTATTACCTTTGAAAAGGTCCATTCACTTGATTTATTTGATTTAAAGAATTATATCTATAAATACTTGTAGTATAACCTTTTATATTGCATCTATGATAATATCTTTATCTCCATTTAGACTGAGATTTTGATGATGTTGTAATTTTAATTATACATTTTTATTTGATATTAGAGTATTATTAGTCATCTCATATTTGACTAAATTCTCCTCTTTATATTCTTGAATAACATTAACTAATTCGTCAAAGGTTATGGTCTTATTTAGTGCTTGAAGAGAAGTGACCAAATTTTTAAAAGTTGCTGGGAGTGCTCTTAATGTAACTTAGCCTTTAATTTTGTTATCCTTCAAATAAATAATTCTATACTTTCTCCACTATGAACCTTTAATGAATATAATTGTGACTATAATTTTTAAGATAGTAGCCTTATTCTTTCCCTCAAATATTTTGCATTATTTATTCCAAGCAACTTTTGAAGTCTCTAGTTAACTAATATATGGCTTAATTTCATCAGTTATTCCAAAAATGATTATCATAAGTTCTTTTGCATCATCTTCTTCAATTTTTTGTTTTCTCCTTTCATATTTTAGTATATTCTTTGTTCCATTCACTATATCACATAGTTTTTCAACAATGTGAATTGATTTCATTTTATTTTTCTATGATGCAAAGTTCTGTCCTTTCAAAAGTTGTAATTCAGAAAGGAAAATATTACTATTTGCCATAATGGAACTCATTCATTAATTTTATTCATTCATCAATTCATCAAATTTAATTCTCTTTTTTTATCTCCCAAATTCAATTTTAAACTTAATTTTTAATCTCCACTTATATCTCCAAAATTTTCACATTCAATTTCACAAACAATCTTCAAATGATTCTTATGCATCAAAATTCAAATTTCATGAATTTCATTCAATTTCTAATTCATGACTTTTATCTCCCATATTATTAAATTTTATAATCCTTCTTTCATTATTTAAAAATCAATCAATTTTCATTCAATCGCCATTCAAAAACATTCAATCTTCATCAATCATTTATTCACCATCTTCATTCATTCATTTTATCAAATTTAGTTCATATCTCTCTAGTTTAATTCACAATTCAACTTCAATATTTCCTTAATCAATCAATCAAATTTTATTAAGCATATTATGTCCTTATATCTCCCAATCATTAATAAGTTTTTTTAAAGATTTCTTTTAACTACCAACTTTAGTATATAATTAATTAATTAATTCTCCTCTTTAAAATTTTAAAATTACTTATAATGATGAGGATTTAAGCTATTTGAAAGCTTGTCTCATATATCAATTAATCAAACACACATATATAAATATTACAAAATTGCTTGATGTGCAAAACAAAGGCCCAAAACTAAAAGCAAAGAGATAAACCTAACATAAAAACTCACAAATCATTTTGAAAGATATAATTAAAAAAAAAAAAAAAAAAACTAAGGATGTGACAATTTTAGGATAAGGCTTGACAATTTCAAAAAGGCTCACATACACTTTTAATTAAATACCTAATGAATTTTTATTACTTAATTAAACATAACATTTAATTAATTAATTTTAATCCTTAACACTCCTCCTAACGACAAAAACTTTGGATTCCAATGCATACAAACAGGGTGGAAAAAAGCTTGAAAAGCAACAAATTGGAAGACAAACTATCAAACTTGATTGCTTCAAAATTTAGAGTAAGTCTTCACAAAATATAAAAATAATAATTTCATTGGATCAAATTTGGAAAGAACTTTTTTGACAACTATAAATCCAACTATATTTGTCCCTGGATGACGCCTCATTTTTTATGAAAAACAAAATATCACCGAAAGCAAAAAGATGGATGTCCTCAACCCATTCAAGCATAGGAATATGCATTGAAATATTCCTTCAAAAAAACTCTTGTTTAAAATTTTATATATGACAACCTTGTTTTTGTTTTTTATATTGGCTTTCACATATGAAAAGAAAAATGTAAGAGAACAATATTATACCCACAGCCCGTGTGGGATGGCAACCATTGGATAGAGTAAGACTAGGACAATGAGGATGCTCGTGGCTACATGTTGATGCCAGAATTGAACATGACAAAATAGGACAGGAGGCTAAATCAGGATATGATACATGGTGCAGGATGAAGGTGTGACAAAAAATGTTACCGCAGTGAATTACCGCATGAGATGTCAGCTGGAAGTGTTGATTGATAGGTGGTGGAAGGAATGTTGCTGTGTGTAGTTAATGAGAGAGTTGTAATGGAGCCACATGTTCCAGTTTTCCCCAAGGCAAATTCATTAGCCACTCAACGTTGGACAAGTTCATCGTGAGCACCTAAGCTTCGAACGTTGTTAGTCTGAGACAGACCGCGTGGCATCTATGTAGGAAATGTTGACAAAAAAGATATTGGAAACATGTAGGACGGTAGTCTGGGAGTAAAATACCGATTGGTATTTGTAGTTGCAAGCGCACAATTTGGATGAGCATCTAGGGAGTTGTTTGTGCCAGAGAAAAACAAATCCACAAGGAAAGAAGCCATGAAAACTATGAGCCAAAGAGATTTTTGTGGATAGATGAGTGGAGATTTTCTTCATTGGTTGAAATAGAACAAAAGTTTCTTCTTCTAAGTCTTCATCTGATAGGCCATCAAACAGGCCTTCAAATTCTTTGTCTTCAGCAAGATTTTCTTCAATTTCAATAATGGCTCTTTCACCATCAACAATTTTTATTTTAATATTAGCAGTGAATTTTTTTCTTCAACAACAAGACTTTCTTCTGCTATTTCTTTCATCATGGCAGCCTTATAATGGAAGCCTTAATCAACATAATTTTAGTAGAGAGTTTTTTAGTTCATTGAGCTATCTCTTCCAAAGATAGAGTAGGCATCTTGCCTCCTAAAATAGGAGTAGGAACGAAATCTGACATAAACTTATGAGGATTCAAGCTACTGAAAGCTTGTTTGATATTTTCATTAATCAAATATATATATATATATATATATATATATATATATATATATATATATATATATATATATATATATATATATATACATATTACAAAACCACTTGATGGGCAAAACCAAAGGCCCAAAACTAGGAGTGAAGAGATAAACTTGATAGAACTCATAAATCACTCTAATAGATATAGCTTTATAAAAAACTTGAAGACCTAAATAAGGCTTGACAATTTCATAAAGGCTCCTAGACACTTTTAGTTAAAAATATTATTAATTAATTAAATATTACATTCAATTAATTAATATATTTTAATCCTTAAATTATAAATCTGACAATTATCATAAAATTGAAAGGAAACCTTAATGTATTACCACTTCTCCATAAAATCCTCACTCTACACCAATTTGTGCACTATTTACATTGTATGCACTCTAACTATGCTATCCACATGTTGTATTCCTTATCCAATTTGATCAAAGCTATTTCAAAGCATTAAGAAATTAAGTAATGCATGTTGTTAAGGTTATTACTAAGCATTACGACCATATTCTCAGATTTATATTCCTTCATATTTGCAATCCACTCTAGACTGCTTAGGTTTCTCTTAACGCAATCAAGCTTAACTCTAGTTAGTTTCCTCTATCTATGCTTTAGGCTACTTTAGGCATTGTTGTTTAATCTTCTGATGTTTGCTTCAAATCACTCCACAAGCTTCCTCCTTTTGCTCTTGAATAGGCTAAACTTTGTCATTTCAGCAAGTTTTCTCCTTCTCTAGAAAGCAACAACCCTTCTCAACTTTTCACAGACTCCTTCAGTTTGGGATTCAAATAGACACTCTTCTTCTAAACAATATGCGCCTTCAATATTCTTGTTTGATTTAATTATCTCCATTCAACTTTCTCTACTCTTTATTATATGTTCCTCATTCTTCTAAGACTTTTATCTAGCAAAATATAACTCTTCACTAGTCATCCACTTCTCAATGCCTCCACTCATAAGCTCTTCATTCTTAGGCACTTGGCTTCACAAGTCTACATCTCCTCATAGAAAATATCTTCATGTCATTCAAATTGTCTTCACTATGCAAATTGTTCTTCCTTAAACAATCAATATAGGCAAACATTCTATCTTATTCAAACTTATTCAATAATCACCTTCTCTAGCAAATCAACCCCACTCATCCTCGTGTATTCAAATCATCTCCTTCAAAAAATTCCTCCAAAGTCTTTCACTCCTTCAATGAAAATCTTCCTTTCCAAATATCATGTGCCTCCAATAAACTTCTCTTTATGTCTTCAAATCCTATATTTTGTTTCTTCTTAGAAAATAACTTAATCTCCTTCTCTTCTTCTCATAACATTAATCTTCTCCTTGGTTCATTATCAATCCTTCAAGTTTCTCATGTGGCCAGAGTGCAACATTGATATCATTGGAGGAAATGTTTCTAGATTATATCGTAGGTCTCCTTTTCAAGGATCTTAAAATCAATTACATAATCACATAAATATTTCACAATATAAAATCTCACAATATTATTCCTAAATCAACAATTCCGACTACAAACTTTGATACTAAGTTACAATGCATGGAGCTTTATCTCCATTAAATAAACTTCTAATATGACTATTCAATACTCAAATATTGATCTCCTCAAACATCTCGGAGATGCATCCTTTCACATTTCTCACATATGACAAAACCCTCAATGAATATTCACTTTACATCTTACCACATATTATGTGACTCTTCACTTGAATATTTGACACCTAAATCCTATGACTCTTGACTTAATTACTTGAAATTTCACACTCTCACAACTCACACCTCACACCTTGCACACTTTGACACTTACACACTTTATTACATAACACTTGGACACTTCTCACACATTGACACATACATTAGATAAAATATAAATCACACTCCCTAATCTAATATTTACAAATATACAATGTACCACAAGGTACTTTAATACTACCAAATAATGTAATACCTCCAACAGTCATATGGTTTCATTTGTACACACGATTGTTTTCATTCATGGCTGCATGATTGCATGAATGCACATATGCTTGGATAACTAATGCATACCAAGTTAGGAAACTTGTTGGGATGCTATGATGATCTTAATTAGAATTGTTCACACATGCATTGCACTTGAACTAAGTGATTGATGCTAGCAGATATCCCCATTAGTTCTTTAGCTATCTTGATGTATTTTGCACTCATGTTGTATTTTATTCCTCAATTTCTTACCTCTTCTCTTCATTTTGGTTTCCAAATGGAACTTGTTTGTGACAATAACATGTCTTTAGTAGGTCTAAAATAATTATGTTATGTTTACAAACAAGCTACCATGGTGGAAAAATAGAACTCCTTTAAGAAGTCTATAAGGATGCAAGTTTGATCCTTTATAAGGACCAAATTTAATAATATAACATTGGCCACCTTTTTACTAGAATATCCAAATCTTGAATATCATATGTAATATTTTCATCCCTTTTTTAAAATACATGGTTATCCCTATACCTACCAAGCAATCATATATGTGAAAGGGAAAATTGATTATGTTAATCTTTATGTGGCCTTTGGATGCATATTAGGATTTCAATTTGATGACTATTGTAGGTTCGGTGTTCGATTCCTATGCATGTAATATGGCTATTTATAGCCACTTTGATAATAAAATCAATCATATCAAGTTTTGGTGAAATGTTCAGTCTATCTACGGTAAATTTGTGTCAGTTTTCTTGATTGGATCATTTGGAAGGACATAAAAATATACCACATGCTCATTAGGATGCTACCATGATTTATGCATCCTTTGGCCATTAGTTTTTATGTTTCTTACTTAGGAGAAACCAAATTGCGAGGCACATAAATAGTGAGTGGTCAACCAATTACCACCTATTGATGCATAAATAAACTTTTGGATTTCAAGTTGCACCAAAATTTTGGAATAACACTTTAGTGGGTCTTTTTATCTTTAGAACCTTAGTAAAACAGTAAAATATTCTTTGTATTTGGGGGTATCTTTCATATCACCCTTTAATATGTAAGGGGGGAAGCATGTTCTAAGAATATTCCTTGGGGAAGCATACATCAACTTAGTTTTTCTTGTTTGAAAGAACTTTGTAAATTTTTTAACTGAGAGACACTCTTTTTGCCTCATGTATACCCTTACTTATACTTGTTAGAAAGCTCATATCGATCCTGGTACATTAGAAGTTGTATTTTTCACTTTAGTAATTATTTGGTATACTTAATTATGCCTCAAAGTATCTATTATATAAAGGAGTGCATTTTTAGTTGTATCTGAAACTCTTAAAATCTATTTTTCAACCACTCCCCATGGCGATTACTATACAAGTTATAACCCATTGGAAAGTATAACACATGACGACCTTAGCTGAAATAGTTAGTAAGTTGTCTAATAAAGTCAAATAGCCTTAATCATCTAGGAACCACACTCCTCACATCCATTCTCATATCAAATGTGAGGTTAGGATCTATGATGGGTCTAGATATATCAAAGTTCTCAATAGCTAGATTCTAAACATGGGTACTTGGTTTGCTTACAACCAAATCCTTGATGATTAGAAGGTCCCATTTTCTAAGTTGAAACTCTTTAGAGTTGAAATTTTTTTGATGATTGAGAGATAAAATTCTCAGAATCACATCACCATTTGGGATCAATTGGTCACAACCTTGAAGACTACATTCTATCCTTTTAATTATGATGAATATTTGATCATGTAGTGGCTTTACTTGAGGTAAGGAAGCCATATATTTGTTTAGTATTATATATACGAGTTCAACCACCTATGTATATTGCTTCATGATATTTAAGATCCTAAACTTACTCTTATTGCTAAGTTTAAGAGTGAGCTTCAAACACACTAGTTTCAAGAGTCAAAATATATTCCACTTACCATACTTGACGTAGCTTATAATCAAGCTCAACTCGTATAAGATTTTTTTTTTTTAATCTCATGCACCTTGGTCTTCTTTAGCTAGTGCACCTTGATTTTTTTCTTTAGTTAGAGCATATCAATTTTCTTCTTTTTTAGCAAGCACTTCTATATATTTGCATCATCCACATCTATAACATGCACAAAAGTATTTTTCTTCTTCTCTTTCTCTAGCTCCTAATATATTATGTTATTATTGTAAAAAGCTACGTCAAATGAAATATGCTTATCTAGAGATAAAAAAGATAAATTGCTTGTACAGACACCCAAAGATGATACTTTGGAGGAAGGAACGTAAAAAATCCTATCAAGACTCATAGCGAAGATCGAACCTATCTTGAGTTAGAAGGTCAATTTAATAATGCTTCTTTACTATCTCATCTATCTTTTTTAGGAGGCCATGATAATATGTTTGTCACTCATGCTCATCTTACACCTAATTTCTCTGTGGATTGTATCATCAATAATAGATCACAATAAAATTTTATTGCAAAGTCCATTGTCAATAAATTGTAGCTACCTATATATCCTCATCCTCATTCATACTCACTTGGCTAGAAAGACCGAGATACCACTTCCATGATCATATACACTTGTATATTATCTTTTGCTTTTATCCCTAAGTATGTGGATAATGTTATATGTGATGTCACTCCTATGTATTGTTGTAGTCTATTGCTAGGAAAACCTTATCAATATAATAAAAGGGCCTAGTATGATGCATATCATAATACATATACCTTCTAGCATAAGTATCATTATTTTTCAATTGTAGTACCTAATAGACTACATATTTATCTCATAGTAATATGCATCAAACACACAAAATTACATTATTTTTTAGTCAACCACAACCTCATCATCCCCAAGCCAAAGCTCTTTTGTCTACTTGCTATGATGCTCCTTTGTAGGTAGATACTCATCAAGTGCTTGCTTCTACTTTTGTTACTCTAATTATTACTCTTGTTGTGTCTCATGTTGTTGTTGCTTTTGCCTTTGTATATGTTCTAGTTATTTTAGTTCTTTCTTGAGTTGTTGTCCTAGTTGTTTTAGTTCTTGTTGCTACTACTACTCTTGTTGCTCTAAATTTGATTGTTCTAGTTGTTGTTGTTTCTCTAGTTCCAGTTGTTGTTCTTGTTCAAGTTGGTCCTTCTCTTTTTTTTTTGTACTTTTGTACACATTGGAATCTAATGCTTCTAAGATGGAAAGGAATGATAAATACTAAATTTAATAATAAAATATAATATTGACCACCTTTTTAATAGAATAACCACCTTTTGAATATCACATGCAATATTTTCATCCCTTTTATAAAATACGTGGCTATCCCTATACCTCATAGGCAATCAAACATGTGGAATGAAGAACCAATCATGTTAATTTTTATGTGACCTTCAAATGCATATCAGACTTTCAATTGGTTGCCTATTGTAGGCTTGGCTGATTCATATTCATGTAATATGGCTAATAATAGTACTTTGATAATAAAACCAATAAGGTTGAGTTTTGGTGAAATATTTAGTTCATCTATGGTGAATTTGTATCAATCTTAGTTAAGCATATAAAATTATGCATTAGGTATTAGATGTTAGAATCACTTAGCAAACCTCACATTGCTTGATCTTGCATATCTGATTTTACTTGAGCTCATAATTACTTGTTTGTATTTTGCATGGACTACTTATTGTATCCTATACTTCAAAATTCATCTTCCTTCTCCTCTTTATGGTTCCCCATGTAGCCTATTTGTGATGGTAAGATGATGACGCTAAGCATGAAATGACTTTAATACTTTTTAAATAAGGAACGCCATGGCTAAAAACTATAACCCTTCCTATTCTTCTTTGTGGAGTCTATAAGGATGCAATAAGAATCCCTAATAAAGCATAAGTTATTATGCATTAGGTACTAGATTCTAGTGATAATCCCCAAACCTTATATTGCTTGATATTACATGTTTAATTGATACATGTTTTGCTTAAGCTCATAATTTCTTGTTCACATTTTGCATAAAATGATTGTTTTTTTTATATTTAGGATATCCACAATGATGTCGTGATAATTCTAGCTAGGGTAGGTCATGTGCAATGCATTTACACTAGATGATAAATGCTAGTAGAATATCCCACCCATTTTGATCACTATCACATTTAATGCATTATGCATTTGTACATCACTTTTATCACAAACATATTTTGAACCTAAAAGGGCATGTAACATTGGTGTCCCTTTGTCTTGTAAGCATACTAGACATTGGATCAACAATGTCACATGCAAACATCTAGATACCACAAGAGGTACCTCTCCTAATCAATTTTTTTTCTCAAACTTGTATAGACTACTCATTGCTTATGGAATAAAGAGAATAATGATGATCCTATAATGATATTAGTTAGCATAGTTAGCACCTGCATTGCATTTGCACTAGGTGACTTATGCTAGTGGGTCTCTCCCATTAGATCACTTGCTATATGGTTCAACTCACATTTTATTTTATCACTCAATTTTATCCCTTTTGATACTCATAATAATTTTACCCTCATGTCCTTTAAGACCTAAGGAGAACTTGATTCTTTGTCATTTCAATATCTGGCCAACTTATACGAGTTTTGTATAACTACCAAACACTAGAAGAACAAAGCTTTAGATTCTCCTTCTAGGTTCTATTATATTTCTAGGACTATTTGCTCTCATGAACTTTTCATTCTCTCCTAACACCTTGCACTTTATCTCATATTGACACATACATTATATAAAAATATTAATCAACTACAAAACTAATATTTATAAAGGGGTATAAGGTCCCAGGCCCTAATGCATTCCCTTCCATTTTATTCTACAACTTTTAGAATATTGTTGGTCCTAATATAGTTGTCGTCGTTTAGGAAATCCAAAGAAATAGGCATATTTCTAAAGATGTCAACTCCACTTTCCTAGCCTTCATACCCAACTCCCCAAATGCCAAGTCTCTTTCAAATTTTGGACCCATTAGTTTGTGCAATGTCATTTATAAGATCCTTTCCAAATTCATTGTAAATAAATGATATCATTTCTTCCCCTCATCATTAACCCATGCTAAGGAAGCTTTGTTTAAGGGTTTCTAAAAGTAGAAATGCAAGATTTTTTTAAAACTAAACATGAACAAAGCCTTTGATAGGGTGTTGTGGGAGTTTTTCTTCTCTATCCTATCCAAGTTTATATTTCACCTTGATTGTATTGAGGTCATAAAAAAATGTATCTCTTTTTCCAGTGTCTCTGTCATCATCAATGGATCAGGTGTTGACAATTTCAAGAGTTATAGAGGTCTTAGACAATGAGACCCTGATATTTTATTTTCATTATTCTTGTCAAAGCTTTGGGAAGATAACTTAAGGTGGCCTATATCCAAGGATCCATATCTGGAATCAAAGCAACCTCATCTATCAACCCCATTTTACATCAATAATTTGTTGATGATACTATCCTTACCACCTTATCCTCTGTTCCCCAAGCTAAATCCATAAAATCCATTCTTAATATTTATGAAGAATCTACTAGGCAAAACATTAACTTCCTCAAAAATAAGATTTTATTCCTCAACACCCTCATTGGAAGGTAAATTAATATAGCTAGAATTATTGGATTCACCATTTTAAATCTTCCATCCACCTATATTGACCTACCACTCTTCTATGTGTGTGCTTCGAACAACCTCTAGATCTATGTCATCAAAAGAATACATAAAAAACTTGTAGTATGGAAAGGAGCTCTCCTCAGCCAGGTTGGGAAAGCCACTCTAGTCCAATCCTACCTTCAAAGCATCCCTACATTATTTTTTCCTTTTTGAAAGCACCCTCAACCATTTACCAAAAAAAATGAGAAAATTTAGATACTTCCTGTGGTTAGGTCCTGAGGCTCGTAGAAGATTTACTTTGCTCATTAGGATAAAGTGTGTTCCAAAAATATCATGGATGATTAGGATTCAAAAAATTCAAAAATATGAATTTGGCTCTCATATCAAAGCAAGTATGGAGACTTCTCACTAATGAGAAATTTGGTTGGATTAAAATCATCAAGGGTAAATACCCCTGGCAAAACAATAAGGTTTTGGGTGATACCACCTTTTTTGAAGGATTTGAATTTTGGAATTCCATCCCAAATTCTAGATATATAATCTAGAAAAGGGTCAAATGGAAGCTTGGTAATGGTAGAAGCATCAATTTCTAGCAAGACCCATGGATTATAGAATCTCCTCTTTTAAAACATCCAAATATGGTCATCTTAAAGCCTCTTACTAACAACCTCTTTAGAAGTAAAGTTTATAACTTCAAGGATAATAATCATGAAATAAAAGCCTAGAAAAACATTTCCCTCAACAAAATAAATGAATAATAGGTGAGAGATGTAAATGATATTTCAAATATGCTAAGGACCTATGTCATTCCAAGTGATATTTTGAAGATTACCCAATCTAGAAAACCAATGATGATGGTTTATTTTTATTAAATATGACCTACTACATATTGGAGGACCACAAAGATAATCGATGTCCTACCAGTATAATATGGCTTAAGCACCTCACCCCTAAGATTGCTTTATTATTTTGGATGGTGGCTCAAAATAAAATTCTCACCATTGACAACCTCCTATACAAAGGAATGACCATCCCTAATAGATTTTATCTCTGCAATTCAAATCCCAAATCTACCCTTCACCTATTCCTTTATTTCCCCTTTTCTCTAAGTGTCCTCAACTCCATCTTCTTTGCTTTTGGGATTTATTAGGCCCACCCAAATCCATCATTGATATTTACCTTTATTGGCCCTTACATTTTATTGGTCACTATCTCAAATAACTTTGGTCCTTTTACCTTCCTCAATATATTTGGGAAGTATGGAGAGAGAAACTTTAGAGCCTTTCACAATATCTCCAAAGATTCTACTTTTTTTGGGATCCATATTTGCTCTGTTTCCAAAGAAAATTATCTTTTAGTCCCCTCTTCTAGCTCTTTGGAACCCATTACAGAGTCTAGACTAGTTTCCTTAGGTATCTCCCCCTTCCTTTCTATCCCTCGCACTATTCCATCTGTTGATAGATCCAAAATCATGTGGTCTCTTCCTTTAGTAGGTTGGATCAAGCTTAATTTTTATGGAGCAACCAAATGCAACTTGGCATATTCTGGAGCTAGTGGTGCCATCAAATATAACTAAGGTAAAATATAACCAAGGATTATCTCTTCTCAATGGCCTCCCATCAACTAATCTCATCATAGAGGGTGACTCCATGAATATAATAAATTACCTCAAAGGAACCCATACCCCCTCTTGGAGTGTCCAAAATCTCATTGAAGAATCCAAGAGATCTTTACAAAAACTAAGCAACCATGTCATTCAACACATTTATCATGAGGGTAATCAAGTTGTTGATGTCATGGCCAATTTGGGCCTATCCCAAGAAAATATATACATCTGACACAAAAAATTCCTCCAATATTTGATTATAAACTATTCCAAAAGGAATCATTCTGATGTAAATTCACTATAGGAGACCGACAATGGACTCCAAGGGTAAAATTATAAGACAAGACATCATACAAAATACACTAGTAAAAGAAACCTACAAATGCTTCCTTTCATTATCTGAATTCAAAATCCTCTTACAATAGAGTCTCCCACTTCTTATACTCCTCAAAATAAAAACCCTAACCTAATCCAACCCCTTACTATTTTTAGTCACTTTCTATTTTTAGCAACACACTTGTTATTTTTAGTAACCCTTAAAAAAATAAAAAAATAAAAAAACTCGGATGGCATCCAAAATAGAATCATGCACCCGTTATTCAATAATAACCACTATCCCAAGATAACAACCCCACTCTAGTTCTACACTAGTAGTTATGATAACTTTTTAGTTGCAAAAACTGACAATTACATTAAAAGCTACTTTTGGGCCTCCTAGAGGCATTTTATTGCATGAAAATACAAAAGGTGATTTTTATTAAGTTCTCCATGCTATTAAACATGTTTTCAAAAAAGAACAGGAAAAATGGGACACTCAGATAAAAATTTACGGCCCTGGCAAGGTGCATCACATTCTTTGCTTTAATCCCTCATTGCTGACTCCCCCTTTTTTCTTATATATTCAATCTATAAATTGGATTTTATCTCTCACTTTGAGTCTCGGTGCTATTCTGATGTGGATAATTTTTCTAGACTTGATGCTTTGATTTATTTTCTTCTCACTTATGCAATGGACCCTTCCTTTCCTGATCCACGTCACTTGTTTGAATATTTTGTCTTCTAAGTTCTTCCCCAACCCATAGTTGTGGGCCAGTAATCCCCCTGTTATGTGTCCTTCTTCCTTGTCTTGCTACATTTCTTTGCCATGTGGCTCTCAAAGCATATTTTGGAGTGTGATCCCTTTCCATTAGTTAGAAATTCATACATGTGTTGGCCTTATCATCTTTATCATTGCTTGGTTTGCCAATCATCTTTGTGCTTGGTGCTTTGTAACCCATCACCACCTGCTTGGTGTTCATTCCCATTTTTGCATAAATATTTTCAATTATCCCCCTCAATATTTTTCATGGATTTTCATGTCACTCATGTGTGATTGATTGTGTAAATTCTAACACTCCATTTGAATGTCATGTCTATTACTAGCTATCGCAATGTAAAATCCACCTCCTCCTTTTTTATGTGCGTATTAGGGATGAAGAGAAATTTACAGCATGAAGATGATCAATGACTATGAAATCACCTTGGTTTTGGGAGCATTGGTTAGTACAATGATTTTATCTCAAATATTTCAACTACCCAAATTGATAATATTTTAATAATGATTTAGTTTAGGGCTCTCAACTTGCTTGTTGTAGATTAGCCTTCCCTGCTAGTAACCTAATCACTAACTATATTCACCTTCCATCCTGATGTTCCTTGGAGAGTCATGTTACTAGCCTTGGTCACCACTCTTGTTTCCCTTATCACCAACCCCTACATGACCCTTTCCATATCCCCTTCATTTCATTTTCCCTCCTCTAGTGATGGTTGACCATAACTACAAGTTCAAGCTAGAGATTCTTATTTGGATGCTATTGTGGAGGAGATCTTCAAGGACCACGATATTCTTTTATTCCTACAAAATTTCAAAGGAAATTATATGGAGATTTCTCAAGAACTAACCTAGATGTGAGAAGATGAAGTGTTGATCAGAGGTCTAAGATTCATCATCAACATTATTAGAAAAATTCATCAAGCTCCCTAATGATAGAGATAGTACAATGTGATAAACATTCCCTTCTTGATGAAGTATGCTATTTCATTGAAAAAGGGTAAAGGCTTGGCAAAGACAAGGGTGGCATAATTATAAAGTCCCTTTCCAAGTTGTAGGATATGATCATGGTACATATCCTTCTGTACTTTAGAATAGATGGTCAAAATTCAATTCTTTGAAGCTTCCATATTGCCTTTCTAAATCATATTTAAGGCAAAAATGTTATTAACATTTCAAAATATATTTTTAGGTTTATTGAGCAGTCTGTTTACAATGTTAAGAAAGGATATTCCTCCTTTCCCCACCAGGACCTCCACCTTGTCATCTATAGAATCTTCCTCCTTTCCTATCCACCAGGACCTCCACCTTATCATCTATAGACATGTTATTAAAAGGGAGTCTCATAAGAAAATTATATCTTGTATTGGTATCCCCTCGGCTCTTCCCCAGGTTCATGAGTTAATCCACTATGAAAGCCTCCCTCTTGATGCTATTTATAAAGTTGATTCAAAATCTGCATCTCCTAAGGCCAACCAAATGTTGGAGTTTAGGACTGATGCTTGTGGCACTCCTCCCATAGTAAATTTTGAGTCCTGATTTTTCTCAACCTGCAACAAGTCCCAAATTGGGAAGCATAAGTCTCCCATTATCCTTGAGCAAGAGTCTAAAACTTTAGAGGACTCTCCCACTAGGGTTCACAAAGATAACTGCAAGGATGCTCCAATGTGGTCCTCCTCTAAAAAAGGAGCTCCCTATAGTGGCTCCTCCAAATTACTTAGCCATAATCATTAGTGAACATGTGTCCATTTCATCACCAAGAAGGGCTATATTTAAGAGCTTGATGACCTAATGAATGTGATGTCTAGAGCCACCAAAATGAATGCATCTCTTTTATAGTAGGTTGTTGTCATATTGGAAGAATTTTGGAGCCAAATTGAGGATGATGAACCAACGAATATTATGAACTTCCCTATTCTTGGGAATGGCAAATGATGGGTATCTGCCCCTTGACTTTATGGTTCTTGGTTTTATGATCATATCCTTGCTAGTTAAGGTAGTCTTTCCTTTTCTGGAGACACCTATTTTATGATCTTGTTGTTGCTTTTCTCAAGGAGACAATATCCCTTAATCCTATTGTTGGGTTTTTTTTTTTTTTTTTTCTTTTAGAGGTAATCTCTCTTGAGGGTATTTTTATGTACAAGTTTTGGGGACCCTTTCAAAATTCCTTCCTCCAACTAATAAAAAATATTTACAAAGGGGAAAAAATAATGTAATACTTCCAATACCCCTTGTATTACATTATTTGGGAGGAAGGCTTTTTCCCTTCATTCTCTATTTCTTATTTCTCTTCATTATTCAGCTCTAAATTTGGAATGAATGGATATATGCAACATTCATTAGGTCTCACTTTATAAATTATCTATGTCCACCTCTGGATAAATGTATTTGAGTCACCTCTAGGTCACTACCTTTGGCTCTTTACCTCTATATCACTACCTCTAGGTCATTTCTACTAGGTTATTGCCTTTGGGACTCTACCTTTGGGATACCTCTGAATTATCATTATCTCTAGGTCATCCACAAGAATATTCATAAGACTATCATATCTATAATATTATCACTACAAGGTGCTTTCACTATAGGCCATCTTCCAAGCTATTCTTGGTTCATAATAATTAGTTTCTTTATGATAAGACTGATAATATTCTCAGCATACTTTGATCATACTTGGTTTTATTCTATAGAAACCACACAATATTCCTTTTTATCTTATCCCATTAATTCATATTTATCCATCCACAATCCATTTGTAATTTGTAGTCTTTATTTTATTTTTATAGATAAAATATTTGTGAATGATTATATCCTCCACAAATTTCACAACAATGGATATTCCAACAATTCTCTATCTTATGTCCATATCTACCATAATGAATACATTTATTCCCTATTATAGGATTACTTTTTCCTTTTTTTGATTCATTATTTCTTATTTATCCTTCATGGTTACTAACTTTATCAATACCTATCATAGATTTGATGTCATTATTTCTTATCACAAATCTCATTCTTGATTCATTACTGCTCATCTGTCCTGTATATCCAAGCCCTTCAAATTTTAGTATTATTTTTGGTACAATTAGCTCTTTCATTTCTCATCCATTTTTTTTCAAACGTGTGTCTTTATATCCCATTTTACTTAATAATATTTGGTATACCTTAAAATAATCAAATTAAAAGATCATCAAACTGATCCCTATCAACATCAACACAACTCTAAGAATCACTATCTTTGTCATAATTTGAATCTTTGTCATTATAAATTTTGATAGCATAAGATTTCTCTAAATAATCATGAATTGTATTTAAATACTTTCTGTCACATGTAGCATCTATTTTTGAAACATGTTCTTCTATCTTTCTCATGAATTCTAATTCACAATTTTTCTTTTTATTTTGATGAAGATCACTAGTTTCACAACATGCGTTAATTATCATTAGTTTTAATTCTATGGTATCACAATATTTATTTGTTGTCATAGAATCATTTTTATCTCAACAAACATATTTCATCATTTTTTTGTTCCCTAATTCTTCAACCTTTCCTTGTTTTATTATCCTGGAAACATTTAGAGTAATTATTCCCTTGTATATTGTTTTCTATAGACTAATAGGTACAGTAATAATATTTTTATAACAATCATTAACAACATTAAGAGTACTTTGCATGCATTGTTGAAGTCTTAAAAATTCTCCATTTTTTGCTTCTTCAAGAATATATTGTAAATTTTCCATCACCATGGGCTTTAAGATATTTGATGTCATAACTCTTAAATTATTTTTTTCACTGGTAATATCAAAAAGCTTATTCTTAAAATATTTAGTCATTTCCTCTTGTTTTTATTCTTGTTTTTAAGTTCATTAGAAATTAATGTCATATACAATATCTTTCCTACCTCATTATGTAATGTAAAAACCCCTTTAGATTCTTCAACTGCTTCATCAAGCTTTGAACTTAGATAATTGCCAAGTATTAAAAAAAATTATCTTTGGCTTCTCTTATAATTGATTGTAAGATTCTCTTTATCCTTATTGATGTATCCTTTTGTTCTTCATTTTTTCCTATCATGTACTGAGTACAACATTTTAAATCTTGCAACATTACCTTAGTCTCTTCAAGTGAAATATCCTGAATGTATATTTATTCATCTTGAGAATATAAATTTATTATCAAGCATCCTTAGTCTCTGATTACTATATATTAATCTAAAGTATCCTTAAGAATATAAAGCTTAAGGAAAGTATCCATAGTCTAGAATTAGCTATCTAAAATCATCAAAGAATTAAGCAGACTCCATTGCATAACAAGAATAACAAAGAAACACTTAGTTCATACAAGAGAAGAGTGAAGAGCCAATGTCTAACGTAGCAATTAAAAAAATAATAAAAATAATAATACAACAAAGAAATAATAGTGCTCTAGTGTAATGTATAGAAGGGTATCTCAGCTAGGGTGCAACAGAATATAGACGAGCAAAAGGTGAGATCATCTGGTCATCCAAAGATAAAGAAAAAGATGATTTTTTTGACCAAGGTGCAACAAAATATAGAGGACTAATACACATGTAAAATTTATTCGAGCAAGGTGCACCAATGATAGCATTGATTTGCAATCCAAAAAGTATTCTCAACCATATCAATTCACCTACAATAAAAATAAGTGAGTTAAGGAATAAGCAAGTGCATTAGTAAAGAAAAATCTTAAGGATCAAAGCATGCTTTCATCAAACCAAACATTCTAGAAATTTTATTTGTAGCACTTTCTAGGGAGAGAGAAATTGTTTCACTAATGAAGTGAAAACATCTTTCATAGTGTGGGAGGGCATTCAGTAGACAATGTAGTAGGGCAGCAAATTACATGCAACAAAAAGGAGTGTTACATGCAGGGCAACAGGGAGAAAGTGTTTTATTTGGAGCCAATGTAATAGTAACACTACACATGAGTAAGCAACAATTAGGGTTTGCTTATAGAATTTTTTTTTTTTAATATTAAAACCTTTTTATAGGGAGACATAACCTTATAATTAAAGTTTAATTTTTCTAAGGTTGGGAATTATAAGTAATTAATGAAAGTATTATTAATTAAAGTTTGAGAGATATAAGTAGTTAGTGGAAGTTTTATTAATTGAAGTATTTTATTAAAATTGGAGAGATAAGGTTTATTAAATTTTTTTAGTGGAGTGATGTTTTATTTAATTTTTTTAAATATTGATGATTATTTAAAGTTTTTAAAATTAAAAAAAAAAAATTAAACTTTAAATTTTTTGAAATTTAATTGAAGTATTTGAAGTTTAGAAATTTTGAAAATAAAATTAGGGATTTAAAATGTTTTCAACATCAAAGGTTTAAAAAAAAAAAAAAGAGGGAGAGAAAATAAAAAAAAATATTATTGAGTGCTAAGGAGTTATAAGTTTTTTCAATTGGAGATTATTGAAAATTATTATTAGAATTAGGGATTCATAAGGAATTCTACTTTCAAAAGTTTTTAATTTATTTGAAATTTAATATTTGAAGTTTGCAATTGAAAATTTAAATTTTGGAGAAATAAGGTAGTCTACTCCAACAAAATTAATTAATTTTTTATTTGGGAGTTATAAGGTTGTTGACTTCAAAGGAACATGGCAAGGTTGTAGCATCTATGTTTGAAATATGTTCTTCTATATTTCTCATGAATTCTAACTCACAAGTTTTGTTGTTTGCATCACAATTTTTCCTTTTATTTTGATGAAGATCACTAGTTTCACAAACATGTGTTAGTCATCATTAGTTTTAATTCTATGGTCTCACAATATTTATTTGTTGCCATGTTCCTTCGAAGTCAACAAACTTGTAACTCCCAAATACAAAATTAATTAATTTTGTTGTAGACTACCTTATTTCTCCAAAATTTAAAGTTTCAATTGAAATATTCAAATATTAAATTCCAAATAAATTAATTTTTTTTGAAAATAGAATTCCTTATGAATCCCTAATTCTAATAATAATTTTCAATAATCTCCAATTGAAAAAACTTATAACTCCTTAGCACTCAATAATAATTTTTTAAATTTTCTCTCCTTTTTTTTTTTTTAAACCTTTGATGTTGAAAACCTTTTAACTCCCTAATTTGATTTTCAAAATTTCTAAACTTCAAATAATTCAATTAAATTTCAAAAAAATTAAAGTTTAATTTTTTTAATTTTTTTTTTTAACTTTAAATAATCATCAATAATTAAAAAAATTAAATAAAAAATCACTCCACTAAAAAAAATTTAGTACGCCTTATCTTTCCAATTTTAATAAAATACTTTAATTAATGAAACTTCCACTAACTACTTATATCTATCAAAATTTAATTAATAATACTTTCATTAACCACTTATAACTCCCAACCTTAGAAAAAATACTTATATCTCTCAAAATTTAATTAATAATACTTTCATTAACTACTTATAACTCCCAAACTTAGAAAAATTAAACTTTAATTATAACGTATGTCTCCCTATAAGAAAAAAAATTAAAAAAAAAAATTCTATAAGCAAACCCTAATTGTTGCTTACTCATGTGTAACATCTCTAGCGTTACTATTACACTGGCTCCAAATGAAACACTTTCTTCCTGTTGCCCTGTATGTAACACTCCTTTTTGCTGCATGTAATTTTATGCCCTACTACATTGTCTATTGAATGCTCTCCCACACTTTGAAAGATGTTTTCACTTAATTAGTGAAACAATTTCTCTCTCCCTACAAAGTGCTACAAAAGAACTTTCTAGAATGTGCCTCGTTTGATGAAAGCATGCTTTGATCCTTAATATTTTTCTTTTTAATGCTCTTGCTTTTTCCTTAACTCACTTCTTTCTATTGTAGGTGAACTGATATGGTTGGGAAAACTTGCTAGATTGAAAATCAATGCTATCATTGGTGCACCTTCCTAGACTAAATTTTACATGTGTATTAGTCCTCTATATTCTGTTGAACCCTAGCCAATAAATTCTTCTTTTTCTTTCTTTTTGGTTGACCAGATGATCTCACCTTTTATTACTCTATATTTTGTTGCACCTTAGCTGAAAGATCCTTCTATACATTACACTAGAGCACTATTCTCTCTTTGTTGCATTATTATTATTATTTTTAATTGCTATGTTAGACATTGGCTCTTAACTCTTCTCTTGTATGAACTAAGTGTTTCTTTGTTATTCTTGTTATGCAATGGATTCTGCTTGATTCTTTGATGCTTTTGAATAGCTAATTCCAGACTATGGATACTTTCCTTAAGATTTAGATTCTTAAGGATACTTTAGATTAATATATAATCCTTAGTCTTTGATTGCTTTCCTTAATATTTAGATTCTAGATACTTTACCTTATGTGTTGTAGGTTTATTCTCTATGAAATGTATTCTCTTGGATTCTACTATGACTAAATCTTTAATCTTAGTTTTTGTAGGTTTCTTTACCCACTATGCACTTCTAGAGCTTCATATAATATATCTCTTCTATGCTTCTGCTTAAAATTCTCTTTTATTATGATGTCAAAAGCTTTACTATATACTTTTCCTTTGCTTCTATATTTTTTAGGTTATTCTATATTTTTTAGGTTATCCATTGTTGTAATACCTTTGCTATACCTTCTGCTCTTCCACTTTATCTTCTATGTAATTGTAGCTCCTACAATCCTCTTTTTCTCTGCTATATTCTCAATCGAATGCTTGTTCTAATGTCCTTCAAAGCTTTATACTAAATATTTATTTTCTTTTTCTTGGACTCTTGATTTGAATCTATATCAAATACTTTAAACTTATTCTCTTTTACTTTCTATCAAATATCTCTTTCTATAAAAAATCTCTTTTCTTCAATATCTTTTTATTTTTATTTTCTTCTCTACTCAGCTTGAGTTATTCTTCCTTCTACAGGTAGCTTTTCCCTTTTTTATTCTTTTTATTTTTACCAGCTATGTCTGTACAACTTATTTGGACTAGATATCACAACTTCAAAGCAAATTTTTAAAGGTTTTTTCTTAATAATGATTTTTTCCCCAAATATTAAAAAACTTAAAACTTTTATAAAAAATTAAAACTTTTATAAAAACTTAAAACTTTTAAACAAATTAGTTGAATTACTCACTCAAAACTTCATAAAACAAATATTCTAACTCTTTTAATAATTCAAATAGTAAAAAATTTAACTTAGACATCCTTATTACTCCATCTCTTTAACATTAAAAAAAAAAAAAAACTCAAAAATATAAATAGTTATCACTCCATAAATGAATTAAATATTTTAACTATTCTATCATACCTTATAACTCCTTCATAAACTTAATAAAATATTTAATTAAGCATTTAACTTTAGAATACCTTCTGAAATGTATGTAACTCTAAATTGCTCATGGTTTTTGAACTATGCTTGTGCTCTGATCTCCATTCTTGCTACTATGAAGTAATTTTTCATGGCACTTTGTGGCTTTGATACCACTATTAGCTTTTCAGGACTATTAGCTCTCATGAACATTATCTCTCATCAAGAATAAATCACATAAATAATACATAAATTAATAATTAATTACATAAACATAATATATCACACATATATCTCAAATATAGTCTATATCAAAAGATTACAAGAATGATACTGTTTGATTATATTTCTTGAAGCTTTGTCTTCAATATGTAATTTTATATAATTTTTTAGTACTCTGACTATTGCTCTCTTCTTATAGATGGAAGATGCATCCTTTCATATTCCTCATATTGAGACAAAACTCTATCTTACCACATATCAATGCGACTCTTCATTCTCTCTTGACACCTTGCACTTTCTCTTATATTGATACATTATATAAAAATATAAATCAACTACTAAAATAATATTTACAAAGGGGGTCAAATAATGTAATACTTCCAATGGGTTCTAAAAATACTAAATATGTTCTACCAAGCTATCACAAATTTGGAAATTATCATATCACATGTCTCCTTTTTTTGTTTACTATGAGGTAAACCATGAAGAAGGGATGATTTTAGGTGGGTTAGCTCATTCACATTGCACTTGCATTATGATTCTGAGCTAGGAGTTCATTATAACTCTATATTATCAATCAATCTTATTGTAAGTATTCTTTATGCATGTACATGAATTATTTTGGCCATTTACCTTTTTTTTTTTGGTAAGTAAGATAATATTTATAATTAACATCGGGTTTTAACTGGTTGACCCAAAACCATTTTACAAAATAGGGTCCACTGACCAACTGGACAAAGGCCAAGCCCTAAAAGTTTAAACTGACAACAAAAAGGGCCAAGACCTACTCTTCCAACAGAATACAACCAAACTAAACTATGGAAGCCTAATATTATGGCCATCAGAAAAGAAAGACGCAAAATAGAACTAACAAAGACAAAATCCACTTTGAGACTTCCAATCTAAAATTTTTCATTATCTATCACCATTGAGACCGCATGAGGAATATTTTCAGTCCACGTGATCAAATTTGCTGCTATAATGCCTTCATTTGCCAGCATATCAGCTGCCATGTTTGCTTCCTGAAAGGTATGCAAAATTATGGCCTCATGTCGATCATGAATTAGAGCCCTTGCTTCGTGGATGTAGTCATCAAATCTCCAAGGAGCTCTCTTAGTGTTATTTAGAAGATTTATAATAATAAGAGAATCACCTTCCACCAACAGCTTCCCCGGATAATTCTCTCGCCACCTTGAGGCTCCTCCAAACTGCCCTCGCTTCAGCCACATTGTTAGTTTGAGCTCCAAGATGTTCAGCAAAAGCTACAAGCACCTCACCCTTGTGGTCTCTAAGTAAGCCACCAGCCCCAGCTTCACCTGGTTTGCCTCTAGATGCCCCATAAAAATTTAACTTAATCCACCCTAGGGGGGGTGGGGTCCATGTGATCATGGTTCTAGGACAGACTTGAGGATGATTGAGGCCATCAGTGAGAGGTAAGTTTAATGACTAGCCTAATGAAGCTTCAAAAGGATTTGGAGGTCTAGATGCTGCAAGCACTAAACAAGCATTCTCATTAGCATATACTAAAATTTTTGACAGACGAGAGGATGACTGAGAAACCTTATCCAAGAAGGCCCGACGATTCCTTTCCAACCATATCTGCAACAAGTAGTGATGAAGGCAGATCTTCCACATATACCTAAGACGCCTATTCAAAAATAGAGAAGGCCACTGGACAAATAAGTCAAAAATGGACTGAGGATGGACCCAATAAATATGAAACACTTGTAACAGACCTAACAAGATTGAGACAGAAAAATTACAATACAAAAACAAATGATCAATAGACTCCCACTCAGACATACAAAGATAACACCTATTAACAACAATCACACCTCTTTTTATTAAGTTATCCATGGTGAGGATCTTATTTTGGATGGCTAGCCATGCAAAAAACCCAACCTTCGAAACAATGCTTTTGGGCCAAAATTCCAAGTGAGGGAAAGTAGGTTCATCATTATCAATAAGCATCAGATAAGCAGTCTTGACAAAAAATTCCCCATTTTCTGAAGCTTCCCAGATAAGCTGGTCCTCAAGAATTCTAGAAGGGAGTAAAGATAGTCTTAATTCATTCTCCAGTATTATTGATGCCCCTGGTAGATCATTGTTCATTATTGGCTTCCAAACCCTTCTATTGTTTGACAAAGTAATAAAATCTGCAACTTTGGTACCAAAAACTTCAATTGTCCAAGCTCTAAGGGTTGAAAGGATGGGGTCTCGCAGAGAGGGGATAGTCCTTTAACCATTTGTGGTCCCGTAAATCAATGTTTCTTCCATTTCCCAGCTTTCCAACGTAGCCCTTTGCTTAGCAAGTTTTTACTTTGAAGGATTGATTTCCAAAAAATTGATCCCCCGGGAGGAAAGGAATAACTTAAAAATTCAGTTTCTTGCAAATACTTTCTTCCGATTATAGTAATCCATTCTCGCATTTGCATTTGTCGAAGACGCCATGCTTGTTTGGCCGGGAGGGCCATGTTTAAATTTTGTATTCTCCTTAGCCCAATACCTCCAAACTCCCTTGGTTTGCAAACCCTATCCCAGGACACCAAGTGAAAGTGCTCGCTTAGATTCAGAACCATCCATAGGAACCTCTTCTCGGATCTCTGTTCAATTTTAGTGTAGACACTTGTAGGAGCTTTAAAAATAGAGAGAAAGTAGACAGGGATGCTTTGAATGGAAAACCTGGTGAGAACTACCTTGCCAGCTTGAGATAACAAATTCCCTTTCCATCCAACCGACCTTCCTCTAAATTCTTTCAATTACATTAGTCCACATGGAATCAGTAGCTTTGCCTCGTAAATAAAGGAAGGCCTAAGTATGTGGATGGAAGAGTAGACACCGAGCATCCAAGAATCCTAGCAATCTTAATCGCCTCCGAATGGGAGTGTTAAAGAAATAAATTTTACTCTTTGAAAAATTTACCTTTTGCCCCGCAACATCCTCATATAACTCTAGAATATGTTTTATGACCTTAGCCTCAAAAACTGATGCAAGAGTTAACAACAAAGTATCATCCACAAACTGTTCATGTGTAACTGCCCGTGTTTGTGATGATGCTTTAATTCCTGAAATAAGACCAATATTACAGGCAGCTTTGATTGTCCTCCCAAGGGCTTCAGCCACAATGATAAACAACATGGGAGAGATAGGGTCACCTTGCCTTAGGCCCATTTTACTTTGAAAGTATCTAGCAGGAGCACCATTAACAAGGACTGAAAACCAAGGTTTCATAAAACATCCTTCCAAAAGCTTGATCCATTCATGATGAAAACAAAATTTCTGAAGAATGGCAGAGAAAAAACTCCAGTTTATGCGGTCATAAGCCTTGTTCATATCCATTTACATTCATATTTGATATTATATTGAATTTTATTATATTTATTGACTAATTTATATATTTTATGGCTCATATATTTAATTCTACTCTTGATTATTGATATTGTGATTTAAGATATTGTGACCTAATTATATTGGATCTTTATATAATTTGAATTAAAATCTAACAAATACATGATCAAAATGGTAGAGCTCCTATTCACCCTTTGACCCTATCAACCATATCATCTATCTCACTTGAGAAAACTAATATTCATCATCTACCCATACAAGGTGTAATAAATAGCGATTCCAAATGATCTGATCTATTTGTAATTCATCAATGGACTCTCATATGAATGATAGTTTACTCTCTATAGAGGACCTTTATCCAACCTCAAAGTTATGAGCCCAATTATACACAATAGGTATTTTACTATCATCCATTCTCTTAGGTAAACTAGGTGGTCATATCACTACTATGTGCTCTAAAGCCCAAACCTAGAGCAATGTACAACATACTATACTTTTCCTCTATTTGTAGACTATGTGGTGAAGCGTATGATACAAGCAAGCTAATGCTACTAGACCCAAGCAAAAATAATTTGGTTGTCTATCATGTTTACTACCACCTCGTTCCATCCCCATTACACAAATCATGAACTTATATTCCCTCGTAGCATACCAAATACTAATGTGCAAAGCAACGTCATCCATTGATCTAGCCATATTATCGTGATTCCAATGCTAATATTAATACCTAATCGTACAACCTGATAATCTACATTATTTGTTAGTATCTCTAGACATTATCTTTGATCGTGTCCCATATCAACCCTAGCACCCTTAATAGGAATATAAATAATTCTTTAGACATCCTCTAAGGTCATAGTCATCTCTCCTATGGGGAGCTAGAATGTACTTGACTAAGAGTACCATATCTCTACTAGTGTTGTCAACAAGGCATGATCAAATGCCTACTTTGGTATTTGCACTATATAGAAAAGGTATTTGGCCCTAATAAAATCATCATCTTCATCTACTATCTATTGAACACTAACAAATTCTCATGGACATTTCCTTTTAGGCTCCAACAACTTCAGAATATCCTACACTCACAAAACAAGACAAAGAGTAAACCATCACCCAGGTATGAAAAACTAGTTTAATCATAAAACCATTCCTAATTACCATGATTAGAAAGTTCTTATAAAATTCTCTCTAACAAGTATAGACATGACTATATTTTGATAACATTCTAAGCATACAAAATAATACAAGCAACCCAAAAGTGACAACATTCAAAACACCTCAAAACACTACATAAATAACATAGTTGGAAAGTACTCAAAAAATGCTTTCCAACAAGTATAAACATGAATAGGTTTTGAGACCATTTGAGATAGCAAAATATCACCTCAAACATTTATTGACATTAGCCACAAAATCACCATATGAACATAAAGAGTTGTAGATGTAAAAACATAATATGAACACCATATGGAGAGGAAAAATAAGTAGTCTTATGACTATAAAAAAGGATGAAAATAAATAAATATATTTTTTAAATCACATGAGACAAAAATTGGGGACCTACCTTTGGTGTCAGATCTCCTTGCTCTGTAGCTCATACATACTCCACCCAGTGCCTTGACTACCTTTCTTGTACCATTGTATTTTATTCCCATTTGGAAGATCTTCCCTTCATCAAAAAAATATCTCCTTCCTCCCTCCCCTCCTCAAATAAGCAAATGCAAATGAGGGCCCCACTCCCCACATATCCTTTTATACACATCCTATTTTCCCTCTAAAATACCTTAAACCATTCATATTAATTAAATTTATTTTTAGATATAACTTTAGAAAGCAATTTAATCCACACCTTAACCTTAATATTTTGATGGGTTTACCTAATTTTCAAGTTTCCTTTAATCATTGTGGCTCACCTCAAAGACTCAAGGGGTAATACCAAAGCATAACTACATTTAATGCATTTTGATCAACTCTCCAAATTATCCTTAGAAAATAGGTACCCCTTTTACAAAATTGGGAGGTTAATGTTAACTTTTAAATCATTTATTTCACAACAAATACTTTACAAAATTAGTACCATTAGAAATGGCGTGATGAGAGCTTTCCAACAAGTATAAATACAATTGTATTTGAATGTATTTGACCCCTCAAACTACCTTTAACTAGAGCACCATTTTGAAAATGTGCAATATGGAATTCCATATGATGCTTTCATATAGCTCTTTTGTCATCATATTAGCATCGTAGCACTTTTGTGGTCTTGAGGCACTTTTGTAAAAACATTAACAAAACTTATTTTTGATGGTGCAACTCCCCATTATCACCAATTCCACTAATATTGTATCCTGTTGGCCCTATTTTGTACATGTTAAAAGGGAATTTTTCTAGTTAAATTGCCAAAAAAGGTAGTTAGCTAATCAATAAACTTCATGTAACTGCTCATTAGGGTAGTTAACTCCATGCAAGACTAGTTAACACTCCAATCAAGCCGTTTAGCTGGCCTAACTAGACACCTCATCTATTGGAACTACACATGTCATTCCTCCCTCATGTGTTGCTTAACAAATATTCCAAAGGCATGAAGAATCTATAAAACTACTACCTTTCTTTTTATTTCATTTATATCTACTTTCTCATTTGCAATAGTTCCTTTTCTTTATATTATAGTTTTTATCTTCTCTTATTGCATTCCTTTTATACTACCATAAAGAAAATGGGGTTTTACCCTTGCATCAAAAAATATCCTTGTTCTTGATTAGATCAGGCAAGCCCCATAAAAATAACAAGCATTTTCATGTTTCTATTTTAGCAAATTTATATTTTGTAGGAATTCGATATAAGTACCGTATTGTTGCAAAAGCACAATATGAAATTTCATATGGTTCTTTCATACAACAAAAGTGCCAAAGTGTTTATGTAATTCCCTAAAACTTTTGTAGAGATAGGTATAAGTATCTTGATACACTACTCTATGTAGGGTTCATGCTCTATTTTTATTCTACTATGTCTTGGCTGTATTTTATGCTTATAATTCTCAAATTGGTGCATCATTGTAAAATTTGTGTTACAAAATTATAGATGATTTGCAATTTGTATTTGAAGATTAGATTTTTGTGTGAAGGGTATCAATTTGTTTGAGTCTTATAATTTTAAATCCTTGCATATAGATCAAAAAATTTACTCTTGGTTTAGATGTACTAGCAAACTTTGTGTTGCATTTAGAATCTAAATAAAGTGCATATTAAGGTATTTCATAGATGGTTATGATTGTTTGCATCAAAAAACATAGTAAAATAGAAATTGAATATTTTATAAATTATTACAAAGGAGTACAATTTGTTATATATTGTATGATTAGGCACTAGATCACATTGACATGAAGCAACATTTTAGAATAGGTTTCATCACATGAAGATTCAATTTCCTTACTTTATCACTTTTAAAGGAAAATAAAAATATAATAAAAAAAAGTGTTTACTTTACTTATAGCCTTGAAACATCAAAAGGTATCTTATATTTAGGGTCTTTATTGTATTTAATATCATTTGAAATATATTCATTTCTATTTGCATATAGGTAATAAAAGGCAAAAGAACATATAGTTTGCATTTTGGGTTAGCTTCATTGTTTTTTTTGCATAATATTCATTTTAAAAGAAAAATGAGGGGAAAGTCATCTAGTTTCTTGCATCCATTCAATGTAGAAAGTACATAGGTCTAAGGATTTTATTTTCATGCATTTTTATTTTCACATGCATTGCATTCTATAATCTTGCATTAGAATAGGTCTAGAGCATAACCTTAGGTGTTGAAAAATAATGTACAAAATTTATATTTAGGGTAAATCCATAAAATACTCTTGGTGAACGCATTCACCCAAAGAAACCTTCAAAGTTTGATGGCATAAACATTTTTCCTCGAATTGAGGTGTGGCAAGTGGGACTTCCACTTTTTTTCTCCACAATAACTTTTCCAAAACATTATAATAAGGATAGAGGCATGATTAAGGGATATTTTTACAATTTTACCATACAACACTTGCTCCAATGATCAATGGTTTGATGATCACCACTTTTAGTAGAGATTATGGTCATTGATCAAATTTTATGGTTTTTAATTTATGGTCCAAATTCTAGTGTGTTTTTACACATAGGGTTAATATAGTGAATCATTTTGATTGATAGTTGCAAGATTATAGCTACAAAAAGAGTATAATCTAGCCATCAAACTCAAAAGGGAAATTTATTTATTTCATATACTATAAATACCCATTGAAATATAATCTAATAACAATTACACCAATACATTAAATATCAATTCTCTCATTCATTTTCTCTTTTGTTGATTTTCTAAAAACTTTTTGCTTTTATGGTCATCATAGCACACTATCCATTTTTTTCTTGATTCATCTCTTGTTCTTGCAGGTATGACCAAAGTCATTTATTGTTTGCTATCTTACATGGAGGATGATGAGATGCTTTACTAGGCTTCATAGTTCAAGATATAAGTTGCTATTTGATTATTTATTTTCAAGGCAACATGAGTACCCTAAAATGATCCTAAATGTGGTCCTTACTTATCATTATGGTAACACCTTAAGCAAGATAGAATAGGATTTATTGTTTATTGTGTTTACTATTGTAATGTTATGGTTTTGGTACTTGATTCCCCAAGGTATCAAGTATTTGATTTTATGCACTAGGTTTGAACTTACACACTTTGTTGATGATCTTAGTGTAGTGAGATCCTTGCTTTGATTATATTTTACTTTGATTAAGATGATAATAATTGAGTTATTGAATGTTCACTTATTTTTATATTGCTTTTTTTGGTTAAATTTTTTGATATGTCTTATATTAGTTTTTTTGAATGATTGAAAAATAAATTATATTAGTAGAAGTTGTATTATAGAGTAAAATGAGTTGGATAGGAAAAAATGAAGAAAGAGGAGCCTCCTCCAATCCCTTATGGATTGAAAATTACCCATACACTTGGTAAAAGTGCTATCCTCATCATCAATGCTTGTCTTAGTATTGGCCCTAATTGGTTTTAAACTTGCCTTGGAAGTAACTCGACATTGTATATAAACAATATATCAAGCATTGTGGAGGTTACCATGAGATCAATGTTGACTATAATTCATTTAAAACACTTCCCATGAAGCACTAAAAATATTATATAGGTGGTTTCATTGAAAACAACACCTAAGACCACCATTATGTAGTTATCTATGCACATTAACAAGACTTGAGTTGAATTCCAAATTTTCTTGTTCATCTGAATTCCATAGACCATATATTCATACTCTTTTAAAGTCATTATTGGCATATTTATCATGTCTAACATACCTATTTATCCATGGATTTGATGGTCATATATGGAGCAAAAAGAATGAAGGATGACCAAAACGTTCAAAGTGCCCAAAATTATTGCAAAAGAAAATTGCAATTTTACAAAAAGTGAATTATGGCAAAAAGAAATTGCACTAAGGTAAGGTATCCTGTTACAAAAAGAAATCACCCAGTTTGCTACAATTATTTGAGGGTGATAATATTTATTGACCAATGGTGTAAAATTTGTATGAGAAAACTTTGTTTTTATAGCTTACCAAAAATTTGGCATAACAACACGCGAATCGGCAATAAGTCAATATCATGGTCAACTGAAAGCGAATGGTGTTGGAGAGGAAGAAAATAATGCTACCACGTATTATTCTCAAGGATGGATCCGCAAAAGAGAGAAAACCTTGAGGTGAACCCTGGGGTAATATTGTTCTCTACGCTTGATGGATAAGGAAAAAGGGTTCACCAGGAACAATTTTAGGACTCGTTCCAAGTTTGAGGGTTGTAATTTTTTTGTATGTGAATATAAACAAACAACTAAGATTTGTCCTTCTATATACTAAACTAAAATAAATGAAATAGAAATGCAAGGAATACAAATGCAAGAAAACAAGAACTAGTCCTAAAATTATTCTTAATTTGAATGATATCTAAATTCTAATGACAAAATATAAATTCTTTTAATATTTTAAAAGCAAGGGTGCAAGGAAGATGCACAAACAATCTAACCTAGATGCAAAAACTATATGCACTTTCACTTTCAATGCCTAAAGTAAATTAGTTCCTTTATATATGTAATTGTGTGATTTAATGAGTGATAATTGAAAATATCTTAAAAATAAAACACTTCAACAAGAAACCTAGAACACTAACAAGAGCACTTCACCTGAATTCGGAAGGCTAACCACCAAATTTATCTTGCATCCGTAAAGCTCCACAAAATATCTAAATCTTGTAAAACAACTTCAAAAATACTAAAAAAATTGGATTGTATTTGAGGGTCTACTTGGGCCGCAATATGACTGAACTTGTAGCAGTCATGTCCCCTTGGTCCTTTTAGTTGACCTTGTAAAAATAAAATAAGTATTAAAATTTTGGATGAACATATAAAAGTAAGAAACTAATATGCTAATAGATGATTATATTCTTTGTTAACCTTAGGGGATCTACCCATTTTTTATTCCCAAGTTCAAACGAAGTGCAAGGGAAGAGCATACATGGAATACGAATCCCTTTTAAATGTGTAAGAAAAAAAGAGACAATGATAGCTATGATGATGTTATTTAACCTTAGGGGATCTACCTACTTTTGATTCCCAAGTTCACATGAAGTGTGAGCATACACGAAGTAAGAACCCCCTTTAATGTGATCTAAAAAAGAAAAATATGACTTTGATGATGTTCTTTAACCTTAGGAAATCTACTCGCTTTTGATTACCAAGTTCACACGAAGTGCAAGGGAAGAGCATACACGAAGTAAGAACCCCCTTTAATGTGATTTACAAAATAAAATTATGATTTTGATTATGTTCTTAAATCTTAGGGGATATACCCGCTTTTGATTCCCAAGTTCACATGAAGTGTAAGGGAAGAGCATACACGAAGTAAGAACCCCTTTTAATGTGATATAAATTTGTGCAATAATAAGTAAAATCAGAAATGAAATGAGTAAATAAATTAAATAATGAGACAATATGATATTATTTACCAACCCTAGGTGGCCTTTCCACTTTTGATTCCAAATTTCACACAAAGTGCAAGGGAAGAGCATACACGAAATAAGACCTCGTTAATGATAATGTTTGTGAGACAAAATAGCAAGGTGGATGTGAATAAATAAAATAAAACTATCTATATGAAGGAATGCTAAAGATAATAGCAAAATACATGAAACATGCAAGGTTAGTATGAATTAAAATAACATAACTATGAAATGAAAATGTGATTCCAAATTAATAAAGGATTGTAGAAATTAAACAAACAACAATAATAGAGAGGTTGAAAGAGCACAACCCTTGGAACAAGGTTGCCTCTCTCTCTTTCTTGATGAGAGATTGATGATGACTTCCTCAAGATGCCTAAGAAGATATTGATGATTCCTTTGAGATCCTTTGCTTGGAGACTTAAAATCTTGAAGAAAACCTGCAGAGTTTTAGTGCTTGAGAAATACTTGGTGATGAGGCTATCCCAAGGGATCTATTTATAGTTTTTTCATGACCTTGGGGAGAGAGGGAAAATAGCTTGAATTTAAAAATGGCATAAAATATTGTCCACCAAATTTTGGTGGAAAATAACATGCCACTTTGAAAATGGACCATGTTATTTTGAAAATGGAAGAATGGAACATTCTAATTTGAGAATGGTAATAATGAAGTAATGTGCCACTTTGTAAGTGGAACATTCTAATTTGAAAATAGTAATAATGAAGTAATGTGGAACATTCTAATTTGAAAATAATAATAATGAAGTAATGTGTCACTTTGGAAGTGGAAAATTCTAATTTGAAAATAGTAATAATGAAGTGATGTGATACTTTGTAAGTGGGCTAATGCCATTTGAAAATGATGCATCCTAATTTGAATTTGAAAATAGTGAATAGTACATGATGAATAGTGAACAGTGAACAATGTATAGTGAACAATGAATAATGAACAATGTACAATGAACTTAGGGAGACTATAAAGGGATTAGAGAACATTAGAAGAAGGTAGGGATATTAGAAGGATATTTGGAAATATTAGAAAGAAATTAGAGGAAATATGTGACTTTAGAAGAGGTATTAGGGATTTTGAAGGAAATTGAGTAGAATTGGAGAAAATTTGGAGAAAATCATCAAAGAGAAACTCTTTTAGAACCCTATATAATGGTGGTGATTTTTGAGAAGTTTAGAGATGATTTGGTTGGTGAAAATTCATGTCAAATATGACCTTAATTTTTGAGGCAATAAGTGTTTAATTTTAAAAAATTTAAAGAGGTGAATTTGGATGGTTGGAGAATTAATGCATGAGGGAGAATTAATGAAAATTGATGTAGAGTGGATCAATTTTTAATGTCTACATTTTGCCCCCTTTTTGATGTATTCATTGTACAATGAATGCATCAAAAATAATAATTGTGCATCGATTTTTATGGTAGGGATATTTTTGGCTACCTAAAAAACTGATATAGAATAGATAGTGTGAAAAATGATTGTTATTTATGTGCATGCATGCCCCCAGCCTAGGGTGCCCCCTTGATTTTTGGAGGGGAAACCTAGTTGAACCGATGAAACTCAATTAGGCTAGGGTTGTAATAATATGTGAAAATAAGGAGGTGTGATCAAGAATAAGAAAATATAATATGAGTAATTGAGATGATTGATGCCCCCAATTGGGGGTTTATGAATATATCAACATACGTAAGAGAAAACAAAAAAATAAAGAAAATAGAAAGGGAATAAGAAGGATAAACCCACCAAAAGGTCAAAGAAAGTAAATATAGGGCTTAGAGTATGCCATTTGAATCAACGTAGACCAAAATAAGCATGAATTAAGTAAATAAAAAAGTTAAATATGGATCAAAACCCTATGAGGATGTAGGTATTGATGGCGTAGGCAGGTCCTTTTCTTCAGAACCTTTGGTAAATTATTTAAAGAAAAATCTAGTGTTTGACCTTCCTGAAGAGATTTCAAATAAAATATTAACCCTTAGCACTTCTGCCTTTTGAAAAGCCAATTTTATCTAGTCCCTTAAGGCTTGTATAGCCATAAGAGTTAGAGGAGTATATTCAAAATTTTGGATTTCATCTAGACTTGATTTACTCGAACCTGTGCAGTGTCCTATCACTATTACCTATTCTACAAAGGGATTAATTTTTATTCATCTCATGAATTGGGATCTTCATGACTGGAGTAAACTAGAAGTAGTTTCTCTTTGTAAAAATATAATCTGGTACAATTCTATTGGCCTTGTTGGTGCATTAATTCTCGAATGGAATCTATACTGCTATGATTTGAATTCTTCAGACTTGAAATAAAATATAATAACGTATAGGTTTTTCCTCTAGTTTGACAGAATATTCTTCTCATCACTCCAAAGAAATCGAAAGTTCAATTATGCAAAGCAAGTCACTAATAAATTTAATTGGGGATTTATTCCTAATTTCTTATTTTTTAGGCTCGTATCGATAAGGAAGTTACATGGTTGGCTGGAGGTCTCAAGCATGTATTATATACTTGGGTAGTAAACCACTATCACTGCACCATGCATGAAGCCATTGATATTTCCTACTTTAATGAGTTTGAATGGCCTAATCATATTAGCTTTAATCAACATTGGGGGTTGCTATCTAATCAACGTACGTGGGAGGATGCAACAACTTCAAGTTATTCTGACTCAAATAATGAGTAGATATTTTGATGATAAAGGCTATGAGAGTCCATAACCCATGTACGTGTGTGATGTATATTACTAAAAATAAGAATGAAAAGGAATCTATTTTATGTATTTGATGACAATTGTCTAGTTTAGTACTATAGATTCCTATATTACTAAACACGATAGGTTTGATCATATATTGAATTTCTAAAACTAGCTAAGGGGTCACATGCTGCATTGGAATCTACAATTGCAACGTGTTTTGGAGACAAAACTAGATCTATTTTATGTGTATGTGCAACATGAAATAGCAGATTGACTTCTAAATTAGTGCAAAGGTATCAAATATGCAACATGGTCTGAGTATCTCTGAATCGTAGTGTAGATAGGGAATCATGATATTTTGATGCAGAATATGTCACATCGGGCATATGCGGCTAAGTTTTGTCATTGGAAGACCATTTAATTGTTAGATCCACCAAATTTCAAGATAGGGCAGTGGTAGTCTGGCATCGACAGTAGTGATTTGTTGTGGAATATAGATAGAACTATGGTAGGCAATGTCAGAACTTGGTGCAGTAGATATTTTTAGTTGCTAGAACCATGCAACAAATTTTATTAGTAGTAGGGTGCAGGCTCCAAAGTGTTGATGAAAAATACATCCAGTCGAGAATGTTGTGTGGGCTTGATGTCAGGACTACAAATGGATCCAATGGATAAGACTTTGAGTTGGAAAAAACACCAATAATGTGCAATGAATATCGAAGGGAAGCACTACCAATTATATCAAAATGTGTCAAAAAAAATTTGTCAACAAGAATTTGTAAAAGAAAAATTGCATAGTGATTTTTTTTTGCAAAAACAAATTGTTGTTTGAAAAAATCATCAATAAAATTTTACAAAAAGGGAAACTGTTCAACAACTTATTGTAGAATATAGGCCAGAGCTTCAAACATGAATTCAGTGGTCAAAAATAACCCAAACCAAATATAAGGTTGGAAATGAACCCATACCTCCTGAATTAACCTGCTATGATACCAAACAGTTATGGCAAATGAAGCTGAATATTAAATTAATTATTGAGGAATTAAATAATCCCAAAATATAAATTGTAACCCTAGAAAACAATAGTATATCCAAGGATTACATGATAAGACTTAATCCAAAATGCATTTGAAAAGGAAAAATTCAATTATTCTAGAAATAAAAGACACCTGGACCTAGACCAAATTAACATAAGCATCTAAAGTGACTCACATGTACAATGTGGCTGAAAACCTAAGACTAAGTCCTAAAATTCATAAACCTAGGAAATCCTAAGGTATAAAGAAAAATAAAAATCATGCCTCATCAATATTATCTAATTTTCCATCTAAGAGTCCGTGTATTGCCCTTCCTCTAGCTCATTTCCCCATTTTTATAAATAATATACCACCTTATTTCCCTCTCACTTGATATATGTAATAAATAAATCTTGAAATAACTTCAATTTTTTTTGAACTGCTTCCACATTCCTTCTCTCCCTAATTCCTAGTACCTAAAAGGGTCTTATCGGATCCAAGAGTCCAACCCATACCTGAGATTTTATCTCTATCCATAACCTATGTAAGTGTAGATTCATAGCTATCATTGAAACTAACATGATTGCCTATCCTTTTGCTTCATTATTTGTTGTCTTCCCCATACCTTCTACTCTCTAGAACACCTATTATCCTTTCCAATTCCTTATGATAAGGCCAAAACTAGCTTTTCCAAGGTTTTTAGTAGAAGTCACATCCATGTTAGCCTTCACCCATTCTATGGGAGATGGTATCCAATCTGTGTCACTTGGGAAATTCTCACCTACGCATCCAACCCTTAGTTGTTTTTCTTTTATAATAATTCCAAAGCTCCTAAGGATAGTCACTTCCTCCATTTTTATATTTTATTCCTCATGTAATATAATAGATAGTGTTTCCATTACCTTACTAATAATCCTTTCCTATACTTTCTCCCTTGTTCTATGATTTGATCTAAATATACACACATTTTTTTCTAGCTATAACTTCCACCATATGAAGCTAGATACCAACTTCCATGCTATTTTCATTATTTTTGTCTTGAGGCTGCACTATTTCCATTTCCCATAAAATCTTTCTTAGTTTACAAAGATTTCTTAGAACTGTTTCATTTGTCCCCACCGACTGATCCATATGTTTCTAGCAAAAGAACACCTAAAAACGACGCGATTCAAGATCTCCTCTACCTTCCCACATAGAACACATTTGGAAGGCCTATAGAAGCCTTTTTTTCTCAAATTATGAAATGTCAAGCACTTTCCATGGTTAATCAACCATGAGAAAAAGTTAATTTTTGGCCATCCTTCATTTTTCCAAATAAATATCCATTGAAGTGGTGTTGGCGCAATCTCATATATATAGGATATATTGTATCCCTCCTTTACCTTATATATTCCCAACTTGCTTCCTCCCCATACAAGTATATATCTCTTGGAACCATACTAAATTGGGTATATTTGGAGATATATCAATTTTTTTAGTTAGTTCCTTTGTCTCCCTCACTGGCCACTCCTTAGAATATTTCCATTGTAGTAAGTCTGGCACATGTTGATTCTATGATTTGATATATTAAGAGGATTACAACCACCTTACCTCTTGGAGCTCTACTTTCTAGCTCTCCATCTCTAGGAATGTTTGAATAATTAGTTGGGATTGATTCCATGAATCCTCCAAAAAGAGAGCATCATTTCCATACCCTAATTACCAATATAGGTATGGTGTTATTATCTCCTATCCCGCTTCCATTATTCTCCATACTATAGATCTCTCTCCTTCCACTTTGATTCTTGGGATGTTCTTCTCAACCACTCTTGGGTGATATTTTTCTTGTAGCAGTGTGCTCCATAAGCTCCCAATAATTGTAATCCATCTTCATTATAGCTTCCCTGCTAGTACCTTGCTATTCTAGGGTATTGATCTTATCCACAAGCCTCCCAATTTTTTGCATGACATTTCTTCTCCCACCCAACTAGTGCTAATTTTTGTTCTTCCATTATGCTTGACCACAAAAACTTTCTTGTGTGTTTGTCAATATATTTTAGAATTCTCTTTGGAGCTTGAAGTATGGAGAATTTATAAATTAGAAGGGCTTGTAGCATAGCTTTAATCATTGTAAGCCTTCCTCCCAAGTTTAGCCATTTGTGCATCCATTTGCTCAACTTAGCTTGTTTTTTATCAATCAACATTTTCCACTTCTTGATTTTTATTTTCTTTGCAATTAAAGGTACTCATAGATACTCTATGGGTAAAGGAGTTTCCATGAAATTCAATAGTTATATATTTTTTATCTCACCCTCTTCATTGTATTGAACAATTATTTTAGATATATTTTTTTTTTAATTATAGTGTATTTAGTAGCTTGAGTATACCCATATAAAACTTATTTTATGTTTTTTGCTACTAGGAAATTGGCTTTACTAATAAGAGAAGTATTGTCCACAAACTGGTGGTGATTTACCTCAATTTGAGAGCCCATTTTTAGACCCCTTAGCCTCCTCTATTATCTCCTTTTTTCTAGTAGTCTCCCTAGACCATTTGCATATAGGATATAAAGGTAAGGGGAAAGAGGTTCCCCTTGCCTCATACCTCATCCTACTACAAACAGGTAAGAGGGATTTCCATTTACAAAACTGAGAATGATGTGATCTATGTATAGGATTTTGCCCAGTCTCTCCACCCCTTTGCAAAGCCTTTTTTTTTAAATTTGCATAAAGGTCTAGTCTACTATTTCATAGTCTTTAGGAAGATCTAATTTAATATATATACCTAGGTCCTTTTTCTTCGACATTGTGTGCATCACCTCTTGGGCCACTGCTATTCCATATAGAATTTTTTTACCTTGAACAAAGCCACATTGCTCACTTGAAATTAGATTTGGTAAAAAAGGTTTTAACCTCCCTACCATAAGATTTGTTAATATCTTATATACTACATTACATAGTGAAATAGGCCTATAATTACTAATTATCTCACTAGGTGGGCCCTTAGGAATTAAGGTAATAAAAGTATGACTCAAGGATTTTAACATTTGCTTACTTTATTTGATTTCCTCTAGTGCCTCCACCATTGCTTGGCCCACAATTTCCTAGAAGTTATGACAAAAGTCAATGGGGAACCCATCTGGTCATGGGATATTTCTTGTTTGCATTTTTGTATTCTGTGATGTTTTTTCCAAAGAAAGTTCCTTCATTACTAAATTATTGTGTCCAAGTTTGATTTATTGCAGAATTACCTCTAGTATCTTCTCCTACCATGCTGTATTTAAATTTTCATTTCTACTGAATAGAGTATGGAAGTACTAATTTTTTATAGTTTTCATTTCACTTTCGTTGGTTTTTACCTGACTCATCATATCTATAAGGCCTATAATTCTATTATGTTGTCTTCTAGCTATTGTTGTCTTAAGAAAGTTATGTTTTGATCCCCCTCCTTTAACCATGTAACTCTAGCTCTTTGCCTCCAATAGATTTATTATTATTCCTCCAAAGCTTTCTCTCTCCTAAATTGTTTTGCATCATGTTGCAATAGATCTTATGTAATAGTTCCTTGTCTTATCTCCCTAGCAATATTCTTCTTTTAATACTTGATTTTGGTGTTTTAGATTCTAGTGATTTCCTTCTTGCGTTTACTCAACCCCATTAGTTGGATTCTCACATATTTTAGTTGTTTGTGCAGTTTGAGTTAGGCTATCCCAAGAATTGGTTTCCCTAATTTCCACCATTCCTTTATGTGGTCCTCCAAATCATATTTCAACCAACATAGCTCAAATTTAAAATCTCCTGTGACTTTATGATTATCTTATTCTATAGTAAGACTTACTTGAAAATGGTTTGAAGGAAGACTATCCATGACCCTCTCTTAATGTCTGGTATGCAAGTATAATTCCTCCCCCATGAAGAAATTATCTAATCAAGATTTGGATGTCTCACCTTCCTTTCTTTTGTTTTTCTAGGTCATGGAGCTATCCATAGTTGGTGTATCTATTAGGTTCATTTGACATATTGTTGAAAAGAACCTATCCTTTTCCTCCAACATGGATCTACCTCCTTAATTTTCCTCTATTCTAATATTTGCATTAAAATTTTTCCCTACAATCCATTGGTCCTCCGAGTAGTTGTCTCTAAATGTCTATATGGCCACCCATTGACCCCTCTATAATTTGATTGTATGTGCTCCATACAAATTAACTATAATCTATTTTTTCCTATTTTACTTATTTTGTAATCGAACCATCAACACCCCTCTCATGGAGGTTGCCCTTAATTCCACATAGTGGTCAATCCCCTTGATTTCCTCTATGCTGATTGAGTAAGGATATATCATTTTTTCCATATCCTCCTATTTATTTTCTATAAGTCTTCTCCCTACATTTTGGTTTCTTGTAACAATATTATATCTGGAATTGTATCCATGATAATGTTTTTGACTACCTTTTTTTTAGGGTAGCTACCTAAACCCCTCATAATCCAAGTAACTAATATCATTGAGAATTGGGTGAGAAGAAATAAACCATTAATTTTACCTTTCCATTTTGGCTCAAATTTCATCCTTGTTCCTCCACATTTCCCTTGTTTGAATTCCTCCCTACTGATTGATTTGGTTTCTATTTATTGCCCATTTGATAAATACCTGAATTAGGGATATATTTAGTGTTATTAATTTTTTTCATCTCTATTTTCTTAGGTAAGACTGTCCCCTACTCCATTTTCCCTCCTGTGGTCTCCCTAATGGGTTGAATCTCGTCTTCCATGAGAGAGATTGTGTTTGGTTCTGCTCCTTGTTTGTTCCATGATGCTACATTGGATTATTGTTCCTAATTATTTGGTGTGACTGATGAATATCCTCCTATAATCCTTCCATTTGAAATTCCCCTTCTATTTCAAAGCTTCCAAGTTTTTTGAATATATCATATCTATTGTTTGTTCTTCGTGATTTTCTCCCTTGTCTTTGATTACTTTGCTGATTTTTTTGTTTAGCCTTTTGATTACTTGTTGGAATCCCTAAAAGTATGTTGGGCCTTCCCCTAACTTCTAATTTACCTTATACTAAATCAATTGGCCTACCATTTTAATATTTTCTTTTATCCCCTCTTGTTCTAGTTGATGATCCTTACCTATTAGGCACATTCTAGCAAGATGTCCATGAGTGTGGAACACCTTACTTTTGAATGGAACAACCTCATAATATAGTTGCTGGTGCCAAACAAAATATTATATTTTTAGGTCTATCTCCATTGAAGAGGTTTACGAAGATCCATTTCTACACAAATCCTAGAAAAATTTATTGATCCTCCTAAAATTATTTCTCTTGATCTACCCTGATAATGTCCTAGTAAGTTTTCTATTGCCTTGAGTGCCTCCTCTTTTCAAACTTAGAGGATAAGAAGAAATAATGTTACCCATATTGGTACTATGATCAGTTCCATCCTCAGGTCAAATTCCATCTTCCATGGTTGTAGGAATAGTCCCAATAGCTCATGATGATACGACCCTCCCTAAAATACATTTTGTTGATCTGCCATTAATATAAACTCCATAGAAAAATAATCATTTGGGAGATTTAGAATATTGTATTCTCCTTCTAAATGTCATTGTTGATGAGCAAGGTGCAGCAACAATATTGTCATTATTGTCAACATAGTCATACAGATCGGTTGATGTAGTGGACAGGATTTAAGAGGATCTTCAGAGTATGTACAGTGATTTTCCAAAAGATAGAACTGGCCCATTTGAGAAAAATCAAAAGAAAATCACAAGGAAGAAAACTGTCGTGATATCATGACATGTTGAGCAAGAAAGGAAAAGTGTCGCGATATTGCGACATGTTTGGAGAGAAAGAGCAAGAAAGCAAAAGCGTCGTGATATCGCGACATTTTTGGAAAGAAAGAGCAAGAAAGCAAAATTATCATGATATCGCGACATGTTCGGAGAGAAAGAGAAAGAAAGCAAAATTGTCACGATATCACGACATGTTTGGAAAGAAAGAGCAAGAAAGCAAAACTATCGCAATATCACGACATGTTCGGAGAGATAGAGCAAGAAAGAAAAACTGTCGTGATTTCGTGACATGTTGGAAGAAAAAAAGACAAGGAGAAAAAGTGTCGCGATATCACGACAAAAGTAAAAAGGAAGAGTACGGAGGTGAAAGTGTCGCGATATCGCGACATGTAGTGTTTTCACGGGTATGAACCAAGTAAAGAGAAAGAGGAGAGTGAAAAGGTGTCACGATATCGCGACATGTTGGTTTTTGTGGTGCAAAGCCGAGAAGAGGACAAAGAGGTAGAAGTGTCGCGATTTCACGACAGGTCACTTTGGCGTGAGCAAAGAAGAGAACCCAACCGAAATAAGATATGTGACGTTATAACTAGAGTTATACGGCAGTTACAGGTGCAGTTGTAGAAGAAATTCATGTAGATAAGATAAGAAGAGTTAACTGAAGTCAGTACGTCAGTTACAGGTGCAGTGATAGTGAAAACGCATGCATGCATAGAAAAGAAAGTGAACAGTCACTAAGGAAAATACGAACAGTCATGACCAAGAAGACGAACAGTCATGGTAAAGATAAGAATATGAAAGAAATAGTTACAATTGACAAGTGGCGTATGAGAAATGAAAGAAGGCGTTATAACTGGAGTTACAAAGCGAAAGGATTGTTATAAAAGGAGGTCTACGTGGAGAATTAGGTGCTGCTAAAATAGTGTGAAAGTGCTGCAAGAAGGGCGTTGAAAGAGTGCTACAAGAAGAGTATCAAGCAGAGCAGTGAGAGCCATAGAAGAGCAGTAAGCAGAGTTTGAAGAGTGTGTGTTTTGGTGAAGAGTGAGAGAGGTTGGGTTAGCAATAGACCAATCAGGGTCTTGTATAAGCGAAGGCATTCTTATGTCAATCTGATAGTTTCAAAAGTGCAGTTCAAGTTGGTGCTTGAATTAGGGGTTGGTGCTCCTTTCTGTAGGTGCAAAAAAATTAGGGGTTGGTGCTCCTTCTAGTGGGTGCTGGTAAAGTGATTGTAAAATTGTATTTTGCAAAGGCTGGATTTGGACGGGAATCCAAGCAGTCATTTTTGAGGAGTAGCCAAATTGGTGAACCTCGTTACATCGTGTGTTGTGGAATGCTCTCTTGTTATATCTACTTTATTGAGTTTTAAGTTTTCTCTGTTTGGCATTAATAGTTGAAGATTTAAGTTTTTAATAGCTACACCGATTCACCCCCCTCTCAGTGTCATTGTGAGACTAACAATTGGTATCAGAGCCAAGTTCCTGAACAAGCTTAATCGGCTAAGGTGATCTTGGAAGTGAGACAATGGCAGGTGGTGAAGGATTCTCATCAAACAAAGCACCATTGTTTGATGGAACTAATTATGCATTTTGGAGACTCAAGATGCAGACATATTTGTGTTCTCTGGGATATGACATTTGGGAATCAGTAGACAGTGGATACACCATACCCACCACTCCTCCAACCGATGCTGTCGATAAGAAACTATTTGAGAATAACTCTAAAGCAAAGAACGCTATCATGTGCGATTTGGTGGACAACGAACTGATAAAGATCATGAGTTGTAAAATGGCAAAAGATATGTGGGACAAACTAAGGAGCATTCATGAAGGAGACGACAAGATCAAGGAGGCCAAGCTACAAACGCATCGATCTCGGTTTGAAGCATTAAAGATGAATGAGGATGAGAACATAGAGGCATACATGCTGAGAGTTAATGGAATCATTAATGCGATTAGAGGACTCGACGAGGAAATGGAAGATGTTGTCATCATGAAAAAGGTACTAAGATCTCTTCCCCAAAGATTTGATTCCAAAGTTTTTGCAATAGAAGAAGCTAAAGATCTTAATACTTTTAGTATGGATGAGATGCATGGTTCTTTAACTGCATATGAGATGAGAATAGGAAAAACTAAACCCACAAACAGAGAAGTTGCTTTTAAAGCACATAAAAATTTAAAAGGAAAACAAGAATCCGAGGAAGAAGAGACATCAGATGAAGCAGAAGCAAACTTTGTTCGAAAACTAATCAGGGGAAAAGGAAAATATAGAGGAAAGCTACCATTTAAGTGTTTCAACTGTGGAGGCATTGGGCATTTTGCAGCTAAATGTCCTCTTAATGAGAAAAGCAAAAGTGATGAAGGTTCACACCAAGAAAGAGGTGACTGGAAGAAGAAACCAAATTTTAGAAAAGGAAACTTCAAGAAGAAAAGTTTCATATCCAAGAATGTCAGTCCTTCAGAAGACAGCTCTAGTGAGGATTCTAAAGAAGAAAAAGGTGAAGCTCTTTTTATGGCATTTGAAGAAGAAAAAATAGAAGAAAAATAGGAATGCAATAAAAACCTTGAGGCTGAGGCTGAAGTAGATTTGGAAGGTGAGTTGGTCACTGCACTTAAAGAGCTGAGTTTAGAAAGGAAAAAGAATAAGAAAACTTCAAGAAATCTTGAGGATGCCAATGATATCATATCCAACTTGAAAGTACAGATAGATGAATTTAAGAAAATATCTGAAGATATCGAACTACAATTAACCATGAAAATAGATGAGTGCAGTAAGTTAGAAGAAGAGATTGTTGGTTTAAGGATACAACTAGAAGAGATGAATCAAAAATTGAGTTGCTATCACAAACTTGAAGGAAGTTCTATGAAGCTGAACAAGATTATAAATAACCAAAGGACTACAGGCATCAAATTTGGTCTAGGTTTCATCGAAGGAGAATCATCAGATGGATCAAAGGCCATAACTGTAGAACCCATAAAGAATGAAGATAAGATCAGGGTTGATCAAGAAAAAATGAATCATGCTAAAGAAAGCAATAAAGCCAGGCAAGAGAGAAGTATTGACAATGATGGATTCACCAATGTCACTCATCAAAGGAGAAGAAGATTTATGGCTCCCACTACAAAATGGCAAAGACCATCACCCAGGTTCACTCATTCCTTTTCTCGGTTATTGTTTTAAATGCAATGGTTATGGTCATAAGATTTCAGATTGCAAGTATAATGTAGGACAAAGGAACTTTACCAATAGAAATGTTTTTTCACCGCTGATGGATTATGCAAGAGAATGTTATAACTGTCATAATTTTGGGCACATTGCAAGAAATTGTCGAAGCACATTTGCAGCAAATAAACATCAGGGAAGAAAGTTTCAACCAAATGGTTTGAGACAAACTAGAAAATTTCCAGAAAAACATACACAGGCTACTGACAAAGAAAAGTCAAAACAAGTGACCAAAACTGTAATCAAACCAGAGTGGAAAGAAAAGGAGCAACCCAAGGAAGAAAAGGAATCCTTGATCGTGCAGACAACATTTAAAGCACAGAACAAATCTGCACCATGGATACTTGATAGTGGATGCTCAAGTCATATGACAGGTGACAAACAACAATTTGAGGAGTTACAGAAATATGAAGGTGGTTCTGTAAAATTTGGAAATAATGATGGAGCTAAGATAGTTGGCAAAGGATCAGTTAAGATCAGTGATGGAAAAATCAAATCAAAAGAAGTCCTGTTTGTGATTGGTCTGAAGCATAATTTGTTGAGCGTAAGTCAGATTTGTGACAGAGGTCATGAAGTAATTTTCAAGAAGCAGGGGTGTGAAGTCAGAACAACAAACCGTGGAAAGTTGATAGCAACTGGATCAAGGACATCTGGAAACCTGTATACTCTCTCAGAGACTTCAGAAGGAGCATGCTTGATTGGACAGGAAGAAGAAAATTGGCTGTGGCACAAGAGGCTCGGTCATATCAGTTTCGACAATCTAACAAGAATCAGCTCAAAAAGGGCAGTAAGAGATATTCCCATCATTGGTAAACCTTTAAATAGCATTTGTGCTTCATGCCAAAAGGGAAAGCAAACTAGAGCCACTTTTAAAACTAAAGAGTACTTCACAAGCAAACCATTAGAACTAATACATACTGATTTATGTGGACCCATGAGAACACAAAGCATAAATGGTGACAAATACTTTATGTTGTGCATAGATGACTATTCCAGGATGACATGGATACTATTTTTGAAGCTTAAATCAGATGCCTTTGAGATGTTCAAGATTTTCAAAAAACAAGTTGAGAATCAAACAGAAAAAGGATTAAATGTGTGAGATCAGATAGAGGAGGAGAGTTCATTTCAGAGGAGTTTGCAGAGTACTATCAAAAATATGGGATTAGGAGACAGTTTTCAGCAACAAGGACACCTCAACAGAATGGTGTGGTAGAAAGAAAGAACAGGACAGTGCAGGAAATGGCACGGACTATGTTGACTGAGAGCAAAATAGCAGACATATTTTGGAAAGAGGTTGTCCATACTGTGGTATACATCCAAAATAGGTGCATGTTGAGGACGCATGAAAGCAAAACACCATATGAGCTATGGTTCGGTAGAAAGGCAACAACAAGATACTTCAAAGTCTTTGGCAGTAAGTGTTACATCAAAAGAACTGAAGATAATCTTGGTAAGTTTGAAGATAGAGCTGATGAAGGTATTTTTCTTGGCTACTCGACAAAAAGCAAAGCCTACACATGCTACAACAAGAGGCTAAAGAAAATTGTTGAGAGTGTCGATGTTAAAGTTGATGAAGGTAGGGAACGAGAAATAAGCTATAAAGAAAACTACCCAATTTATGAAGAAGTCATTGAAGGAGATGAGGAAAAAGAAACGAAAAAGAAACAAAAAATTGAATCAGATGATTTAAGTAGTGATTCAAAAGAGGAAGAAAACAAAAAATTCAAAATAGGCAGCTGGCAAAAAAATCATCCTAGAGAGCAGATAATTGGAGACCCCACAGTTGGTGTTCAGACAAGAAAAAGGGTAGTAAGTAACTACTCTCTATTATCCAGCATAGAGCCCAAAAATATTGCTGAAGCAAGTAAAGATGAAAGTTGGATGACGGCTATAAATGAAGAACTAGATCAGATCGAGAAAAACAAAACCTGGGAGTTAGTACCAAGACCTACAAATAAAAATATAATCGATACTAAATGGATTTTTCAAAACAAATTGAATGAAGATGGACAAGTAGTAAGGAATAAAGCAAGATTGGTCTATAAAGGCTATGCACAAGTTGAAGGCATTGACTTTGAGGAAACCTTTGCACCTGTGGCTAGACTAGAGGCAATCAGAATGTTTCTGGCTTTAGCAGTTCACAAGAATTTCAAAGTTTATCAAATGGACGTGAAATCAGCATTTCTGAATGGAAAACTTGAAGAAGAGGTCTATATTGAGCAGCCTGATGGTTTCCAACTTGGTGATAATCCCAACTTCATCTGCAAGTTGAAGAAAGCATTGTATGGCTTGAAACAGGCACCCAGAGCATGGTATGCAAGGCTAGACAACTATCTTACTCAACAAGGGTTCAAAAAGGGTATGGTAGATAGCAATTTGTATGTCAAAAAGGAGAATGGCCATCTCATTGTCCTTGTTGTATACGTAGATGATATCATCTTTGGCAGCAACAATGATAAGTCGTGTAAGGATTTAGCAAAGAAGATGCAAAAAGAATTTGAAATGTCAATGATTGGTGAACTTTCATATTTTCTCAGACTGCAAGTTAATCAAAATGAGAAGGGCATATTTATTTCTCAAGTTAAATATGTGAAAGAGATGCTAAAAAGGTTCACAATGGAGGATTGCAAGCCTGTTAGCACTCCCATGACAATAGGATGCAAGTTGAGCAAGGATGACAAATCTCCAGATGTTGATCAAACCATGTACAGATCTATGATTGGGAGCCTATTGTATTTGATAGCTACCAGACCAGATATCTTGTAGGCAGTTTGCATGGTAGCACGATTTCAGGCGAGTCCCAAGGAGACTCATGTGACAGTAGTGAAGAGGATTCTTCGGTATCTAAAGGGTACTATGGAATATGGGTTATGGTATCCGAAAGGTAAGGACTTCACTCTTATTGCGTATTCAGATGCAGATTGGGCAGGATGTGTCGATGACAGAAAGAGTACCAGTGGAGGTGCATTCTATCTTGGAGACAGGTTGGTTGCATGGCACAGTAAGAAACAAGAATCAGTCTCTTTATCCACAGTAGAGGCAGAATATATTGCAGCAACTACGTGTTGTACGCAGGTTTTATGGATGAAACAAACCCTAAAAGATCTTGGCATTAACTTCAGTGAGCCAATCTCAGTTAAGTGTGATAACACCAATGCCATTAATATCTCAAAGAATCCAGTTATGCATTCTCGCACAAAACATATTGCTATCCGATATCACTTTCTGAAGGAGAAAGTTGCGGAAGAAGAGGTAAAGTTGGATTTTGTCCCAACTACAGAGCAAGTAGCGGATATCTTCACAAAACCGCTGCCCAAAGAAATTTTTGAGTACCTTCGCAATAAATTGGGAGTGGTCATGCTTCCCAAGTACTGACTAGCTATCGGGACCACATTCTCGGGGGGAGCATTTATATATTTGATTATCTTTGTGCTCATATTTGTAATTTTTGCTAACTGTCATAAGGTGTGCCTGAGAATGTTGTGCATGGACTCAAGGGGAGTTCTACGTAGCCCTTTGGTATTATTGTCAAAGGGGGAGAAGAATTGCAGGAATGTGCATGTGTGTTGCCAACAATTCCAAAGGGGGAGATTGATGAGCAAGGTGCAACAACAGTATTGTCATTGTTGTCAACACAGTCAGACAGATCGGTTGATGCAGTGGACAGGAGTTAAGAGGATCTTCAGAGTATGTACAGTGATTTTCCAAAAGATAGAAGTGGCCCATTTGAGAAAAATCAAAAGAAAATCACAAGGAAGAAAACTGTCGCGATATCGCGACATGTTGAGCAAGAAAGAAAAACTGTCGCGATATCGCGACATGTTTGGAGAGAAAGAGCAAGAAAGCAAAACTGTCACGATATCGCGACATGTTTGGAAAGAAAGAGCCAGAAAGCAAAACTACGCGATATCGCGACATGTTCGGAGAGAAAGAGCAAGAAAGAAAACTGTCACGATTTCGTGACATGTTCGGAGAGAAAGCGCAAGCAAGAAAATGTCATGATTTCGTGACATGTTCGGAGAGAAGAGAAGAAAGAAAACTGTCATGATTTCATGACATGTTGGAAGAGAAAAAGAAGTAGAAAAAGTGTCACGATTTGCGACATATTGAAGAGAAAGAGGAGAGAGAAAAGGTGTCACGATTTCATGACATGTTTCATTTTCGCGGTCCAAAGCGAAGAGAAAGAGGAGAGAGAAAAAGGTGTCACGATTTCGTGACATGTTTCATTTTCCGGTCCAAAGCGAAGAGAAAGAGGAGAGAGAAAAGGTGTCACGATTTCGCGACATGTTTCATTTTCGTGTCCAAAGCGAAGAGAAAGAGGAGAGAGAAAAAGGTGTCACGATTTCGTGACATGTTTCATTTTTAGGAAGGGAGGAGGAGAAAAAGTGTCACGATTTTGACATATTGCAAGGAAGGTTGTACGGAGAAAAAGTGTCACGATTTCATGACATATTGCAAGGAAGGTTGTACGGATGAAAAAGTGTCACGATTTCGTGACATATTGCAAGGAAGGTTGTACGGACGAAAAAGTGTCATGATTTCGTGACATGTTGCAGGAGAGAGTCCGAGAGAAAAAGTGTCACGATTTCGCGACATGTTGCAGGAGAGAGAGTCCGAGAGAAAAAGTGTCACGATTTCGCGACATGTTGCAAGAGAAAGATCTAAGGAGAAAAAGTGTCACGATATCGTGACATGTCGGTTTTCATGACCCGAAGGCAAGAGAGAGAGTCCAGGAGAAAAAGTGTCGCGATATCGCGACATGTCGAGTTTTCGCAACCCGAAGGTAAGAGAAAGTGCCAAGGAGAAAAAGTGTCACGATATCGCGACAAAAGTAAAGAGGAAGAGTACGAAGGTAGAAGTGTCGTGATATCGCGACAAAAGTAAAGAGGAAGAGCAAGGAGGCGAAAGTGTCGCGATATCGCGACATGTGTTTTCACGGGTGCAAAGCCGAGAAGAGGACAAAGAGGCAGAAGTGTCACGATTTCATGACAGGTCACTTTGGCACGAGCAAAGAAGAGAACCCAACCGAAATAAGATATGTGACGTTATAACTAGAGTTATACGGCAGTTACAGGTGCAGTTGTAGAAGAAATTCATGCAGATAAGATAAGAAGAGTTAACTGAAGTCAGTACGTCGATTATAGGTGCAGTGATAGTGAAAACGCATGCATGCACAGAAAAGAAAGCGAACAGTCACTAAGGAAAATACGAACAGTCATGACCAAGAAGACGAACAATCATGGTAAAGATAAGAATATGAAAGAAACAGTTACAATTGACAAGTGGCGTATGAGAAATGAAAGAAGGCGTTATAACTGGAGTTACAAAGCGAAAGGATTGTTATAAAAGGAGGTCTGCGTGGAGAATTAGGTGTTGCTAAAATAGTGTGAAAGTGCTGCAAGAAGGGCGTTGAAAGAGTGCTACAAGAAGAGTATCAAGCAGAGCAGTGAGAGCCATAGAAGAGCAAGAAGCAGAGTTTGAAGAGTGTGTGTTTTGGTGAAGAGTGAGAGAGGTTGGGTTAGCAACAGACCAGTCAGGGTCTTGTATAAGCGAAGGCATTCTTATGTCAATCTGATAGTTTCAAAAGTGCAGTTCAAGTTGGTGCTTGAATTAGGGGTTGGTGCTCCTTTCTGTAGGTGCAAAAAAATTAGGGGTTGGTGCTCCTTTCTGTTGGTGCAGATAAACCAGGGGTTGGTGCTCCTTCCAGTGGGTGTTGGTAAAGTGATTGTAAAATTGTATTTTGCAAAGGCTGGATTTGGACGGGAATCCAAGCAGTCATTTTTGAGGAGTAGCCAAATTGGTGAACCTCGTTACATCGTGTGTTGTGGAATGCTCTCTTGTTATATCTCGCTTTATTGAGTTTTAAGTTTTCTCTGTTTGGCATTAATAGTTGAAGATTTAAGTTTTTAATAGCTACACTGATTCACCCCCCCCTCTCAGTGTCACTGTGAGACTAACAATTGTTTATTTATCCACATGTGAAGGAAGTGCAAGGATAGTCCGAAACCCATGAATTTACCTATTATATTGTGTTTCATCTTATAAACTATATCATAGGATTTTTAGTCCTCTACTATTTCCAAGAATAACATTTCTTTTGCCTATGGTAAATATCCATTCACCCTTATAGGTAGAGAATACTCCTTTTGTCACTTATCAATGGAACTTATAATTTTTCTTACCCGCATTAGGGTTACAAATAGCTTATATAGGTATGTGATTCCTTGATTTGGAGGATCTACTACCAAAATACCTATGAGCCCCATTCTTGGTCGTGATCCTTATTGCTAAAATATCCTTCAACGGGATTGGTCATCTCTAATGTTGTTTCTCATGAGAAAACATTCTCCAAGCCTTTACCTTGGCTTTCAAAATCAAAACTGCATTTGATGTCTTATATTAGTTTTAATTGTATGAGTTAGGCCAATTTTACCACAAATAGATATATTAATAGGTTACCTTGATTTGAATTCTCTTCCTTTAAATTCTTCTCTAAAACCTACAAGTTTGAATCCCAAAAAAAATGAGCTTCATACCCTATGTCATGTACAATAATTTTGGATGTTGATTTGGATGGGGATATTGTATTGGATACTTAAATACATGATTCTAATATAACTTATCCATAGATGTGCCATAGTCTTCCATGGTTGATTGTATGTTCAAGTGGATATCGAATCTTCTTTAAGATGCTCATCATATTATATCTTATGAGTGTCATTGGAATGTTACCTTTTATGAATTAACCTCAAGGGTTTATTATTCTAGATATCTATTCATTTGTTCTCATGCTAAGGGCTATCCAAAGTGGGAGGAAATTTTTCTTGTTGAGTGTAAGCCATTGATGAAAAATCATATATGGAAGCTTATTCCTCTTCCAAAAGGAAATAATATTATTGGTTATAAATAACCACACTTTCATTGGTCAAGTAGACAAGGACAATGTATACCTTATTACTAAGAAATTATGTTAGAAGGAGGTAATTAACTATTTGGAGACCTTTTCTCTAGTTGCCAAGATGGACTCTATTTGTATGATCCATTCTACTACTACTTCTAGTGGTTGGGAGGTATATAAAATAGGATATGAAGTGTGCCTCTCTTCATGGTGAGCTTCAAAAGGAGATCTATACACATCATCCATATAATTTTGAGATTGATGGACCTAGTCCTTGGTAAATCAACTAAAAAAGTCCTTATATGGGATTAAGCAAGATCCTGACACTTGGTATGAAAATATCCTTTCTTGTTTTCTTAATAATGGGTTCAAGTGATGTGAGGTAAAGCATTATGTCTATATAAAGCATAATTATGATCAAATATTTATGGTTGTATCATTTATTGATGATATTTTCATCATGGAAAGCTTCTTATCTTTGATCCAAGATATGAAGTCATGACTTCATGATATTTATAAGATTATTGATTTGGATCTTCATCATTTCTTAGGGATTTAGAGTAATTAATCACCCTCTAATATTACCATTTATCAATTCAATTTTGTCTAAGATATATAATGATTCAATATGAATAACTATAAACTTGTTCAAAATCCCTTTGCTTCTAGTTTGAAGCTATGATAAAATTACACTACTTTGATAGATGCTACTTTGTATCAATCCCTCATAAGACCTTATCTATCTCACCCACACTATTAGATATTGCATTTACCATTAGCTATTTTTTAGATATATATAGGAACCTTATAAGACCCACTATATAGTAGCCAAGAAGATCCTTTGATCATCATACATACAAACTAAATGATATTTCATACTTAGTTGAGAATGCTTAATTTTGATAGGATTTCTAATGTAGATTAGTCTAGTGAACTATACCAATGGTGTTCCATGACTAGGCTTGTTTTTTAATCCTAGATTTGGGCTAGTCTCTTAGTGTTATATATGGTAGTCCACTATATCTTATTGTTTTATAGAACTTAAATATTGTGTTGCCAATAAAACCTTCAAACACCTTTGATGGATGCTCATAAATTTGGAGAAAATAAATATTCCTCAATAGTTTCTAACCATCCTTCTTTGTGATAATGAGAGTTCCATCAGCTTGTCCACAATCTAGTGTTTCATCAATAAATAGAGCACATTGAGGATTGGATGCACTATATTAAATGAATTTATGCATATAGGATGCTTGATCTAGTCTATGTATCACTAGTTCAGTAGACAATGGATATCCTTACCAACATAATTTACAAGGTGTCTTTTACACAATTGTGGGAATGTATTGTAGTAGGAGAGTGTGCCTTAAAGGGGGTGATTGATAAGTGTATTTCTCTATGTTTATAATTTATATTAAGGATATTTTTTAGAATATGTGTTTCTAAACCTCATTTAAGGCCATGACCAACTTTTATATTTATTTATTATATATAATTTTTGGTATTTGTACACCTTATATAGGTGGGCTTATAATAATATATTGATAATAAACTTCAATATTGTTTCTTAACCCTGAAATAAATATCACATGTAATTGAGTATTTATAACCCTTGATATAAACCATTTAATTATTGATTGGAGTGCTATTCATTCCTTTAGTGAGATTATTTTGGTGTCTATAGACACCCTTTGTATTACTTTGTGTTTTTCTATCAATTATTTCAATTATAGATAATGTGTTATTTTTTATATAAAATAATGTGAAATCCAATAACCCCTTGGATAAGATATATGTATTTAGTACATAGGGAATCCATACATATTATTACTCATATATATTTTATATGCAATAATATATATTGAAGACTATTGCAAACTTGTATCCTTGATGGTTTGGTCCAACCAATTTAATCCTTTGTTGGTTTTAGGTCCTCTCCCACTGAGACCTTTGGATTTTCCCTGTTGGAGCCTAGCCTCTTAGCCTCCCTCCTAGCCCTTCTTCTCTTCCATTCTCCCTTCTTCTCCATGGGTGTTGCCAAGATTTTCCTCTTTGTCTTACTAGGTTTCCTCAGTAAAAAGCTTACCTCCTCCATATTCTCTGATGTTTCTATTGTGGTTATTGGATTTATTTCTTTTCCTTATTTTCCTACCACTTGTCATGCTTATTTTTAATTTAAGACCAACAAGTCATTCAAAGTTCTAGGTATGTGGACTCTCTTGTACTATGTATGTTTTTGATGTGGTTGTTGTCCTTTCACCTCCTGATTGCCTGTATTTTTTTAGAAAACCATCTCTTTGAGTCCCTAACTTGGATTTTGACTCTTCAAATCTTTTTTTTACCTCTATTTCTGGCCACTCATCATGCCTCTCTTCATTTTAAGACCACCAAGTCTCTCAAGAGCACTAGGCTTTTAGCCTCTCCTGTGTTATGGCCTAGAGTGTATCACATGGTCCCTCCTTTAGTTATGCCTTGGAACTACAATTTGCATCCTGATCCTCTCAATTATTACCTTAGCATATTTGCATCCTTCAGAGGTAAGCATATAAATTCCATGAAGCTTATCTTCTTGGGGATTTAGTCCCATGTATATCTAATTATCTTCATAGTCAGTTAGTCTTGAGATTGATCTTGCTACTCCACTCGTCCCAATGAATGTATATAATTTAACATCCCTACCCCCCTCTCATGTTTCTTTATGGTGCTATATATAAGGATGATCTCACAATAGGGTAAGAATTATTGCCTATTTGGTAAGGTTTTCTTCCCAAGGTTTTTCAACTTGCATTTCAGTATTTTTCCACTTTACAATTTGGAGTGGCTTGGTTTATTTAAAGACAACCTAGGATTTCTTTGCTCCACTTTCAACTTGTTTCCTCACATCATTCCTCCTCTCTCTGATAGCTCTTGTTAATTATCATGAGTTTTCCTGAAGATGGCCAACATTGACAACAAAGTTGAACCTGTTGTCCTAGCCCTTGAAAAATTGGTGGAAGAAATTATGGAGGACACGGGATTCATAACTTATCTAAAAAAATTATTGGTCATGACCAAAACCTTACTAAGTAAATGGTTATTAGTTGGAATGATGATAAATTTAAGGTTAGAGGAAAAATTTTCAATATTAAGACCACCCTAATTGCTGAGGTGTCAAGCTTCCCTACCATTAGTGAAAGTGTAAATAGAGATAAGAATTCCTTGGCCAAAAAACTACTACTTTTAGAAGACTAGGGGAAAATATTACCAAATACTAAAATAAAATTATGAAGGAATTCATGCCAAAGCCTTGGGAAAATATTGTAGTCCCCATAATCCTATATTTCATGCTATATGATCAGGCTTCCATCCTTATGAGCTTTCATTTTTATTTTTTGAATCATATTTAGGGTAAGAAAATCATTAATATCCATATTTTTATTTTCAAATCCATGGATAAATCCATGAATTAAGTTTAGAAAGGGACCTCCCCCTTTCCAATCCACCAAGGGCTTCACCTAATCCTCTTTCAACATATTTTGAAGAAATAATCCTAGAGTCCCCCCTTGAGACTTGGTTAGAATATAGGGAACCCTTCTAATGAAACTAAACATGGCTCTCCCTAGCTCTCTAAAGGGAAAACCTCCAAGAAGTTACATTTTGAGGATGCTATCTTTGAGGTGGCCATTGAGAGTGCCCCTATATATGGGAACAATGTTAGAGATATTACCCCTAAAATTCTAACAAGCAGTAAGAGTATTGAGTTAGAGCAAGGTGAGCATGAATTTGTAACCCCCAAGATCAAGATCAATTTATAATGATACTTTGTGTAGATGAAAGCTCAAACATTGAAAAGGAGGATATCCCTCATTCAAGTTATGTCTGACCAACATTTAGAGGAGGCATCAAAATATTTATCCATTGTTTAAAAGGATAAACATGATAGCACTCCTTAGAGGCATCGCTCTCAAAATGTGGTGGTTTAGTACAAATACCTTTTAGTTATAAAATCCCCTCTTCAAGGAATGATTATATTATTTAACTAGAGAGGATATATTCAAGGGCTTAAAGTAAAAAATCTCATTGGATCAATGTATAAAGTTGAGAAAATATGCATCTCCTATGTAGAAGAAGTGACCATTATACTAGAATAATACAAGAACAATTATGGTGATATTGATCTCAATGATCTTGTAAACCCCCCTAATTTTGTTGTTGTTGGACATATCTAGCCACAAGTTGTATTCCCTACCTCTAGATCTTCTTGCTTTCCCCTATCTCTCTTTGTTTGGTCTTAGTTTTTCTCACTCTTTTGGTCACTCTTGATTCCTCTCTTGTTTTCTTAAGGCTCAGGTAGCTCTCCTCATTGTTTCTAGGTGGTTATCCTACAGGCATCTCTCTAAAAGCCTAAAAATCCTAAATTGTTATGGGTTTCCTCCATCCTCATTTCTTTATTATATTTTTCTTGAAATATTAAAGTGCAAGGGAAAACATATTCACCACTTTAATTTTTATTACCTAGAGAGGATTCCATACTACTTGAGGAAAATAAGATGATTTACCTAGAATAAACTTGACCTCATTTGTCATCTTTGTTTTAGGATTTATCTCCACATCTTCTTTTGTACCTTTAATTTATTGTGAGCTTGCCAAATGATATTGTAGAAAGATTTTCTTTGCCTCATATTTTAGAGTGGAATATCCTTGATTTGATATAGCTTCTATTATTGTATGATTTCCTTACTTCATTTTGAATTTTCTCTCATGGCTATAATTTTTTACCTTTTTTCATAGTTTTCACTTTGCAAACTCTTGCCATGTGTCCAATATCATAATAATCGTGGCAAAAAAATGTGATATTTTCATAATCTACTTGCTTATCCCATTCTCTTGATTTAGATTTAATATTAGTGGATTATGGCAAAGGTTTTGAAATATACATAGCAACACATATTTGAGTATAAATAACATAATTTTACTCCTTATTAGTTAGTCCTTTCTTTATGAATTTCCCTAGGGTATTTCCAATATTATTCAAAACACTCTTATTAATAAGTTGATATGGAAGTCCAAAAATCCTAACCCAAACTAGAAGCTTCTTAATAGTTTATGTCTCAATAGAAAAAATTTCATTCCATGGTCTCAAATAAAGTGCATCTCTTCCCTTAAACCATGGGACACCAACCATTATTTTATCCCTAATTTTTGAACTGGAAAAGATGATGAGGAAAAAATATTTAAGAAGAAAATTATTAGAGTAATTTAAATTCAATCCCCACTTACACTTGATCCAATTTTGAATATCCAAAAACCCTGGCCATGATCTATGAAAATTACATATTAACCCTCTAATTTTAAGAACCATTACATCATGCTCAATCATATCATCCTTGATACTTACTTCTAGTGTAGCATCTACTACTTGGATCAAACTTACCATGTATTCATTCTTCTACTTATCTCCAACTTAAGCCTCCAAATTTCTAGGTAGGTTATCCTGACTTCCCATTAGGGCTTTCAAATATGACTTTCTGTATCGCTCCAAATTTTTTGCATCCTTACCTTCAGGCTATAGGATCTGCACCCGAAAGGGGTATCCGAGAAGGATGGGACAATACCTCGGATTGAGAGGCCCTTTGAAGGTCACGCCTCTAGGGGGACAGGTATAAGGGTGAATTTTTGATGGATGGTGGGTTCACCAGGAAACTTTTGAGTGGCAGTTTCCATGCCTATGTTGAGAGCAGGTTTGATGTGTTCATTTTGTATTTTAATCATTCAATTCCTAGGTTTGGCCAAGATGAATCTAAGCTATTCTATATGCCGATGTTGATTTATATGGGTGCAAAAAACATGAATAAGTGCTAAACATAGAAAGTGTGCTAAATAAAATAGAATGTACCTGATTTCGGATGTTTGATGAAAATTCTGAGGTTTGTAGAAGTCCAGATCATCTCAAATATTACATAATCATATTATATTGTATAGAATCATCTCAGATCACAGTCGATCGTCTGAGATTGGACGAGATCATTGTCGACCTGATGAATTCGTCAGACGAATTTGTTAGAAACCTGCAGTCACAGAAATAGATATCAAAAACCAAAAATGTGACTGCAAACGCAAGGGGAAATGATAGAAATGATATTAAACTTGCCTAAATAATAAATCCAGATAACAATCAAAGGAAATATATTAATTTGACAATTTATTTTAACTTTATCGTTCACCTATGCTAAATGAGGTAAACTCCAGAATGCAGAAACAGAATAAACTAAGTTAATGCATAAAAAAATGAATATAGAAGATAAAGAAATGAAAACTTTGGGCTCTGATTACCCCCAATATGGACTACAGTCGAGATCACATCTAATCGTACGAGATCATTGTCGATCTATGACAGGATCATCCAAAATCATCTAGAATCACCTGCGATGATCCGAGCTTGCTCTGGCTAAAAAACAGTAAAATTCCTGCAAGAAAACTTGAAATATGCAATGCAAACGAAGGTGTGAAGGTGTTCTAATGCACAAAAAGTTAAATTTGCAAAGAAATCAGTTAGCCAGAGGATAAACTGAGAAAATTCTAGTTTATATAGGATTAGGGAGAGGTTAGGAGGTTGGAGATCATCCCAATTTGGGAGATCTCCAACGGGGAAGACTCTAACCGTGCAGAAATGCTTTCTACTCAAGTTAGAGAAGCTGTTGAATAGAAGCTAATTATGAAAATTTGGTTTTGGGATGAAATCGTCTGGACATTCTGTTCCAGATGAATTTGTCAGATCTGGGATGATTTCGTCTGATCGCCGACGATATCGTCCAACGATCAAAACAAATCCTAAAAATGACACAAAAAATGATGGGAGCGGGTAACGAGCGGTTAACAGGCGGTTTGGGGTTAAAATTCAAATTTTTATCTTTTACTAAGGGTTTAACTTTGCCAATTTTAGGGTGCTACACTTTCCTCCCATACTAGCTAATGGGGTTCAATTTTGGTGTGCACTCCCTCTTGATTTGTACTCCCTTTCAGCTTTCACTTGCTCCTAGCTTACACTCTCTTCTAACGTGTACTTGGCTTGTAATCCCTCCTAAATCATAATTTCCACTATCTCTTCTTTTCTTGACGTTCATTCACTTAAAAAGTTTTTGAAAATAATGTTCCATGCATTCGTGGTAAGGGTTTGAAGCATTTATGCACTCTAGATGAACCCACCACTCTTCTACCATGACTAAATCCTATCTTGCACTCTCTCTTAGGTCCCACTCACTCTCGGATTGCACTCTTTCTTACCTCACACTCACTCTTGGCTTGCACTCCCCCCTGGTTTCCAACATTCCTTCACTTTAGCAATTTTTTTGTATTTTCTTCAACCGAATCCCTTAAATTATCCTAAAATATGGAACAAGAAGTAGCACTTATTCCTTGATTACACTTTTCTTTCTACTTCTTGCTTCATGCTCACACTTCCTCCTCACTTTCTACTCGCACTTGCACTTGCTTCCAACTATACTTGTTTTTAGTTTGTGCTTGCACTTGCTTTCAATTGTACTCACTCTCAACTCACACTGGCTTCCCACTTCTGGTTGTACTCACTCCCCCCTTTCTATTTTTATTTTATATATTAGATTAAATTTAAATATCTAAAAATGTTAAACAAAATATTATTTTATTTTTTTCAAATATATATTAATCTAAAACTTTGAAATCAATTATAGATTTTAGAAAATTTCATCAATAAAAAAATAATATAGTAGTTATCATAAAATATGTTAGATATTTACAAGGATTAATCTAATGTGATATGTTTATGTAGAACATTGAAAATACAGTTAAAATAAAAATAAAATTCATGGTGGGACAGCGTGGTTAGGGCTTTCACTTCTCTTTGGGAAGTCCAAGGTTCAAACTACGACATGTGTGTGTTGTGTGTTATACAACAACACAAAATAAAAATATTAAATTCAAAAAAACATGAGTTAAATATAATTATTTTAAAATATATTTAATTTAATATAAATAAACAAAAATAAAATATTCTTAATGTTTGAAACTTGAAACTAGACAAATATAAATTAGATAGAATTAAATCTAAATATGGTACATTAAATATTATAATTGAATGACATGGATATGAATATTAACAAAATTAAATGATTCAAAATTGACCTTTAACTTGTTTAAATGTGAATGAACTCAACTTGAACTCAAATAAACAAGAACTTGAAAAAGGATAATTATAGTTTTAAACAATTATAAATAAATTTAGTAAAACATAAAAATAAATGAATATTAAACAAAGATGTATAAACAAATCCTAAACTTCAATCATATATAGATTAAACATACTTGAACAAACATTAACTTGGATGAATAGACATTTGAAAATTAAACTTCAACAATAATTAACAAATACATAATGTAAACATTAAAATCTAAATCAAATGTTAAGTATTGAGTTTGAGTTTGAATCAGTGTATTGAATATTAAACACTGAATTAAAATATGAATAATGATTATTTTTTTGGCTAAATAATAAGGGGTTGTACTGGGTCCCCCACCCTTGAAAATTTACAACTCTCTTCTTTAGATCTTAAGATTTTAAAAATAGATACACTTATCATCTCAATTGAGATGTTATAGCTAGAAATCTACATCATTTTACATAAAATATCTAAATTCTTGATTTTCATTTTCAGGATCTTTTCAATTTCCTATATGAATACAAATATTCTAGAATTCAACATACTTCATGACATTTTCTATAGCAGCCTTCACAATACCAAATCTTCACATCTACTATCTATGCATTGCATCTTAGTAGAGTAGTATTTCCAAAACAATGCACTATCATAGTTCACTTAACGAAATTTGGATTGCTAGTTTCCTTCCTCAAACACAAGTGCAACTACAAAAAATATAATAAATATTTTATATGAAAACACATTATTGTTACAAAATAAAGCAAATACTATCAGTGGAAAATATAGAGTAAATCTTAATCATTATTTGATTTAGGTAATCAACATTTTATTGTCAACTTCACTTAAACTTAATACTTCCTCTAACCATGGAAAGGAAAATTTAACTTCATGATCCTAAATTAAAATCCCTCTATTGGCTAGCCTATCTACACATTTTTTTTCTTCCCTTAAAGTATGTGTAAACCTAATTTCTTTAAACTCTTTAACAAGATCTTGAATTTCCATAATTATCTCTTGTATGTTTTATGGAGCCTTTGCTTTCCTCAAAATTGCATTTATTGCTATGAGAGAATCACCTTCCATCCATATATAGATTAAACATACTTGAACAAACATTAACTTGGATGAATAGAAATTTGAAAATTAAACTTCAACAATAATTAACAAATACATAATGTAAACATTAAAATCTAAATCAAATGTTAAGTATTGAGTTTGAGTTTGAATCAGTGTATTGAATATTAAACACTGAATTAAAATATGAATAATGATTATTTTTTTGGCTAAATAATAAGGGGTTGTACTCGGGTCCCCCACCCTTGACAAATTACAACTCTCTTCTTTAGATCTTGAGATTTTAAAAATAGATACACTTCTCATCTCAATTGAGATGTTATAGCTAGAAATCTACATCATTTTACATAAAATATCTAAATTCTTGATTTTCATTTTCAGGATCTTTTCAATTTCCTATATGAATACAAATATTCTAGAATTTAACATACTTCATGACATTTTCTATAGCAGCCTTCACAATACCAAATCTTCACCTCTACTATCTATGCATTGCATCTTAGTAGAGTAGTATTTCCAAAACAATGCACTATCATAGTTCACTTAACGAAATTTGGATTGCTAGTTTCCTTCCTGAAACACAAGTGTAACCACAAAAAATATAATAAATATTTTATATGAAAACACATTATTGTAACAAAATAAAGCAAATACTATCAGTGGAAAATATAGAGTAAATATTAATCATTATTTGATTTAGGTAATCAACATATCATTTCAACTTCAGCTAAACTTAATACTTCCTCTAACCATGGAAAGGAAAATTTAACTTCATGATCCTAAATTAAAATCCCTCTATTGGCTAGCCCATCTACACATTTTTTTTCTTCCCTTAAAGTATGTGTAAACCTAATTTCTTTAAACTCTTTAACAAGATCTTGAATTTCCATAATTATCTCTTGTATGTTTTATGGAGCCTTTGCTTTCCTCAAAATTGCATTTATTGCTATGAGAGAATCACCTTCCATCCATATATAGATTAAACATACTTGAACAAACATTAACTTAGATGAATAGAAATTTGAAATTTAAACTTCAACAATAATTAAAAAATACATAATGTAAACATTAAAATCCAAATCAAATGTTAAGTATTGAGTTTGAGTTTGAATCAGTGTATTGAATATTAAATAATGAATTAAAATATGAATAATGATTATTTTTTTGGCTAAATAATAAGGGGTTGTACTCGGGTCCCCCACCCTTGAAAAATTACAACTCTCTTCTTTAGATCTTGAGATTTTAAAAATAGATACACTTCTCATCTCAATTGAGATGTTATAGCTAGAAATCTACATCATTTTACATAAAATATCTAAATTCTTGATTTTCATTTTCAGGATCTTTTCAATTTCCTATATGAATACAAATATTCTAGAATTCAACATACTTCATGACATTTTCTATAGCAGCCTCCACAATACCAAATCTTCACCTCTACTATCTATGCATTGCATCTTAGTAGAGTAGTATTTCCAAAACAATGCACTATCATAGTTCACTTAACGAAATTTGGATTGCTAGTTTCCTTCCTGAAACACAAGTGCAACCACAAAAAATATAATAAATATTTTATATGAAAACACATTATTGTTACAAAATAAAGCAAATACTATCAGTGGAAAATATAGAGTAAATATTAATCATTATTTGATTTAGGTAATCAACATATCATTTCAACTTCAGCCAAACTTAATACTTCCTCTAACCATGGAAAGGAAAATTTAACTTCATGATCCTAAATTAAAATCCCTCTATTGGCTAGCCTATCTACACATTTTTTTTTTCCCCTTAAAGTATGTGTAAACCGAATTTCTTTAAACTCTTTAACAAGATCTTGAATTTCCATAATTATGTCTTGTATGTTTTATGGAGCCTTTGCTTTCCTCAAAATTGCATTTATTGCTATGAGAGAATCACCTTCCATCCATATATAGATTAAACATACTTGAACAAGCATTAACTTGGATGAATAGAAATTTGAAAATTAAACTTCAACAATAATTAACAAATACATAATGTAAAAATTAAAATCTAAATCAAATGTTAAGTATTGAGTTTGAGTTTGAATTAGTGTATTGAATATTAAACACTGAATTAAAATATGAATAATGATTATTTTTTTGGCTAAATAATAAGGGGTTGTACTCGGGTCCCCCACCCTTGAAAAATTACAACTCTCTTCTTTAGATCTTGAGATTTTAAAAATAGATACACTTATCATCTCAATTGAGATGTTATAGCTAGAAATCTACATCATTTTACATAAAATATCTAAATTCTTGATTTTCATTTTCAGGATCTTTTCAATTTCCTATATGAATACAAATATTCTAGAATTCAACATACTTCATGACATTTTCTATAGCAGCCTTCACAATACCAAATCTTCACATCTACTATCTATGCATTGCATCTTAGTAGAGTAGTATTTCCAAAACAATGCACTATCATAGTTCACTTAACGAAATTTGGATTGCTAGTTTCCTTCCTCAAACACAAGTGCAACTACAAAAAATATAATAAATATTTTATATGAAAACACATTATTGTTACAAAATAAAGCAAATACTATCAGTGGAAAATATAGAGTAAATCTTAATCATTATTTGATTTAGGTAATCAACATATCATTTCAACTTCAGCTAAACTTAATACTTCCTCTAACCATGGAAAGGAAAATTTAACTTCATGATCCTAAATTAAAATCCCTCTATTGGCTAGCCTATCTACACATTTTTTTTCTTCCCTTAAAGTATGTGTAAACCTAATTTCTTTAAACTCTTTAACAAGATCTTGAATTTCCATAATTATCTCTTGTATGTTTTATGGAGCCTTTGCTTTCCTCAAAATTGCATTTATTGCTATGAGAGAATCACCTTCCATCCATATATAGATTAAACATACTTGAACAAACATTAACTTGGATGAATAGAAATTTGAAAATTAAACTTCAACAATAATTAACAAATACATAATGTAAACATTAAAATCTAAATCAAATGTTAAGTATTGAGTTTGAGTTTGAATCAGTGTATTGAATATTAAACACTGAATTAAAATATGAATAATGATTATTTTTTTGGCTAAATAATAAGGGGTTGTACTCGGGTCCCCCACCCTTGACAAATTACAACTCTCTTCTTTAGATCTTGAGATTTTAAAAATAGATACACTTCTCATCTCAATTGAGATGTTATAGCTAGAAATCTACATCATTTTACATAAAATATCTAAATTCTTGATTTTCATTTTCAGGATCTTTTCAATTTCCTATATGAATACAAATATTCTAGAATTTAACATACTTCATGACATTTTCTATAGCAGCCTTCACAATACCAAATCTTCACCTCTACTATCTATGCATTGCATCTTAGTAGAGTAGTATTTCCAAAACAATGCACTATCATAGTTCACTTAACGAAATTTGGATTGCTAGTTTCCTTCCTGAAACACAAGTGTAACCACAAAAAATATAATAAATATTTTATATGAAAACACATTATTGTAACAAAATAAAGCAAATACTATCAGTGGAAAATATAGAGTAAATATTAATCATTATTTGATTTAGGTAATCAACATATCATTTCAACTTCAGCTAAACTTAATACTTCCTCTAACCATGGAAAGGAAAATTTAACTTCATGATCCTAAATTAAAATCCCTCTATTGGCTAGCCCATCTACACATTTTTTTTCTTCCCTTAAAGTATGTGTAAACCTAATTTCTTTAAACTCTTTAACAAGATCTTGAATTTCCATAATTATCTCTTGTATGTTTTATGGAGCCTTTGCTTTCCTCAAAATTGCATTTATTGCTATGAGAGAATCACCTTCCATCCATATATAGATTAAACATACTTGAACAAACATTAACTTAGATGAATAGAAATTTGAAATTTAAACTTCAACAATAATTAAAAAATACATAATGTAAACATTAAAATCTAAATCAAATGTTAAGTATTGAGTTTGAGTTTGAATCAGTGTATTGAATATTAAATAATGAATTAAAATATGAATAATGATTATTTTTTTGGCTAAATAATAAGGGGTTGTACTCGGGTCCCCCACCCTTGAAAAATTACAACTCTCTTCTTTAGATCTTGAGATTTTAAAAATAGATACACTTCTCATCTCAATTGAGATGTTATAGCTAGAAATCTACATCATTTTACATAAAATATCTAAATTCTTGATTTTCATTTTCAGGATCTTTTCAATTTCCTATATGAATACAAATATTCTAGAATTCAACATACTTCATGACATTTTCTATAGCAGCCTCCACAATACCAAATCTTCACCTCTACTATCTATGCATTGCATCTTAGTAGAGTAGTATTTCCAAAACAATGCACTATCATAGTTCACTTAACGAAATTTGGATTGCTAGTTTCCTTCCTGAAACACAAGTGCAACCACAAAAAATATAATAAATATTTTATATGAAAACACATTATTGTTACAAAATAAAGCAAATACTATCAGTGGAAAATATAGAGTAAATATTAATCATTATTTGATTTAGGTAATCAACATATCATTTCAACTTCAGCCAAACTTAATACTTCCTCTAACCATGGAAAGGAAAATTTAACTTCATGATCCTAAATTAAAATCCCTCTATTGGCTAGCCTATCTACACATTTTTTTTTTCCCCTTAAAGTATGTGTAAACCGAATTTCTTTAAACTCTTTAACAAGATCTTGAATTTCCATAATTATGTCTTGTATGTTTTATGGAGCCTTTGCTTTCCTCAAAATTGCATTTATTGCTATGAGAGTATCACCTTCCATCCATATATAGATTAAACATACTTGAACAAGCATTAACTTGGATGAATAGAAATTTGAAAATTAAACTTCAACAATAATTAACAAATACATAATGTAAAAATTAAAATCTAAATCAAATGTTAAGTATTGAGTTTGAGTTTGAATTAGTGTATTGAATATTAAACACTGAATTAAAATATGAATAATGATTATTTTTTTGGCTAAATAATAAGGGGTTGTACTCGGGTCCCCCACCCTTGAAAAATTACAACTCTCTTCTTTAGATCTTGAGATTTTAAAAATAGATACACTTATCATCTCAATTGAGATGTTATAGCTAGAAATCTACATCATTTTACATAAAATATCTAAATTCTTGATTTTCATTTTCAGGATCTTTTCAATTTCCTATATGAATACAAATATTCTAGAATTCAACATACTTCATGACATTTTCTATAGCAGCCTTCACAATACCAAATCTTCACCTCTACTATCTATAGCAGCCTTCACAATACCAAATCTTCACCTCTACTATCTATGCATTGCATCTTAGTAGAGTAGTATTTCCAAAACAATGCACTATCATAGTTCACTTAACGAAATTTGGATTGCTAGTTTCCTTCCTGAAACACAAGTGCAACCACAAAAAATATAATAAATATTTTATATGAAAACACATTATTGTTACAAAATAAAGCAAATACTATCAGTGGAAAATATAGAGTAAATCTTAATCATTATTTGATTTAGGTAATCAACATATCATTTCAACTTCAGCTAAACTTAATACTTCCTCTAACCATGGAAAGGAAAATTTAACTTCATGATCCTAAATTAAAATCCCTCTATTGGATAGCCTATCTACACATTTTTTTTCTTCCCTTAAATTATGTGTAAACCTAATTTCTTTAAACTCTTTAACAAGATCTTGAATTTCCATAATTATCTCTTGTATGTTTTATGGAGCCTTTGCTTTCCTCAAAATTGCATTTATTGCTATGAGAGAATCACCTTCCATCCATATATAGATTAAACATACTTGAACAAACATTAACTTGGATGAATAGAAATTTGAAAATTAAACTTCAACAATATTTAACAAATACATAATGTAAACATTAAAATCTAAATCAAATGTTAAGTATTGAGTTTGAGTTTGAATTAGTGTATTGAATATTAAACACTAAATTAAAATATGAATAATGATTATTTTTTTTGCTAAATAATAAGGGGTTGTACTCGGGTCCCCCACCCTTGAAAAATTACAACTCTCTTCTTTAGATCTTGAGATTTTAAAAATAGATACACTTCTCATCTCAATTGAGATGTTATAGCTAGAAATCTACATCATTTTACATAAAATATCTAAATTCTTGATTTTCATTTTCAGGATCTTTTCAATTTCCTATATGAATACAAATATTCTAGAATTCAACATACTTCATGACATTTTCTATAGCAGCCTTCAAAATACCAAATCTTCACCTCTACTATCTATGCATTGCATCTTAGTAGAGTAGTATTTCCAAAACAATGCACTATCATAGTTCACTTAACGAAATTTGGATTGTTAGTTTCCTTCCTGAAACACAAGTGCAACCACAAAAAATATAATAAATATTTTATATGAAAACACATTATTGTTACAAAATAAATCAAATACTATCAGTGGAAAATATAGAGTAAATCTTAATCATTATTTGATTTAGGTAATCAACATATCATTTCAATTTCAGCTAAACTTAATACTTCCTCTAACCATGGAAAGGAAAATTTAACTTCATGATCCTAAATTAAAATCCCTCTATTGGCTAGCCTATCTACACATTTTTTTTCTTCCCTTAAAGTATGTGTAAACCTAATTTCTTTAAACTCTTTAACAAGATCTTGAATTTCCATAATTATGTCTTGTATGTTTTATGGAGCCTTTGCTTTCCTGAAAATTACATTTATTGCTATGAGAGAATCACCTTCCATCCATACTTTATTTCATTTTATTTATTTGCATATTTTTAACCCTTCTAAAGCCACCCAAGCTTCAATTTTATTATTATTTTTAAATCCACTATTGAAAGTGTAATGAGGCAAAATCTCTCCTCTATAATTTCTAATTATTCCTCCTCCTCCTACTAGTTCTATATTTCATTTAGATGCTCCATCAAAATTCAATTTAACCCACTCCACATCTGGTGGCTTCCACTTTATATTTTTTGCCTTCTTTTTTATTCTTTTGCACCCAACATCATAATTTCATTTAATGACTTGACTCCATCTATCAAGGCTCCTTGTTTCCAAATTAGGAATTGTTGTGAGGTGATAGGGTTAGTTTAGACTCCTCTATGGCTAAACATATATTCCTTTTCATTACCTCTACACTGCTTTCTTTTCCTTTAAATATTATTCTATTCCTTTTTAGCCATATAGTCCAAAGTATTTTATCTTTTGATATATCCCATATTGTTTGTAAAGCCTCACTTTTATAAGTGCTCTGTCATTGCTTTAACCAATCTTCAATTCTTCTATTCATAACCATGCATTTACCAAACACATTAAGAATCCATTACAATAGTTTCCAAACTATTGAGAAATGTTCCAATAGATGGTCTATACTCTCCTTTTTACAAATATCACATTGAGAGGGACCATTAAAACCCCTTTTTTTAAGGTTATGTCAAGATAAATTTCTTCTATGACCTACTATTCAAACAAACATTTTGAATTTAGTAATGCTTGGGCTATCCCAAATATCTCTCCATATTCTAGTGATATTAATATTTTGTTGGTGTTGTACATTATATCCACTTGTTGTTGTGTATTCAACTACTAAATCAATTTATCCTTGGCTTCCTTTAGAATAATCATAGTTGTTATCTTTCTAATCAATTACCTCCTAGCATCAATATCTTGTATACTTGTAAAACAATCGTATCTCCTTTTGTATCTTCCTTCATGATCCTTGTATAAATTTTTTGAAACCCTATCACCATATTTACCTTAAAGCAATCTCATCCAAGGTTTCCAAATTGGATCTAAATTAAATGGTTTTTTATCACACCGGGTATCCATCCAAATATATTTTTTCTCTAGTTTCTACCACCCATATTAAACTTTTAGTAATTATATCAATAGGTTTTTTTAAATCATTTCAAAGAGTAGAACCATTTGGTAGAGTGAATGCAGTAAATATTAAACTTGGGTCATTGGGATCAACAAATTTTATCTTTGAATCTCTTCTCCATATTACTTTTTTACCTTAGAGCTAAGTTTAGATATGTAAGAACTCTTAAACCAAGATATTCTCTAGTTTTATCATCACATACCTTGCTCCATTTCACCAAAGGAAAATTCCTTTTATCATGTATAACTAACCATAAAAGGGATCACATAGTATAGATTAACTTTTTTCAACTGATTTTGACATAGAATACAATGACATATAATATATTGGAATGACTTGTAAGACTAAATTAATTAATTGTACTCTTATTGCTAATGATAACCATCTACAATTCCAAGTTGGAAGTTTATTTTAAAATTTACTAATAACTAGATTCTATAATTCTATCCTCATTCTCCCCTCAAATAAAGGCATCTCTAGATAAGTTGTTGGTAAATTTTCCTCCTCTGTTTGAAGTCACCTATAAATTCTTGCTTTGATATTAGCTAGAGTGTTAAGGAACTGAATTTTAGATTTTTTCCAATTAACTTTTTGCCTTGATGGTCTTTTGTATTCCTTTAAAATATTATTCAAATCTCTGGCCTCATTTATCCTCACCCTTCCAAAAAGGGTTTTATCATATACAAACTATTGGTGGGTGATGTTTTCGATGTTATTACTAACATTAAGTCCACTTATAAGCCTATATTTGTAGTATTTTAAATTCCTACTCAAAACATCTGCCATAATAATGAACAAATAAGGAGATAGAGGATCTCCTTCTCTAGGGCCTCTCTTGGCTTTAAAATATTTTGTTACAAACCCATTGACCAACATTGAATAAAAAAATTTAGAGACACAAGCTTTAATCTATCTAACCCATTTCTTCTTGAACCTAGACATTTCTAAAACTAAAAAAATAAAATCCCATTTAACTCTATCATAGGCTTTACTCATATCAAATTTTAAGATCATTGCTTTCTCTTTTCTTGAAGCTGCTGATTGTATAACTTCATGAACTACTATGATCCCATCCAAAATTTATCTCCCTTTCACAAGTCCTCCTTGCTATTATAAAATAATTTTGTCTAACAACGGCCTTAATCAATTCACCATCACTTTGGAGATAATATTATATGCCATATTACATAGGCTTATGTTTCTAAAAGAATAAAAAATTCTACATCCTTATTTTTTGTAATTAGGATAATATGTTGCATTTATTTTATAAGGTATGTATTTACCCTAGACTGTTCCACTGCCACCAATTAATAATTGTTCACTATATCCCAATTATATTGGTAAAAAACTACAGAGAGCCCATATGGACCTAGGTATTTATCCTTATTAAAATATAAAAGAGCTAAATGAGATTCTTCTAGAGCAATAGACTCCATCAACTTCCTATTGTCTTAATTTATTATAATTAAAGGAACAACTTAAAGAAGTTTATCATTAAAAACTTTAGTCTCCTTTGATCCTAGAATATTTTCATAAAAATAATATCTCTTTTCTAATTTCACTCTAATCTTCAATCCAAACCCATTCTATTGATTTAATTCTACTAATTTTGGATGTTGATCTTTTTACTATAGCTATCCTATGAAAAAATTTGTATTTTCTATCTTCTTCTTTAATGCAAGTCTATCTTGATTTTAATCTCTAGAATTTCTCTTCCTTACTAAAAATATTATGATATTCACTGAGCAACTCCTTTTCCTCTGAGCTTGGATTATTATGATCACATTTTTAGAATTTTGAAATTTTATATTTTACTTCTTTCTTATTAAAAATATTTTCAAAAGTATTCTTGTTACATTATTTTAATCTAGATTTTATAGATTTAATTTGATTTGGAAGAGCATACAACCCACCATTACCTAGATAATTCCACATTTGAGCTATCATAACAACAAATTGAGGAAGGTATTCCCACATTTGCTCATATTTAAAATATGAACTATTTTTAATTAACTTACCACTATTTTAACTCTTGTTGGCTAGTGATCTGAACTAGTCCTTGTTAATGTATTAATTTTAGCACAAGTTCCTTCATCTAGCCAACGATCCAAGAGAATGCATATGTCTACTTTGGTACTTGAGGAGATGTGCATCCACATAATATATCACTCCTCTTTTTAATCACGAGGAATGCATAAAGGGAGATGATGGACTTTCGAAGGACTAGTGGAGATGAAAGAGAAGGAAGGAGCATATAGCAATGTTAAAAAAAAAACTTTGGGAGGCAACAAAACCTATGGTACAGGTGTTTTTCTTGTTTATCTTTGCTCCTTTCTATTTGTTCTATGATGTGGTTGAAATTTTACTTATTTTTGCTGCTTTTTTTTATTTTATTGGTTGCTTTGGATTGATGTTCATGGTTTTCTTGACATCAACTTCATGCTACATCAGCCCTTGCATTCATATGTGGCCTTGGAGGACCGGTTTTATTTCCACGATGCCCTGTTCCTTCCTCTTTGCTCGTTGTTTCCATGTGTGTTGCATGCCTTGGTTTTCTAGTTATTAACCTATGGGTGGCTAAGTGCTTTTTTTAAGCTTGTGTGTGGCAGAATGGTTGTTCTTATGCTTGTGGTTGGTTTGATCATTTTATTTTGCACTCGTTCTATTAAATGCATAACTTTATATTGTTAAAAAAGCTTTATGTTATTATTTTATGTTTTCTATAGTACCAGTAGTCTACTGTCAATAAGAGTTTATGTGGTTGGTTTTGGCATCGATTAAAGCCTCACCTTACAAGTTTTATAGGCTTGTTTTTGTGTTGTTAATGATTGAAATTATAGACTTACTTTCAAATGAGAATCTTATATTTATTTTACTCATATGTGTTGGGTGGGGAATAAAAGAAAATCTAAGAGAGGGAGCTCTTTAAGTTTCAACTTTTATATGGATATAAAGGAAGAATATGTATAACTAATTTTCAAGACTCTTATGGACAATAGAATAAAATAGTACTTTGTAAATGTGGATAATGTACGATTAATATTAAAAATGCTTTGAAGTTCATGTTTTATTATAAGCTTATTGATGTGAGTCATTATTATAAAATATACTTATTTTGAAACCTTTTTACCTATGTTTTAAAATAATGAGTGAAATTCTATCTTGATGTTAGATGAGAAATCATTTATAATGATTCCTAAGATATATGTAGATTAAGGTATCATTATAAAGAGAAGTATGGGCTTATTTTGGATTGATTGAAATGTTATATTTTGATGTTGGATAAGAAAGCATTTATAATGATTCATAATATCTATGTAGATTAAGAGATAATTATAAATAGAAGTATGGGCTTCTCTTGGATTGATTGGAATGTTGTATCCAATAGTGTATGAGAAAATATTTATAATGATTCCTAAGATCTATGTGGATTAAGGGATCATTATAAAGATAATTATGGTCTTCTCTTGATTGCTATGAAATGGTGTAACCTTATTGGTTTAAAGAATGCTTGTTTCCTCTTATAGTTTTTTGTGCATGGTTGATTGCATAGTAGCATAAGACATGAGCTAATATGAATTACATTTAGAGCTATTATGATCCCTAGGTAAACTTCATATTGGTGGGTAGTTTTCCATAAAGAAGCGTGTAGACTTAGTTGGTAGAAGATCTTGGAAGAATATTGTAAGTTCCTTAAAAATATATTATTTTAAATAGCAAAGGCTTCTTTTCCTTGAAATAATTATAATATTGAATAATGTTTCCAAGGATAATTTTATGCTTCTTTATACATTGAAGAGTTACTTTAATCTTGTTGAATGATGTCTTGTTCTTGATTAAGTTGAGAATTTAAATGTTGTTATGTTAAATGTTAAGCTAGATTTGAACTCTTGAGTAATCTCTAGAGATGGTTTTTATGGGTTTCCTTTAACTTTATGCAATGTAGGCTTATGTTAAAGTTATGATTTATCTTGTTAATGCACAATTGTTAAGGGATAGCTTGGTAATCCAAGTTTTGATAAGAGCATATTTTGGTTTATAGTTAAGAGAAATTGATTTTATGCTTTTATTTTATATGAATAATACAATGAAATTTTATGTGCTTAATAAATTGTTTTAGCCTTATGGCATGACTATGTTGTTATATATCCTTGGGAAGGATAAATTTTCCTCTTGTAACCATAAGAACCCAATCCTGAAAGAAGTTACATGAATACAATATCTAGGTAGCCAAGAGTCCTAGAAGGAGTTGCGAGAATGTAATAGCTAGGACATCATGAAACTAGAAGGAGTTGTGTTTATACAATACCCAGGGTACTTGTGAGTAGTTACACCTTGTTCGAGCATGATCAAGAGTGTGGGAAAACCTACTTGCAAGACAACAAAAGTGACTCCTTGATCATGTAGGATCAAGAAGTCATGCTAGTTTTCATTTAAGTGACAATAACCTTAGTTAGCCTATGGATGTATGGTAACTAAGCACTAATGATCTACATCAAACAACCTATCTAGGTGGAGCTAGAGCCAAATTTTGGAAATGACATCCTTATTTAAGTGTTATGGACCTTAAAGAGTAATACCTATGTTGTGGTTACATGGTCCCATATTGAGTAGATAATAGGAAAGGTGGAGAACCACTTATATCATCCTTCTAAACATGTAGGTTTAGTAAAATGAACCTCAAAATTTATGAGAATTGGCCTATCTTATCCACTAAGCATCATCTGCAATGATTTGGAAACTCAAATGTGGTAAAGCCTTGTATACTAAAACCAATTAATAAGGGTGTTCCCCTTGGGAGCCTATGATTTGTAAGTGCTCTTTTAAAAATAAATGGGTTGAAAGATTTGAGGTTGTTATAGTTGGTATCATAGCTTTAGGTCATAGGACTAGAAGATTATATGGAGTGTGCTTAGGTTGAGCCTTGACTTGATGTGCAACTTTAGGTTATATACATTGCAAGAAGGCAAGGGTGGCCCTAGAATTATATTCAATATTATTAGTTCATGAATGGAATGAAGTGAACACATGTGAGTACAATTGAGAGAGAATTTTAGCATATTTAATTTATTTTTGTGAATAAAAATGACACCTATTCAAAAAGAAATTTTGTCAAAGAAAACCAAAATAGTTACACCAGAAGATAATATAGTGCAAGAGGGAAGATGAAATTTGGACCCTAGTAGGAAGACTAGGAAGGAAAAAACTCTAGATAAGGGGCTTGCAATAACAAAGAACTCGAAAAGGATTGTAGGAGGAACATCAAAATATGGTAGATGGATAGATAATATTTCTTCCTTGGTAAAACTACTCCAAGAGTGTTTGGAACAACAAGAAAATTTAATGGAATCTTTAGTCAATAGAGAGGCCAATGCTAGAAATAGAGAGTATCGACAGGAATAGAATATTGTCCAAAGAGGTCAAGAAAGAAGATATTGAATTGAGGTTGAGCTATAAAGATACCCTAAGAGAGTTAAGGTAATGAAATTCAATGGTAGAGCAAGAGGAGATATGATCAAAGCATAACTAAAGGAGTTAGAAATCTTTTTCTCTTTGGAAAATTACTCATTTAAGACTAATACTACATGGGCTACTATACATATCCTAGAAGTGGCCCTAGAGTGGTGGAAAATATACATCTCAGGAAAAACAAATTAGAGCTATCAACCTCAAGTGGGAGGAGTTTGTTGAAGCTTATAAGAAAAGGTTTCTCACAAACCAGTTTTATATTGAAAATTTTGAAGAGTTCTCCACCCTTCATCAAGCAACACTTTATTAGAAGTATACTTTAAAAACTATATGAGACTTTTGAAGTATGTTCTAGAATATGAGAACAATGAACATCTCAAGGTTCATAAGTTTATCCTAGGGTTGGACCCTAATATAAGGACAGTGATTAATCTACTCAAACCAAAAAAATTTCAAGAGGTATACAACCTAGCTAGGTAGGAAGAAACCAACCTTCAAACAAAAATTACGTTCTTTAATTACTTAGTAACATCAACAAATGAAAGGCAAGAATTGATGAAGAGAAAGAGTGCAGGCTTCATAAAATGGGACAAAGATCAAAATAAAAGAAATAAAAGTAATCCAAAGTTCTATAATAGGAACAATGGAAAATTAGGGTAAAACAAGAAGAATTTTTATAAGGATGGATCAAATCCAAATCATCCAAAACCACATGAGTCAAAATAAAAGAGAAAATAAATAAAATATCACATGAGAAATACCAGGTACCTAGGGAAATATGGTACATCTGTGGGGATCCTCACTATGCTTGAACATACCCTCAAAGAATAGAGTCTAGTCACAGAGCATAGGAGATATTGCACTAGATTTATGTTGCAACTAAAAATCAGATCTAATATGGCCAAGCAACATTGATGTTTCTAAATGGTAATTTTTTTTCTAGAGACATAATTTTTTTGAGAGATAGTGGTTCCATAGGTAGTTTTATTTCCACTAGTATTATTGGGGATATGCCAAAAAGACCTAGAATTTTACCACATAGATGAAAATTTGAGTATGGTTCTATCTAAACCTACCCAGTGGACCAATTTTTACCTATAGCATAAATAAACCTACCTAAAGGATCTACTGTATGGCACTTATATGTGGCACCTCTTCACAATTTTAACATTATCCTAGGGATAGATTGGTTGAAGGCACTTGGATCCTTAATCAAATTTCAAAATAGATGGATTGATTACATTGACAAGGATAAGAGGAGAGTGAGATTTTAAAGTGGGTGAGGTTCTTTTTAATCCCTCTTACTTTTGCCTATGCAATTTAAAAAAGTAATCAAAAGAGGTAGCTTACTCTATGTAGTAAAGATCAATGGTAAGCTTGAAGGAAAAGGAGATGAGGAATTTTTTAAGAAGCATCTAATTCTCCATGAATTTTGGGATGGTTTTTTCCCGAAAGGTTTTTTCCTGAATATATTTCGGGTCTACCCCCTTGAAGATAATTCAATTTCACTATTGAATTAATATCAGAGCCAAACCCATTTTAAGGACACCTTATAGAATGACTCCTATCAAGTTACAAGAACTCAAATTTTATCTTTAAGACTTGTTGAAAAAAGGTCTAATCAGAACAATTTTGTCACCTTGGGGTGCTTCAGTGTTATTTATGAAAAGGATGGGTCCATTAGAATTTATATAGATTATATAATGTTGAACAAAATAACCATTAAGAATAAGTGTCCTCTACCACAGATAAATGATCTCTTTGATTAGCTAAAAGGTATCGCCATATTTTCTAAAATAGATCTAAGATCAGGTTATCATTAGCTAAGGATTAAAGAATAATATACCCACAAGATGGCCTTTAAAACTTTATATAGACACTATGAATTCATGGTGCTACCATTTGGGTTAATGAATGTACTGATTACCTTCATAAAACTAATGAATAGTGTGTTTAGAAAGTATCTACACTAGTTCATATTGGTATTCTTAGATGATATACTAATCTATTATCGAACTAAGGAACAACATGATCAACATATCATATTTATATTGGAAGTGCTAAGGAAGAACCAACTTTTTGGTAAACTATCCAAGTGTGAGTTCTATACTCCATAAGTATAGTTTTTGGGGCACATTATCTTAGCAAAAGGTATTGTTGTAGATCTACAGAATATTGAAGCTATACTAAATTAGTCTACATTTACAAATGTGATAAAATTTATGAGTTTCATAGGGCTTTTCGACTACTATAGGCATTTCATGAGAAATTACTCTAAACTTGCCTATCCAATCACCAACCTTTAGAAAAAAAGGAAAACAATTCAAATGGATGGATAACTATAAGGCCACATTTGAGACTCTAAAACATAAATTGACAATGACACCAATTCTAAAGATCTTGGATCCCCTTGGGAATTTCATCATGTGTATAGATTCTTCTCTAGAATGTTTGGAGGGAGTTTTGTCTTAGTAAGAAGTTATAGTAGCATACAAGTCCAGGAAACTCAAGAGGCATGAGGTAAACTATGCTACCCATGATATAGAATTGGCAAAAGTTTTGCATGTCTTAATGGTTTGAAGGCACTACTTATTGGATTAAATTTTTGAGCTAAGGATAGAGAATCAAAGTCTAAGGTGTATCTTTACCCAACCTTTGTTGAATGCAATATAGAGAATATGGGTAGAGTTCTTAGCATAATATGATTTTGGTATTTTATTACATTAAAGGAAAAGAAAATAAGATGACAAATACAACCACCTTAACCCGAGGAAAAGAAAATAGCTTGAGTAGGAGAAGGCACATAACCACCTTAACCCGAGGCCATATAGACTTAATGGATAGGGTCAATAAAATACAACTACAAGATCCATATTTCTTGTACATTCAGAGGAAAATAAAAGGAAACTCATAAGAAAACAAGGGTTTCAACATAAAATATGGATTTTTATATTTTAAAAATTGGGTAGTCATACCCAAATTCAGTGAGTTGAGGAATTCATCTTGTAGAAGGTACATCATTCTCCCTATATTTCTAGGGTCAAAAATGTGAGAAAATATGAAAAATATCTTCTACTAGACTAGGATGAAGCAAGATATTACCAAATTCTTATCAAGATGTTTGGAATGCCAAATGCCAAAAAGTAAAGGCAAAACATCGTCAACTAGCTAGAAATTCTTACCTACATGAGATACCTATGTAGAAATAATAGGTAATCTGTATGGAATTTATTGTAGGACTACCCAAGAATAGGTTCTAGCATGATGTCATTCTAGTAGTGGTTGATAACTTTACCAAGGTCACACACTTCATACCAAGGAATATCAAGGATGATGCACTGATGGTGGCACATAAGTTTGCTAAAGAAAATTTTAGATTACATAGGTTTCTAGAGGTAATTATATATGACAAAGATTTAATATTCACATCAAAATTTTGGTAAGCTCTTCATTATATTGTGGGAATTAAGCTAAACATTAGTATTTTGTATCATACTAAAATATATGGTCAAATAGAGAGGATGAGCCAAGTTTTGGAAGACATGTTACACATGTACTACATGGACTAGAAGTCTAAATAGTAAGACTTATTGCATCTCATGGATTTTTCCTATAATAATGGACACCATGTATCATTGGGGATGTACCATTTGAAGCCTTGTATGGAAGAAGATGCAAAACCCATTTATTGTGGGTTAATCTAGAGGACCAGGTAGTGATTGGATCTGATACTATTTAGGATATGGAAGAATAGCTCAAAGCAATCCGACTTAGGTTTAAAGAAGTGATCAATCACAAAAAGAGCTATGCAAATTTGAAAATATCACCAATGGAATTCTCTATAGGAGATAGAGTCTTCTTAAGGGTTAGATTGATGAAAAGCACAATCAAGTCAAAAAATTTGGATCCTCACTATGTGGGGTCCTTTGAGACCATTGGGAAAGTTAGACTAGTAGCCTATAGGCTTGCTTTTCCACCCAACCTATCAAAAATCCATGATACTTTCCACATATCCCTGCTTAGGAAGTATGTTGTTGATCCTACTCATGTATAGAATATTTCTAAATTGCAGCTGACATATTATGCAACTATTAAGGTGCAACCAGTTAAGATTTTGGGGTTTCATTCCAAGGTGCTAAGGAAATGAACCCTAGAATAGTGTAAGGTTTCATGGGACCAATATTCAAAGAATTATACTACATGGAAAAATGTTTATGATATGAAACAACAATTTCCATTTTTTTAATTAATTTTTATATACTACTTTTTATGGGAAACACAAAGGATTGTGTTTAGTCCAAGTGGGGGAGTATGTAGCACCCATCCTTGGAAAAAAATGTATGGATAATGAACTATGTATGGGTGTATTTATGTAATGTGTAACAACCCAAATCTAACCAACCATGGAGAGATATTTATTTATTTTTTTATAGGAGAAATATTGACAAGGTTCTCCAAGATGTTTCCAGTTCAGGATTTATATTCATAGAGGCTTCACCACATTTCAAGTTCAAGATGCTATAGACATCCCTCAAGTGGATAAGAGTGGCTAGTCTCCCATAAATTCATTGGAGTTTACCTTGTAAACCTCTACGACTTAAAGGATACCTTCACATAGTGACCCCATTTCCTAAAACCCTCCACGAATGTCAAATAACTTATCTAAAGTGTAGGGATTAACCCCATCTCAGTTCTTTGAGAAAATAAACACCAATTCCTTTACTAGTATAAGTTTAGCTATACTAGTATTTAGGCTTAAAACCTCTTAGTTTACACATTATAAGATGTATAAAACTACAATGCTCAATTATCCCATATCCATGATGGTTTAACTGAGGTGACTATCACTCTACATGATATCTCTCATATGGACACCTAAAATAATTCGAGGTTCTATCACCTAATCCAATTTTCTAATGGGATCCAAACCTCCATAGTTGGAAAATAGGATTCAAGCTACACCACCTGAATATTTCCCAAAGACTCCCCATATTTGGGTCCACTTTGAAGATCCTTTATTGAAAGTGCCCATTACAAAACCCTCATGTGTTGCTACACAACAACAACCTTAGGTTCAAATACATCCTTTAGATTCTTCTAGACTTGGCTAACTACGGATGTTCCCCAAATATACAAATCCTAAACCCAACACAAAACATGAAACCATTCATTCATTTATCTCTCTTATTCTCTCTCATTATAATATTTAGCATTCTATCAATTTGCATGCATAAAATAAAGTATAAAATCTACCTACTCAAAATATGTACATAAACTTTTAAAACATACATGTCATAATGAGAGGAGCGTTTTAATGCTAAAGATTAAATCAATTAAAATACTATATCAATTTCCTTTTTATTAATCCTTAGAATTCATTTATTATACTAAGGAAAACATGTTCTCATTTTATATTTAAGTGTATCTCAAATTTACAACATCCATCTCAATTAATATACAAAACTACTTGATAAATCATTTGTCTAAAAGTTTTTTCTTTCCTTACAAATGTTCATAAATAAAAATCTTCTCAACAAGCCATAGTGGAACTCTCCCTTATTGAGCTCTCCTTGGTTTTCTCTGAGGATTGTATAGGAAAGGGATCAGGAAAAGTCTTTTATAATGAGAATGCAAACCTAATACATGCTTCTTTCAATGCATCTATAAACAATATACATATTCTCTTATTTCATTCATTTGAAAACAAGGAGAAAAACCCCATAATTTTCCTTAGGAAAAAACATTTCATTCAATGCGAACGAAGTACTCCCATATTAAACTTCTATTTGCATTTAAAAAAACCCATAAGTTTCATTTTTAACCATTGGATTCCACATCCAAATACCAATTCATAATTTCTATAATAAATAACCATAAATAAAATTTCTTCTTTTATTTCCAAAACATAACAAGGAAACCCCATAATTTCCTTGAATAAATGGATTCCACATCCATTTAAAATTTAATTATTTTCTTTAAAACAACACAAAGTAAGAAACATCCCATAATGTTTCTTCACTAATGAACTCCACGTTCTTTTAATAATTTAAAAAGTATCCATATTAGCATGTAGTTCCTACTTTATGTTTTCATAACTTTCACAAAACCAACAATATATTTTCACAATATATTTCCAAAAAATAACCAATATATTTCCACAATATATCTTCACAAATCAAGCAATAAATTTCCACAATTTATTTCTACAAACAGACAACATATTTCTACAATATAAATACTCCACTATTTATATTTTATCTTTCCTTAGTTTTCTATATTATTTAATTAAGAAAATTAGGTACAAGTGGAAACTTCATAGTTTTCGATATTCTAATAATTTCAAATATAAATACTCCACTATTTATATTTTATTTTTCCTTAGTTTTCTATATTCTTTAATCAAGAAAAATTAAGCACAAGTAAAAACCCTATAATTTTTTATATTTTAATAATTTCAAAATATAAATACTCCACTATTTATATTTTATCTTTCCTTAGTTTTCTATATTATTTAATCAAGAAAACTAAGCACAAATGGAAACCCTATAATTTCCGATATTCTAATAATTTCAAAATATAAAAACTCCACATTGTTATATTTTATCTTTCCTTAGTTTTCTATATTCTTTAATCAAAGAAACTAAGAACAATTGAAACCTTATATTTTGAACGAATGCAAGGCAACATCAACGTTCTCAAAGAAAACATAGTATCAAAAATTACCTTGGAACTATTAGAAGCTTTCTAATCAAACTGTATATGAAAGGGAAGAGTTTATTCATCTACCAAAGCTCAACAATGTATTCCTTTCTCTTCTTCCATCCGCCCTTTTTCCTTCCTTTCATTTTCCTTTTCATCTCTCTTTTTAAAAGAGAGGAAGAAGATGAAACCCTAAACCATTTTTACATCTTCTTGCTTGTTACATTTTAAATAACATCAAACCCTAATATATTCATTAAATGCACTTCCTTTGCAAGGTAAAAGGGTTCATAAAACCCAAATTAATTTTCTTTTAACTTTATAAAAAAAAAAACTCATTTATATCTTTATGAAAGAAATAAGCTCATTTATATTTCTTTTAACATACAATAAGGTTTTTAATAATACCATAATCATGAAAACCCTTCTTATTTTCTAATAAGGTATGTGTGTGTGTGTCTATATATATATATATATTTTTTAATGTTATCTAGCAACATTAAAGCAACTAATAAATTTATTGCTTTCTAATGTATAAACATACCAATTTGCATTTCATTTCTAATGTCAAATTTGAACATTATGATAAATTAATTAATTATATTTTAATTAATTAATTTAGTTCCAAATGTTAATATAAATTATTAACATTGACACTAACCATTAGAGGATTAATAAAACCTCTATATTTATTAATCCTTCTCCTTATTGAATCCCTTGCTAGATTCATAAACATAAGCAAAACATATATTTTCAAATGCTTATAAACCAATATACCATTAATGGAATATTTATCTAACCAAGCACCCGAAGACATAATATTAATTATTTCAAAATAATTATTTCTTTTCCAATGTTATCCATTAACATTTCAAAATAATCAAATCAATTTATTGCCTTCTAAAGAATTTAATTTCTATTCATACCACAAGCTAATATTTCTTATTAGCCTTGGTATTATTATGAAGGTATTATTAAGTACCCTTACCTAATAATTCCTTCCATGGTGGGTTTCTTTGCCAAAACCATTTCAAGAAAACACATATAACTCTAGATGCTTATAGACAAAATAGTTAAATATATTATACCATCAAGGAAATTATTTATCTTTTCAAGGCATTCGAACATATGCGGATAAAAAATTGGTAAAACATAGAGAAAGTAAAGCAATCATTCCTTCACAAAATATCTTGTGATGACTTCCAGGTTATCAACATCTTGTTTAAGATGACTCTATTACCTTAAAGCAACTTCCTTACCGATGCAATGATTTCAAACAAGCATATTATGAGATGCAACTATATGCGGTAACCACTTGTTACCTTGGGTAAACCTTACCCTGGAGTCATTTGTCACATCATTTCCCTTTCGGTATCTCATTCTTGGTGGTTGAATTTCTTACCCACCCACACAAGAGCACCTGGTCCTACACCCAAGCACAACATCAACAATACCATATCCATATATCATATAATAAAAACCATAAATGCATAAAGTCATTCAAATGCATCAAAACTAAGTACTTAATCATCATTTTTAAGTACATGGTTTTTCTTATTAAAGAATTCTGCCAAGGTGGATAATAACATAATGATAATTTTTGTTAGCATGATTTAATAATAAAATATTTACTTTCTTCAAAATATGTAATATGATATTATTGATGTATTTGTGAAAGTAGTATCATGTACCTTATCTTTGGTGGATCTATGGGTAAACCATCTACCATGAAAAATATGTAGGAAAATTATGATGATGACCTGTTAATCGATAGCTTAGGGTAAACATGGAAAATATACCTTCATGTAGATGCATATCATTTTTGTTGTTATTCCACATTTGTACATTTGGGCTGGGATATTGCATTTAATGAGCTTCCTCAATGAAGTGGTGATAGCTTAGACTATTATAAAAAGAGCCACCTCCAGGGTTATGCATAAGGGATCAAATCCAAAATGTACTTGTAAAAAAATAGTGAATCATTTTTGAAATCTAGGTGAATCTTGACCAAATTCATATAGTAGACATGGTGAATTACCTTAATTTTTCATATAATAATTATAAAAAAATTGTGAATTTGAATGTTCTAGCTAAACGAGGTGCAAAACGAGATTCAGTTACAGTTCAGATGCAAAAGAAGGCCTCAATGTGAATCGATGCAAGAAATGATCTGGATGTAGATTGGGTCTAGAAAATGGTTTAGCCTTAAACTAAATGCAAAAAATAATTTAGTCTTGGAATGGGTGAAAAAAATGGTCTAGCCTTGCATTAGGTGTAGAAAATGGTTTAGCCTCGGATCGGGTGCAGAAAATGTGTCAAATGTGGACCAGGTGCAAAAAATGATCTAGCTTCAAACTGATGCAAGAAAATGATTCAGATGTGGATCAAGCGTAGAAAATAGTTCAGCCTTAGATCAGGTGTAGAAAATGGTTCAGCCTCAAACCGATTACAAAAAATTGATACAAATGTGGATGAGGTGTAGAAAATTGTTTGATTTTGACCTAGGTACAAAAAACGATTTGACCTTAGATCGAATGTAGAAAAATGATCTAAAATTGGATCAGGTATAGAAAATTGTCCAGCCTCAGATCGAATGCAAAAATGATCCAAATTGGATCAAGTGTAGAGAATGTTCCAGCCTCAGACTAGATGTAAAAAAAGATTCAATCTCAGATTGAGTGTAGAAAATGGTTTGGTCATAGATCGGTTCCAAAACTAGGTCCGACCGTAGTTTGGTTACAAAACCTTGTTCGATTTTAGATTGGTTGCAAAACCAAGTTTGACCATAGATCGATTGGAAAACTAGGTCCGACCATAGATCGGTTGCATAAAAATATTTGATTTCAGCTCAAGTACACCAAGGTTTATGTGACCACGTGTCACATGGTTGGTCAACCCATATGCATGTCGAATAAAATGTTGCCACATGTCCACCCCTATCAATTGTGTCTATAAAAAGGTATCGATAGTTTATTTTTTAGGTTTTTTCCTTCTGCATGAGATCAGAGCGAACCCTTCCATCCCCAAGCGACCATCCAGAGTGAACTTTCTCCTACTTCCAAAACTTGCAGCAATGGCCACCACTTTCACAGCCTCTCTTAAAATTACATTCAAAAACCCAAATTGCATCAAAATTTTAGACCTATTAACCACCCCTGGTTACAACCATTCATGGGTCATTGACTCAGGTTTACAACCTCTAATTTCCATGCCACATTTTAGAATAGATAAATATATTATGTATAGTATCATTGATGGCTATGACCATGATCTTGTGGCCATCACTCTAACAATTTAGAATACAAAAATATACTTCACCATCAAACCCTCTGACATCCAGATATTGACAGGTCTTCCCCACAAGGGTTTCACTCATGTTTCATCGAAGTTCATGCTCACTATCGATGATAAGGCTTACCTAGAGACCAACTACGATCTCTCTGTTGAATTGTTGTCAGGTATTAAAGTTCACAATTTTCTTAAAGTTCATAATTTTAAATTTGTGATTTGTCATCTAATTTTTTTTTTTGCAGCTTCTGTAGCAAAGTCGAAAAGGGGGTTAACGAATACCTCTGTTACAAACTCAAATTTTAGGGCAATTCTTGAATTCTTTCAAGGAAGGTTGTTTATGCAAGGAAGAACGAAGATTCCATTTTGGGCATTGGCCTATGTTGTTTGTTGTCTTAACCACAAAAAAATTGACTAGTGTACATACATTTTTTATCGCATCAAAACAGATATCAATGCAATTTAAACACAAAATGGCCACAATAAATTATATTTTAGGTCTCTATTATGAATTTTTTCATAATTTGTAGGATATTGGTGTACCAACTATAGTGCATGCAACCCTGCAAGCCATTGCCATGACACCCTAGGAGCTGAAGGTAATTATTCCATTTTTCACCATCAAATAATGTTTACTATTTTAGCATATTTTCATATTTTAACTTTTTATTTGTACCTAAATGCAGAGTAAGGTAGCCATCACCCGATCAAAACAAGATGTTGCTATTAGGGGTCACATGCTAGAGGCCACTGGTGATTCAAAAGAGTCTGAAGCATCACCACTACACAGGCCTCATAAACGTCCAAGGGTAGATCCTTTTGGAGTTTCTCATCAACATGTTGTGCAATGTGAATCCAGTGAGTCCACACCAATGATAGGTAAGTTTATTGTTTTGAGTTTCTTGATTCAATTACTGCTTAGTTCAAATTATAATATTTTTTCTTTTTTCGTATGTTTTTAGTGTTACGCCCCACCCCCCCTCGCAACCACACCGAGTTGCCTTCACAGGTCGGAGGGCAACAATAGATGTCAAGTCGGGTAAGTGTTTTTTAAATAATATGTATTAATTTTAACCAATTTTATTTTCTTTTAACAAGAATCTTATTATTTAGGTGCCTCTCCATGACATACTCAAAGAAGACAACAAATTATATCACCACCACCACCACCTCCAACATGACAACGATTAATGAGAGGTCAAATGGGTGGAAAACAAATTGTTGGTGCAAGATCACGAGGGGCACCATCGTAGATAACTTCTCAGGCTACATTTCCATTCATGACATTTTCAATTGGTTGTTCAATTCAAGATATTTCAAGCTCAGGTTTAGATAATCCTCCTTTAGAGGATGATTATCTTCTACAAGGCAACATCAAAGGATTTAAAGTGGTATATGTGCTTCAAGCACAACAAACACCACCACCATCACCTGAAGCTCATGAAACCACATTGTCACCTTCTAGAAGTGACCCTGGTCCTCAAACTGAGGATGAAAAAGTTAATTTTTTAGAAAAAAATTAATGTCTGATAATTGTGAGGCATTGATCAAAGACAAATTGCTTCACAATGTAAATGAAATGAAGAATTGGGAATTTCAGGCAAAGGTCCTTATAAAGGAGTTAAATGCTCAATATAAAATTTTTGCTAAAAGGCAAGAAATATTTTCTCTGGTTCAAAATGAACCAAAAAAGCTTGGTGGTCTATTACATCAAGTTGAATTAGGCTCAGTAAATGCTTTTGTTTTATATAATGATGAAGTATTAAATATTATGTTGAATAGATTGGAGAACCTTAATGTTGAAGCCCAAGCATATTATAATCAATGGGATGCTGATAAAAATAAAGTTGAAGTAGTTGAGGCTTCAAGGGATGCAGTTGAGGTGAGATTTTAGTTTCAGTAAATTTTATGGTTATTATTTTTCATATAACTCTCAACTAACTAATGTTTGCTTTTAATTTTTGTAGTCAAATTTTGACAATTTAAAGAAACAAGTTGTAAGCATGAATGTTAATATCCAGGCTACAAAGAAATCACTCCAAGCAACAATAACAATGAAGGAGACCATGCAACCCAAGATCATAGACAATAATTATTTAAGAAATATTATAAAGGAGCATGGTATGGATCCATATATCTTGCTAAAGAAGAAGCATGAAGAAAACATTCATTTAGTGCAAGAGGATCCAACTTGAGAAGAAAGAGCACTAGTTGGGAGCATAGAGAAGGTAGAGGAAGGCCTCATCAGAGCTAGAGCATTGCCAGTGCCAGAGCAGGTTGTTGGCATAGGAGAAAAGGGAAAGGAACCTAAAACTTCAAGAGCATCTGAAGCTCAAGGTGATCCAGAAGGAGCAACCAAATCTCTCTCTGAGCCCCCATCTAAAACTTAAGATATTGTAGATTGTTTCATAGTTGACAACAAATTTTGTTGTATTGTTGTCAACAATTTGGACATTGTATATTTTCATTGCAAATAATAAAAAAGGCTTTTATTAATTTGTGTCTTCTATCTATCAATGGTTGTTTCCATTTATATTCTTGTTCTGCATTTAAATTTAGAATAATTCAACTATTGTAATTTAAAATAATAAACGAAATATTACTATGATATAACTCACTTGTGCCAATACAAAAATATCAATACATTAACAATACAATAACATAAAACATAAGGTTTTAAGAATGAACAGAGTTAGGACTACTATGAAGACTACTATATAAAACATATAATTTGAAAAATATCGCTCTGATATAAATCATAAAATTAAAATTCAGGTAGTTGAAGCAATGTTGGGATCACAAGTAAAATCAAATTTATCAATGAAATTGATAACAAATAATGTCAAATTTATCAATGTTGTGAAATCTTGGAAAATTTACAATTCAGGTATCTGAAACAAACACTTATCAGCTTGTCCAGAACCATCACTGATAAGCATTGTGATAACAAGTAAAATCAAATTTATCAATGAAATTGATAACAAAGAAAGTCAAATTTATCAATGTTGTGAAATCTTGGAAAAATTACAATTTAGGTAGTTGAAACAAACACTTCTCAGCTTGTCCAGAATAGCTATTGAGCATAGCAGATATCTGTATCTCCACTATCTGATCACTGCAACCATCATTATCCTCCTTATCATGCGTATTAGTGATACCCCTTCTGTCTTCTAGGGATTTCTAGTATGTCAATGCTCTATCATAGGGAAATTTGTCCAACTCATATGATGACACATAAATTCTCAAACAATTTTTCAAATTTTTGTCCAACCTATTATAGAGCTTAGATTTAACAAAATATAGTGCACTAAAAACCCTCTCATCTTCCATAGATCCCAAAATCATTGTTTGACATAATTCATATAAACAAAAATATTCACTTATTGTATCTTGTAAGACACTACTTGGATACAATTTTTGCCACAAACATGCAATGGAACCAGGCTCATGGATGTCATTCAAAAGTGACGTTTGCTCAACCATTGTACTTCCAAAATGGGATGATTATTGTCTTAAAATTTCTTTGTTGAGAATACCTTTGATTTCAACACCATTGACTTCCACACTTTTACTGAAATGCTTACTAAGAATACCCATATATTTAATAAACAACTCGTGTGTGGATTTGTAGTCAATACAAGGACCCCAAAATAGAGGGTTAACCACACCCATGGCCTCAAGCAACTCATCTCTTTGAAATTGATCTCTTATTTCACTTGTCAATGATTCTGCTATTTTTAACAATTTAATCTTAGTATTGTGTAAAACAACCTCAAATCCATTGTGTGTTATGGGAACTTGTTCAATATCATCCGTAACTATATTTGACCACCTTTCAAAATAATATAGAGGTATCATTTTTTCATAAACTTTAATACAAATATGATCATTGATGTCAAACTTCAAAAAGCTTTGTGGATCGTTCACATTAGTTAATATTCTCCAACTATCAAACAAGGGATCTATAAAATTTCCTTCGAAAACATATAACCTATCAATTATCATACATATTTGTTTTCTCATCCTCATGAAATCGATAATATAGATGGATCTTTCTTGTGCAAGTTTAATCAATCTATTCATTTCTTGTAACATTGGAAGAATACCACATAATGTTAAAAGGGTTTCCAAGTCAGTCAAACGGAATAGCAAATATTTTGCCTTATCAACTACCCTACGATTTGCGTACATAAACCCCATTAATGATTGATATTCTTTAAAAAATCTATGTGCAGGTTGATACAATGAAATCCACCTTGTATCCACATATTTTAATAATTTTTTCCCTTCTGTAACTCCTAGTGCAAACTGTTGAAACTCTGCAAACCTTTTTGGACTACACAAAAAATAAGCATGTATTTCACGAATGAGGTCTTCCACTCTCGCAACATTTTCAAAAGTGCTCATGATTTTATATGCAAGATTCACTCTATGAGCCATGCAATGAATGGGTATCATATATGGGGTAACTGATATCTAGAGTCGAACACAAAGACCATTCTTATGCCCTTGCATTATAACAACACCATCAACACCAATGCATATTAACTTTGTGGCTATGTCTATATCATTCATTCCCACAATATCCTTTAAACTAGTTACAACAACATTATAGATGTTTTCTGCATTTGAACTTTCCACCATCTTATGTAATCCTAGCAAACTAGGTTGCCTTACATGATTTTGAAATGTGTACACATGCATGCAAATCCAAGATGTGTTGTCCACAGTCGTCACCTCATCAATTGAAAGTGAAATGAATCTGGCAAGTTTTACTTTCTCCCTCAGGTCCTCCTTCTCAACTAATGATAGATATTTTGCCATTTTCCAACCACTTTGATCTAACCAATGGGAACTAGGAAGGTTTTGCACATTAGCTAGTTGAAATAGGTACTTATAATCAATAAAATTGAACATGGGTCTACCCTTTTTGAGAATACTATATACAACAACAAACTACAAAATTTTTGAAGCTAAAGTGGTCTTATAAATTTTATGAAATTGGGCTTCAATCGTTCCACCTTTCTCAACAAGATATTTTTGTAGCATCAAGTGATTGTCATATTCTTTTGCATATCTAACATGCATACATTTTGATGCATCCTTCCACCTCGTTATTTTATTAATTGTTCCATCACTTTCTTTAACTGTTACATAAGCTTTGCCACAATGTTTTTCTATTGTATCTATCTTATTTTGCATCCTATGATCCTTACCTAGTTTCCAACTATAAATTTTGCATCTACATTCTTTTGGTTCACCATTGGTGTCCTCAGTCAGGATTGGCTCTATAAATGGAAATTTTTCTGCCCATTCAACCTGAAATGACCTTCCAATAGCCCAGTTTGATACCCTTCTACGTTTAGTATTTTTGATTGAAGATTCCCCAGAAGTTTATATTGTATTTGATTTATCGCTTTCATTTTCAACTGGCATGTCATTTTGAGGAATATCTTCAAGGGTTTGTTGGATGTCATTGTTAATAGAATTTTCATTAGAAGGCATATCTTGGTGAGGAATATCTTCAAGTGGAGGTATATCACGGTCAATAAGGTATTCTGCATAGTAGCATACAATAATATTCTTTATCATTTTTGGATTTAATAGAAAAAAATTACAAATAGAAAAATATTCATATCATCATGCAATATGGCTAGAGGCACATACTAAGAATTAACTATTTGAGAAAGAAAGCATTATTTAAAATAATTACAGAATACACAACTAACTATTTAGTAGTTAAAAAATCATTTGTACCTTGAATTTGCATAGATGTCGATGGCTCATTGGATTTTGACATATGGCTAAAATATTTGAGGATACTCTTTTTAGTAGAAGATTTGCCCCCCTTCTTTCCATCGCCAGTAGGTGACATTTTACTTGTAAAGAAAATATTTTTCATTTTAGAAAATTAATAAAATGTTGAAGAGATCTTACTACTGTGAAGCCTCAATATAATATTGTAACTAGAATAAATAGATGGTTGGTTGATAGAAAATACATACCAGTTTCTAGGTAGGCTTTATCATGATTTTTTTAGTGTATGCCAGTACTTTATTTTCTAGAGATAACACTTGTAACTAATAAGAGCACAAAAATAATCAATATACAAATTCAAATCAATTTAAGAAAAAAACTTATATGTATACAAAATATAATTAGAGATACAAATGTGGAAAAATATCAGATTATAGCACTAAATGGACTAGAAATAGAGAATCACAATGTCTTTAGAGAAATAGAGCATCACAATGTCTTTAGAGAATTAGAGCATTTACGTATTTATAATTTTATGATAGAAAAACATATCTCAATAGAAATAGAGAATTAAAGTGTCTTAAGAGAAAGAGAGAATTACATTTCATTAAGAGAAGGACAAGCAATTGAAGAATCCATCAAAACACTCACATGCAGAACAGGGCAAAATAGGGAAAAACATGGAAAACAGAGCATTGACCTATTTTCAATAAATGATAGAAAAATAGCAAAAGGAAAACCCACAATTAGATGACAAAAAAATAGATCTTATTACTACAACTACTTGAACTCATATTCTCTAAAAAACAAAAAAACACAAGATCATAGATTCACAATGTCTTAAGAGAAACGAATAATCATGATGTCTTAAGAGAAGGATAGGTAGTTAAGAAATACATCAAAACACTCAAATATTTAATAGAGGAAAACAAGGAAAAATAGAGGAAAAAAATAAAAAATAAACTTGTAGTTGGTTCTGGTTCAAAATAGGGTCCATTAGTCTGTTTGGGTGAAGAACAATATCTAGTAGAATATTTGTGTGCAAAACAAGGTTCAATGGTCCATTCAAGTGTAGAATAGGGTTTGATATTCGATCCAGATGCAAAAATTATCTAGTAGTTAATCCGAGTGCAGAACAAGATTCAAAAGTATTTTTGAGTGCAATACAGTGTTTGGTAGTCGATTCGGGTGCAGAAAAGGATTTGGATTTCAATTCAAATGTAGAAAAAATCTAGTAGTATGTTTGGGTGCATAATAGGGTCCAACAATCAATTTAGGTGCAAAACAAGGTTCAGTTGTCGATCCAAGTTCAGAACAGGATCTGGAAGTCCATCCAGGTGCAAAACAAGGTTTGACGGTCCATTCGGGTAGAGAAGATATTTTGGTAGTCGATTTGAGTGCATAACAGAGTCTGATAATTTGCTTGGGTTCAGATATTTCTGGGTGCATATGTGGCTCCTATTTGGTCTGAGTAGAAGTTTGATCTCGATCGATTGGTTTCTACACATAGCCAGTGTCCTGTGGAATTCTATAATAGATCGAATGTTTTAGTTCATCTTTTCACTTGGAAGGTTTTACTTTTCACAATGGTTGCTCGAATTTCTAATAGTTTGAATGTTTTACATGAAAAAGTATCGTTGGCATGTTAATTATATATACTGGTATAATTGGCAAATTTGGTAGGATAATTTAAAAAATTTATAATTTTAAGGTGAAAAGGGTCCTCGATTTAGGTGGGTGTGTTGGCAAATTTTTTTAAAAAATTGTAATACTATTATCAACGTGTGGTGAAGTAAACCCTAAAAATTTTTTGTCTTGGAAATTTTTGGCAAATGCGCCAACATCTAGGGTTCCCCAAATTTGCCAATTTGCATTTAAAAAAATGCTAATATTCACTTATTAATGAATATTCATCGTTGTGCTTATCACTGGCCGCCTACTTAGGGATAAAACATTGGTGTAGAATATGGTGGGTGTGATGCTTTATTAATTTAAGTTGCTTTGAGGGCAAAAGTGATTATTGTGCTAGTTTAGCAATTTTTTTAATACTCTTGTTTGTTGTTTGGCAATTTAATTTGAACTATTAAATCAAGAATTGTATGGTTTCTTTTATGCATATATTTGTTGTATGTTTGAATTTAATGTCGAGAACCAAGCATTAAGCCACTTTGGAGTTTAAATTTTTGGTGCGTTATGCTCTCTAAGTTACCTTTGGAAAATAGAGAGACTCTTCGATTTTCCTCAAGAAAATCACTCAAGTGCGTGGAGTGTAACATTCCTTGAGTTCTTGAGGAGACATGCACCCATGTCACTTCTCTTTTTAATCAAGATGAAGGTAGGCATAAAGTGGATGATGTACTATTAAAGGAGTAGTCAAGATGAAAGCATAATGAAGGAGCATATAACAACATTCAAAGAAAACCTTTGAGAGGCAACAAAACTTGTGGTGCAAGTGCTTTTCTCTTTTATATTTGATTATTTTTTGTTGTCCTACAATGTTGTTGAACCTTTCCTTATTTTTTATACTTTGTTTGTTTCATTGGTTGCTTTGGATTTAGGTTCATGGTTTATTAGATGTTAGACTCATATTGCATCAACCCTTGTGTTTGTATGTAGCCTTAGAGGATCAATTTTGTTCTCATGATCCCCTATTCCTTTTTCTTTATTGGTTGTTTCCATGTGTGTTGTGTGCCTTGGTTTTCCAATTGTTCACCTATGGGAGGTTGATGTGTTCATACTTTTACCCTCATGGTGCTTTCTGATTTTTCTAATTTGGATCACCCTACATCCATAGAAGGAGTCTTGCTCACATTGATCCAATTCCTTTATTTTTGTAAGTTGGCAGATGCCATTCTCTAGAAAACCTAATTGTTGTTTGTTGTTGGGTGGGCCTTTGCATTCCTTACATCACCATTTATGATATTCTTTGTATTGTGTTGTACTTCCTTCACCTATATGATATCCTTGTATTATTTGCATGCATGGTTTTGGGTGGTTGAGTGCTTTGTTTAAGCTTGTGTGTGGTAGCAAGGTTGTTCTTATGCTTGTGTTTGGTTGATTATTTTATTTTGCACTCGTTCTATTAAATGCATAAATTTATATATTGTTAAAAAAAATTATGTTGAGTTTATTTAATTTGTAGTAGTGTTATTCTACTATCAGTAAGATTTTATGAAGGTGGTTGGAACTGGCATGGATTAAAACCTCATCTTTCAAGTTTTATAGGCTTGTTTTTGTATTGTTAATGATTGAAATTATAGAAGTTTTATAGGCTTGTTTTTGTATTGTTAATGATTGAAATTATAGACTTAATTTCAAATAATAATATTATATTTCTTTAACCTATATGTGTTTGGTGTGTGAAGGAAAAAGAGCTAAGAGAGGTAGCTATTTAAGTTTTAACTTTCATATGGATATAAAGGAAAAATATGTATAGCTATTTTTCAAGACTCTTATGGACAATAGAATAATATAGTACTTTGTAAATGTGGATAATGTACTTTGGTTAATATTAAAGATGCTTTGAAGTTCATATTTTATTGTAAGATTTTTTATGTGAATCATTATTAAAAAGTATACCTATTTTGAAAGCATTTTACATATGCTTTAAAATAATGAGTGAAATTCTATCTTGATGTTGTATGAGAAAGCATTTATAATGATTCCTTAGATCTATGTAGATTAAGGGATCATTATAAAGAGTATTGGGGGCTTCTCTTGGATTTATGGAATTTTGTATTTTGATGTTGGATAAGAAAGCATTGTTAATGATTCCTAAGATCTATGTAGATTAAGGGATCATTATAAAAATAAGTATGGTCTTATCTTGGATTTATTGGAATGTTGTATCCAATAGTGGATGAGAAAGTATTTAAAATGATTCCTAAGATCTATGTGGATTAAGGGATCATTATAAAGAAAAGTATGGGCTTCTATTGATTTTTATGGCTTGTTATAACCTTGTTGGTTTAAAGAATATTTATTTATTCTTAAACTTTATTGTGCATGGTTGATTGCATAGTAGCATAAGGCATGAGCTAAGTTGCATTGCATTTAGAGCTGTTATGATCCCTAAGTAAACTTCATATTGTTGGGTGGTTTTCCATCAAGGAGCTTGAGAACTTAGTTGGTAGAAGACATTGGAATAAGATTGTAAGCTCCTGAAAAAGATATTGTTGTAAATAGCAAAGGCTTATTTTGCTTGAAATAATGGTAATATTAAATCTTATTTCCAAGGATAATTTAATGCTTATTTATGCATTGAAGAGTTACTTTAATATTTTTGAATGGTACCTTGTTCTTGATTAACCTAAGCATTTAAATGTAGTTATTTTAAATGTTAATTTGGAGTTGAAATCTTGAGTAATCTCTAAATATGGTTGTTATGGGTTTCCTTTAACTTTATGTAATGTAGGTTTATGTTAAAGTTATGATTTATCTTATTAATGCACAAATGTTAAGGGATAACTTGGTAATCCAATTTTTGATAAGAGTATAGTTTGGTTTATGGTTAAGAGGAATTCAATTTATGCTTGCATTTGAAATGAATAATGCAATGTGCTTTTATGTGTTTAATACATTGGTTTAGCTTTATGGCATGGCTATGTTGTTATCTATCCTTGAGATGGGTAGATTTTCCTCTTGTAACCATAAGAACCCACTCCTAAAAGGAGTTGCATGAATGTAGTAGCTAAGTAGTTGAAATTCCTAGAAGGAGTTGCAAGAATACAATAGCTAGGACCTCATGAAAATGGAAGAAGTTGTGTGTATACAATATCTAGGTTACTTGTAAGTAGTCACACCTTGGTAGAGTATGATCAAGCATGTGGGAAAACCTACTTGCAAGACAATAGTGGTAACCCCTTGATCGTGTAGAATAAATAAGTCATGTTAGTTGTTATTTAAGTGACAATAACCTTAGTTAGCCCATGGAGGTATCGTAACTAAGCACCAAGGCTCTACATAGAACAACCTATCTAGGAGGATCTAGAGTTGGGTTAGGGAATTGGCATCTCCCTTTAAGTTTTATGGGCCTTAAAGGGTAATCCCTATGTTGTGATCACATGGTCCTATACTAAGTAGAGTATAGGAAATATGGAGGGACCACTTATATCATCCTTCTAAACATGTATGTTTAGTAAGGTGAACCTCAGAAGTTACAAGAGTTGGCCTCTCCTATCCATTAAGTATCATCTACAATGACTTGGAAAATTAAATATGGTAAAGCCTTGTATGCTAAAATAAATTAATAAGGGTGCCCCCCTTGAGAGCCTATGATTTTTAAGTGCTCTTTTAAAAATAATGGGTTGGTAAATTTGGGGTTGTTACACGCTCCTTCAGAATCCATTGCATCTCATTCACACTTTTCCCATACTTCTTTCATAGTTTTTGAAACTTCTTTTGTCATTTTAGTTTCTTGGATACAAATAATATTAGGCTTATTACTTAAACATAAGTACTTGATACAACTCTTCTTTGATGGGGCATTATCACCCCTTATATTCCATGATATGATAATCATGTCTCATTAGAGGCTTTTGGACCTGCCTATGTATTATCAATATCATTTTATTGGTTGGTAAAGAGAAGTTCAACCAACTTAGTTTGTGTTCCATTCTCTATGTTTGCTCTTGCTTCCTTGGATCTTGCTTGATAATTTGAGGGTTTTCCTCTTTTTTCCTTACCTATATCAGGAGTAGGTCTTATTATTTTATTCTTCAATATTCTTTCACAATTTTTTTTTATCATATTTATTCTCTCCTAGCTCTACTACATAAGATATGTGCTTGTCCTACTCATTTTATAGTATTTCCTTATTAATGGTAGAGGTATTAACTTCTAAAACTGCATTTTATTTACCATTTTTTTCCTAAATGGTGCATGGTACTTCAAGAGAGTCTTCAAAATCTGATGAGACTTCCTTAGGTTCATCGAGAATGTTATTCCTTAAATATGGATCATACTAAGTAGATAGTGTCTTGTTAATATGTTGGAATTTTTGTACTGCATCCTCTAAGTTTTGATCTACTTTTTCTTCATAGGTTAAAGCCTCAAAAGAGTTGGTATTTCTTTGAATATCCTTTCTTACTGATCTTCACTATTTATTTTCTTTCATTTTTCTAGATATATTATTTGGAAGTTGAAAACCATTTTCATCCATAACCATTTGTAATTTTCTCTTATGTTTTTCTACATATGATTCTATTAGGCTTATCTTAGGGCATGATCTCTCAATATGCCCCACCTCATGATATCTTCTACATCTAAAATATATGTTTTCATAATCTATGGTTTGATTCCACATCTTATCCCCATACTTTATAATGATTGATTCTGGTAAAGATTTAGTTATATCAATCATGATCAATATCTGAGCATAAATAGCCAAGAATCCATATTTTGTAGTTTCTAAAATCTCAAGGAATTCTCCTAGAGTGTTGCCTATTGCCTTGAAGGTATTCATTTCCTAAAATTCAATGGGTAATCCAAACATCCTAATCCAAATTGGTACTAGAGATAGATTTATATCTTCAGGTAAAAGCCTTCATACCGGTGCTTAAGGAAGAGTCTTGCTCTTCCCATAAATAAAGGACCTCCTTTTAGGATTTTTCATCTTTCTTCCCTAGAACAAAAAATGGCCAAGAAAAAGCTTTAGGAAGAAATGATAGTATCACTCTTGGAGACTTTCAACTCCTATCAATTCGTTTTCTCAAGGCTGAAGCCCTTGGCCAATACCTATTAAATTACCAAAAACTACCCTATCTTGGAGAAATGAGGATCTCTTTGAGGTGCACTCACTAACCTCTACCACTAGAGATGATTCTAAGGATTTATATGAATAGTGATTATTGAACCAAACTATAGATACAAATACTGAATCAAAGATTGAATACTAAATATTAAATACTAAATCAAAGTCTAAGTATTGAATCAAGGTTTAAATACTAAATATTAAATCAAAGTATAAATATTTAATCAAAATATAAATATTGAATACTAAATTTGAATAATGAATATTGAATACTAAATATTGAATCAAAATCTTAAAATATTCATAACAGACACAATTTCTTATCACCATATTATAAGAATATATAGCATATTACATACCTAGAATAATATAATTTAGAAATCATTTCATGTTGTCATGATGATATCCAAACTTATTCCAACACACCCCCTTAATTTCTGGATCAAATACATCACAAATTTTAGTCATTAACACACACAAGCATACCATTATAAAGACTTACTATCATTATAGAAGTGTTATTATAACAGTTAAAGAACACAACAATGAGACTAGAGACTCAACTCAAAAACTCCTAAAGTTGAAACAAAATATTGAAATGATTTTGAGACTTTGATGAGAAACAACTTGTAACTGATCATGAATCTTCATAAAACCAAAAGCCATACTAAACTCTATATCTTATGATACTAATGCATTGTAATGAATTGTCCAAGCAAAAAACCAAGCTAACCAAAATATCAACTAAACTCTAGTTCGTATACTCCACAAACTAGATCGATCTCCAAATTTCAAACTCCAAACCGTCCAAGCAACAAGCTTCAACCAATATAGCAAGACCAACTACAATCTTCATTAAATTTTTAAATTTTGAACAACAATATTTATATTGAATATCCATTGACCAAACACATGTCTCATTGATGATATTTTTATTCTAAATTATTTTTGTATCGCCTTCATACCCCTCATTTAGATGTTACTTGAAATAACATGCTTAATGATAAGCCTCGAGTATCAAGATAACCATACTTGACCATAAACACCATTAAAGTAATCTAGACATAAATTCTAGATGAACAATGGGAACATATGAATGTCCCTATCCTCAAAGCTAAAACTTCAACACATAGGTGCATAGCACAATCATGCATAAATACTAAAACTATTGTGATAAAATAATCATCTTACGATCTTGTCATCAAATAGAGATAAGTGTTGAAACAAAATCACATATCTTGTATTATTTGTCAAATTAAAATGTCCTCCAATTATCCATTCAATTAGAAGATAACTAGTCATCCAGTTTTATAATTGAATTCAAATGAGTCATTAGGAACATAGTCTAAGTATAAAACAATAACTTTATTATTAACTAATACTAAGGTGATCCATATAAACCTATGATGAATATCCTCTCCTCTATGAAATATCAAGTTATGTAACAACACAATGAGATCCAAAACAACTACATTGTTTTTTTTTGAAAAAATTGAAAAAACTTGTATTAAAACAAAGATCAGTTACAAATGGGAGTAGACACATCCCAACCGAAAAAAAAGAGGGCACATGATTACAAGGTGCAAAAATGTGACACATAACACCTCAGACCTCAAAAAAATTCAACATGTTGCGAAATCGCGACATGTCGCAATATCGCTACCACAATCCATCCTTGGCCGTGCCAGAGCAACAAGTCGCGAAATCGCGACAGCTAACCATCAGTGGTAACGACGGAGAAACATGCCATGAAATCACGACATGTCACGAAATCACGACATGTCACGATATCGCTACAACAATCCATCCCTGGCCATGCCAAAGCAACATGTCGCGAAATCGTGACATGTCACGAAATCGCGACAACTAACCAGCCTTGGCCGCGACAAAGCAACATGTCACGAAATCATGACATGTCACGATATCACGAAAACAAGCCTTCCTTAGGCACGACGGAGCAACATGTCACGAAATCGTGGCAACTTTCCTCCCCTGGCTGTGACGGCGCAACATGTCGTGATATCGTGACAACATTACTCCAGTGGCCATGATGGCGCAACAAGTCGTCATATTGTGACAAATTTTCTCCCATGGCCACGATGGCGCAACATGTCATGATATCGTGACAACTTTCCTTCAGAGATCGTGACAGCGCAACAAGTCGCAATATCGTGACAACTTTCCAACAGCGGCCGCGACGACGCAACATGTCGCGATATCGTGACAACTTTCCACCAGGGGCCGCGATGGCACAACATGTCGTGAAATCATGACAACTATCCAACAACGACCGCGACGGTGCAACATGTCACGATATCGCAACAACTTTCCTCCAGCACCCACGATGTCGCAACATGTCACGATATCGTGACAATTTTCCTCCATCGATCGCAATAGCACAACATGTCGTGATATCGTGACAGCTTTCCTCTAGCCCCCGCGACCTTGCAACATGTCACGATATCATGACAACTTTCCTCCAGTGGTTGCAATGGCGTAGCATGTCCCGATATCATGACAGCTTACCTCCAGTGCCCGTGATGTCCCAACATGTCATGATATCACGACAAAAACCACCCTTAGATTTTTCTTTGATCATTGGCTCAAGGTTCATGTAAGACCCTATCTAATCACCTCATCCTCAATAGGCATGTCACTATGCAACTGCACCCCTACCTCTTTCTCAGCACCCATCTTAGCCAGGAAATCTGCCCCTTTGTTTATATTTCTACTCACATAAACTAGAATCACATCATCTAGTTCCTTCCATAATTCCTTGATTTGAGAGACCAAAATCCTCATCCGCCAAGCTTTCAAAGCAAAGTTCCTCATGCAATCAAGAGCTCCAACCATTACTTGAGAATCAGATTCAATAATGATCCTCCTGTGGCCCTGTTGCACAGCCCACATAAAAGCAAATTTGATAGCAACGACTTCAGCTTCATTGTTTGTGGCTCTTCCCAAGCCTTGCAGTTCCCAATAGATCACTAATCCATCATGAGTCCGGCAAACCACTCCAATTTTGGCACTGCCCGGATTACCCTTTGTAGCTCCATCAATGTTAATTTTAATCCAGCCTTCTGGTGGTGGTTTCCAACTAGCTCTGACCTGTCTCTCTTGCTCTTCAACTCCCTCTTCCATTGGCCCAAAAACAACCTGAGTTTCTTCTATAGCATAGAGAGCTACAGTTTTTGTGACTTTACTCTAGATGACCTGCCAAACTCCATCTAACGAGGAAAAAACTTCTCTAAATATTCTAGCATTTCTCTCCAACCACACTTGCCACCAAATGAAATTTAATCCAAGCTCCCACCCAATTCGAAGAGCTTTAGATTTAAATTGACCACTCTTCCACCTTTCCCAGATATTAGTCCGATTCAAGTCTCCATTAACTTGAATTTTATAGCAAGAAAGCCAGTGCTTCCAAATATGCCGTGTGAAAGGGCACTCAAACATCAGGTGGTCAGCTGTTTCCTCGTTCTTGTAGCATAAAACACATCGAGATGGACCGATGATTCCTCTACATCTGAGATTATCAAAAGAGAGAACTTCGTTGTGCTTAAAATGCCAGGCAAAAAAGTTTACTTTCAACCAGCCCTTGGAGTGCCAAATCTTTTTCCAATCCTCAACTGGGAATGAATGGGGGGAGGCTCAGCGAGGATCTTCTCATAACCGTCCTTCATTGTATAGACACCAAGGCTCCCATAGACCCAAGCTAATTCATTCTCCTCATCTCTACCAGTAAGGAATCTATCTGACAATATTTTAGTCATGATGGGTGCCAACGCCGGAGGGATTGGAATTGGCCACTCCTCCAACTTCTTAAACTGCTTAAACTTATACTCCCCCAGCTGCCTAGTGTTGAAATAACTTTTTATGAGGACCCATCCCTTGGTTTCAATGGAAATTTTAATTGGTTGTAATTCATGAAATTCAACAATGATGGGTGGGTACTAATCCCATGAATCAGTCCAAAAACGTGCCTTCTCCCCTCTCCCCACTTTCCAAAACAATCGTTCTTTAACCACCTGAGAACCTATCTTGAGAGCCTACCACACTAGGGACCCAGGGCCATCCAAAGGAAAACGGGCCACCTCATTGGGGTTAACATGACCCAAATATTTACTAGATAGGATTCTACTGAATAAGGATGTTGGTTGGGAAATCCATCTCCAGTACAACTTTCCAGCCAGAGCTATATTATTTAGTTTGGATCTTCTCAGGCCCAACCCTCCTTTTTCCTTGGGCCAGGTTACTTTATCCCAACCAACTAGGTCCCATTTCCTCTCTCCTTTCACTCCTTCCCATAAAAATCTTCTAGCCATATTGTCCGACTCTTTCCATATAGAGTGTGGGGCAGCCAAGATAGAGAATTTATAAATTGGCATGGCCTGAATGACTGACTGTAAAAAAGTTAATCTACCCCCATAGCTTAACCATTTGTGAGACCAATGATTCATTCTATCTTTGATACCTTCCAAAATATCCTTCCAGATATCCATTTTTAGTTTTTTGAAATGCAAAGGGACCCCCAAGTAAACCACTGGAAGAGAAGTCCTTGTGAATCCCAAGATCTCTAAAATTCTATCCTATAGCCTTTGATCAAGATTGAGAAAAACCACTTTGGATTTTTTATCATTGATGACTTGGTTTGAAGCCCTAAGGTAGACATTAAGAGTATCTTTGATCACTCTTGCTTCCTTGAAGCTGGCCACTCCAACCAATCCTGTATCATCCACAAACCGTAAGTGAGTCAAAACTTCCTCACCCACCTTGATACCGTCGACAAACCTTGATGTCTTTTCCTCAAGAAAATTCTACCTAATCCTTCAGCCAAAATGAGGAAAAGATAGGGAGAGCAAGGGTCCCCTTGACGAAGACCACGAGAGGCTCCAAAAGGCTGCGAGGGAAGACCTGATTAAAACTGAATAAGAGGGTGTAGAAACACAACTCATGACCCAATCTATCCATTCCTAAGAGAAACCAAAGGCTGCCATCAGCTTTGCCAAGAAGCTCCACTCCACCCTATCGTAGGCCTTTGACATATCTAGTTTAATGAACATTCCTTTATTACCAAATTTTTGCATTGAGTGGATTGCCTCCTGAGAAAGAACCACCCCATCCAAGATCTGCCTACCCTCTACAAAACCCCCTTTCTCAGAGGAGATAATGTTATGTAAAAGAGGTTTTAACCGCTCAGCCATTACCTTTGTGATTATTTTATAAATCACATTACATAAGGCAATAGGTCTATAATCAGAAATATGAACCCCCTCCTTGCATTTTGGAATTAAAGTGATGAAGGTATGATTTAATGCCTTAAGCATTCTTTTATTACCTCTGGACTCCTCAATGACAGCCAAAACATCCTCCTCCACAGTATTCGAAAAGGCCTAAAAAAACTCAATTGGAAAGCCATCTGGTCCTGGAGTTTTGTCGGTGCTCATTCCAAAGACCACATTCTTTAGTTCTGCTTTATCAATGGGTTTAATAAAGGTTTGGTTTTCTTCCTCAGAGATAATAGAGGGTATGACATAAATAACTTCATTCTGAGCCTCTACATCTTGCTCCATACTTTCCTTAAAGAGTTTAGAAAAATAATCAATAGAATGGGAATGCATACCAGGAAGAGTATCAAAGGAATGACCATTATCATCTTGAAGAGTTTCAATGTTATTTATCTGTCTCCTAGCACAGGCAGACCGATGGAAAAACTTGGTATTTCTATCACCCTCTAATAACCAAGTGGTTCTTGCTCTCTATTTCCAGAAGGTCTCCTCTTGGTTATCAATGTCCTCAACCGCTTTATGCAAGGCATCATCCTCGGCTTTGAGCTACTCTGTAATTGTTCCTTCCCTAAAGTGTTTTTGAACCTCATCCCATCTAGCCACCAAAGGATCTCTTTGGAGCTGGAAGTCTGTCTTGTTAGCTTGCCTCCATTATTTCAGTTGAGATTTGACATAATGAAGCTGTTTGTGGAATCTAAACATTGCAGTCCCAAAAGGTAGACGACCTTCTTCCCACCATTGTGGAATTTTCTTTCGAAGATCCTCTTTTTGTAACCAAAAATTCTCAAATTTAAAAGGTTTGTGATGCTGCCCTGACATAATCCCTCCCTCCAACAAAATGGGAAAGTGATCTGAAACTGGACCCTCCAAAATCTAGAATTTCGTATTCCATTTGACAAATGCCTCCTCTGAAACCAGAAAATGGTCAAGCTTTACCTTCCTGCTATGTGGCTCCCTCCTTTTGTTAGTCCAAGTGAAATGGGTTCCAGGGCCTTTAATATCCACTAAGTGAAAAGGCTGGACTTGGGCAATCAGAAGACGATCCCCTGGGTCCAAAATTTGGGTACCCCCTTCCTAATCTCTAGAAGACAATTTAGCATTAAAACATGTTTAACTGTGACATTATTCCGAAAATGAGATGTGAGAACACCCCTCCAAGCTATATGTTCTATTGTAGTCCATTCCAGAGAGTTCCACAAAGTAAAAATCCCCCCTGAGGCACCTTGGGCAGCCACAGCCATATGACCAGCGCCCCTCCAGATTCTGTTAACTATTTTACACATAAGATCTAATGACATTTTTGTCTCCTAGATAAGCAAAAAATCTGTTTTGCATTTTCCTAAGAGTCTTTGAATAGCAGATTGATGGGTTCTACTGTTTAAACCCCTAATATTCCATGATTGTATAATCATTGAAAACCTTGAGAGCAGTAAGAGTCAATTGTCCTCATCGATCCTCCAGTGATCAGTTTGTCTCCTTGAACTGCTAGCAGGTCCTTGTTTGATTTTCTACCCTCGCCTTGAGAGATGCTATTTTTTGGTCGCTTTTCCACCTAAGTTATCCTAGGGTAGGCCTTTCTCTATTATTTTTTGCTATTCCTATGCTAACCTCCTTGCTCATTGGTTGCGCTTGGGAATGCACTATCAATGCCCCTGCATTCTCTGGTTGTGGTAACTCAGTGTACTCAATTACCTGTTCTATAACATTGGGAGATGAAGGAGAAGCTTGAGCATGGCTATTATTGTCCTCAATGTTCACATCCACTCCTTCCATAACTTGATCCTCTTGATCCACTAGTGTCTTAAAAATTTCATACCTATTGGCTGGCTTGGGTTGTGCTTGCTCCTTACCATTTTTCTTTTGCCTTCTCCTTCTTTTGGGTTGTTCAAAGCCATCTTGCTAAACCTCTTTACCCTGAGGAGTATTGATTGGTTCTTTGGGTAGGTTGACTTACCCTCCTTGGGACGGTTTGGCATTCCAAGCAGGGACTCCACTTTTGTGTTCAAATTATTTGGACAAAACCGGGCCAGATGCCCATGTTTGTGGCAAACTCTACATCTGAAGGGCAGATCCTCATAGTCTAGCTCCTTGATTTCTCATCAAGGTTTGATTTTTGGATATATTTGTGGTAGTTTATGTATGATTGATTGAGCATTTGAGAAGGCCTTTGGGATAGATTTCTGGACATATTTGTGGTAGTTTGTGTATGATTGATTGAGCCTTTGAGAAGGATTTATGGACAGTTTTTGGGATAGCTTTGTGGACAGTTTTAGACAGATTTGTGGATAGATTTGGGACAGATTTTGATGAGGTTCTGAGTGAGCCTATTGAGTAGAGTTGAGCAAGTTCTTGGTGAGATTTATAGAGCAGATTTGGACAAGTTCTTAGTGAGCTTGTTGGAGTAGATTTGAGCAAGTTATTGGTGAGCTTGCTAGAGAATATTTATATAAGTTCTTAGTGAGCTTGTTGGAGCAAAGTTGAGTAATTTCTTAGTGAGCTTTCTAGAGTAGATTTAGACAAGTTCTTAGTGAGCTTGTTGGAGCATATTTGAGCAAGTTCTGTGTGAGGTTGTTGAGAAGTTTTGGACAAGTTCTGTGTGAGCTTGTTATGCATATTTGGACAAGTTCTGTGTGAGATTGTTATTGCCTAGCTTTGAGCAGATCAAAAAAATTTGGATAAGTTCTATGTGATATTTTTGAGCAGTTTTGGACAAGTTCTGTGTGATCTTTATATGTAGTTTTGGACAAGTTATGTGTGAGCTTGTTATTGACTAGCTTTGAGAAGATCAAATAAATCATTGTATTGGATAATGATCTTTATTTCTATGTGAAATATTATAAGGAGATTATCTTGTTGAGTACCCCACATTGGAGGAACCACATTAAATCTTGTGTCTCAATTGTGTATAGTGACTTGTGCTCTCTCTTACTATTGCTATTTGAGTTATTAATGCACACTGCTATATTTGGTTATTGCAATTAAGGATATTAATTCATATTGGTTTGGAAAGAAATAAAAAAATTGTCTTATATTGTTCACCCCCCCTCTCAGTATAAGCTTGTGTTCTTTATTTACCCATACTAAACTTCTGTCATCAATCCGAATACTCAAGGAAAATTATTTCATCTTTACTGCCCATACAAGACCATCATCATCTCATAGATGAGTATTATAGATCCATTCTTCTTGGCAAGAGTAAATAGTTATAAGTCCAAATCACATCATTATTACAGAACCACCATTTTGAACCTAACAATATATAACCTTTAAAAAATCGTTGAATACATTTTTACATGATTAAAAAACAACATTAGCCACTACATCTTGTGAGAAAAAGACATTGATGCATCATCTATCTATTGATTTCACAATCAGTTACCTCAAATCATGCGGATTAATGTAGTGTACCAAAACGTATCTCATTAATCACATATTTACAACACTAGTCACTACTTCTTATGAGCAATATATATTGATGTATCCTTTAGGTATTGATTTCACAATTAATTACCTTGAATCATGTAGATTCACACAGCGCACTAAAATGTTTCACATTAATCATAGATTTACAAAACTAGTCACTACTTCTTATAAGAAATAGATATTTATGTATCCTCTAACTAATGATTTCACAATCAGATGCCTCCAATCATGTGAATTCATGAAAACTCACCAAAATGTATATCATTAACCACTCCCCATGTGGTTGTAATTGGTCAAGCAACACTAACAACAAAAGACACTAAATTTTCATTTATTAAAACTCATCCTAATCTATTTTAGAGAGCTAATTGAAAGATACATTCATATTTGATTAACTCAGTCTTGTGGGTGAAATTTTATTTCTTCTCACCCACTTTGCAGGATGATTTAATAAAAGAGTTGGTCAATTTTGAGGTGTTAATAGTTGAGGCAAATTTCAATGGACGAACAAGGAAATGGGTAGGGCTTTTCTTGAAAGTAGAATTCTAAAACTCTAACCTGCTTGGATGGAGTATTGGAAACTTCAAGTCCCTGAGTAGAAAGATTCTAATAGTACAAGGAGTCTTCACAACTAGATGAAACTTTGGGAAGATAGCATTAAAGGTCCAAAGCTCGATCTTAAGTCCACATCAGAATATAATGAGCATAATACTAGGAGGTTGGTGCAAAATAAGTTAACCCAAAAGTCTATCCAAAGTTGAGATCACCACACAATAGGATGGAAGATTCAAGGATCCCTAGGAGCGATCATTAATGATCTCAACAAATTGATGTAGATTGTCGATGGGCACAAAGGAGAAGAATTTGAAGGTGCATAGTTTCAAATTTATTTTAATCTCTGGTCTATCTAAAACATGAAGGGATGGGGTAGATCAAAATTTAAGATATTGTCAAAATAATGAAAGACCTAGATCTATGTAGAGACACACAACTCCTTTCTGATGACTACCATTCCCCTTTGAGCAGAGCGTCAGTAGGCTTTACAACCATTCCAATTTATTATTTTCCACCAAGCACCATTAATGCTTAATTTTGAATTCATTGTAAAATATTCTATAAATAGAAGAATGCTTGGCATTCCAAAGGGTGGCTCTATGGTATTTACAATTCATATGTAATCCTTTGTTACTTGTAAATAATAGTAAATTATTGTTTGGTCTCTCAATCTATTTTTCATTCTACTTTTGCCTTTGTGTGAATGTTTATTTTTTTTATGGTTGTTTGAGTGGGTTCACTTAATTCTACTATCTAGATTTTGTGATCCTAGCCAAGTGATTCTAGAATTTGCATTCGCCATTGGATGTAAGGTTTTTATTTTTGTTAAAGCTAATCAAGTGGGAGTGCTCTAATTTTGCTACCTAGATTTCATGCACCCTCCCACTGGTTCTAGAATTCACCCCTACACATAAAGTTGAAGGAGAAGTGAAGACGATATGGGATGATCTGTTAGGTGGTTTGCTATTATTTGTACCAATGATGTAGGAGTGTGTCTTTATGTAGCCATACCTCATCCTTATCAGTTCTGTCTATGACATCCTTTGTTTCCTTTCTCATTCCCTTTCCCCATTTTCCCCTTTGTGATGTAGGTAGATGAAACCTCAGGAGCTGGCCTTCTCCGAAGGTTGACCACCTCTATCCCTTCAAGGTTGGGTGGTCGTTAAATTCTATTCATGAACCTTCGGACATGCCTCCCACTCATTCGATGCTAGTTTTCATGACAACGAGTATAAACTGAGCATTTATTTATCTCTATAGTTATATTATTAGTATGTCCTCATGCTTCATCCATAACCCAAATAACAATGTAAACCTTCCTATGGTAAAGTTTTAAACTTGTCCAATGACAATAGATAACATAATTCTGGCCAAAAAGCAACCCATGTAACAATGATTAGCTAAATCTAATTGAATAATCTTCTAATCAAGTGTTTCCTTTGCAAGACAAGTGTCCACCTGAACCTAGTATACCCACTAAAATAACTAGGCTAACAATCCACTCGATTCAAATCTTTCCAAAATTAAAGGATAAATATGTGCTACAAACTCATATTCCAATTTTTATTTTAGCACCCTATTGCTAAAGCACCAGATTGTTCTATGGTCAAGAACTCTCCTACCTCAACATTTAGTGCAACATGACAAAGGTAGTTACCTTAACTCCTTCACTTAACACATAGTTTTTACAAAAAGGAGTAATAACTCATTAGAAGGAATCGACTTGGAAACTAATTCTCAATATATTTTAAATCTTCAACTCTAAAATAATTGACCACTCACTACAACTCAATTACATTGCTTGTTGAAGATATTCAACTTATTTGAGTAGTGATGGAATCCAAAATTGGCTAAAAAAGCCATCAGTAAAACTTCCTCTGATCACAAACTCTGCTAGACTTAAGGTTCAACTATAACTCTTCAAAAGTAAGGTATACATAGGAAGCTAAAGCTAAAAACTCAGCATAAAAATATCTTAACTATACTTTAGATGATTTGGTGTCCATCACTAGTAGTAAAGAATAATTTTAAGATTCCAGAACAAGGACTGGAATTCTTATAAGCATATCAATAACTTCCTAAACACAAGTTTCCAATAAAATACTTATAGATAGTTCATTCCTTGAACTATGTCTCTTCAACCACCCAACAAAAAAACCATTCAGCAACCAACAGAGAGAATTTTAACAGAGAAGCCATCTCCTTTATGCTATAAAATAAGAACTAGAGTTGCTATGAACCTACTTGATGTCATCGAATCTATTATTTTTGTGCAACATATTTGACCAGCCAAAGCTTATTCCCTCATCCTCATCTTCCCTCTCTCCTCCTCGTTATACCTCAAATAATTATCCTCCCTCCTTTTTTGTTAACCCACCATTACCATTTCTTAGAACGTCACCCCAAAATGAGTGATTGCTCCACTGCATACATACATACATATATATATATATATATATATATATATATATATATATAAACCAAAAAATAGGAGAAGGAATATTTCTTTCCTATGTTGGGAATCCTTCATATAAAAATATATTTTTCTCTTACAAGACCATATTAACCAACACCTGCAACAAAATCCATCCATATTTTCTTGTCATTCATTGATTTAAATCAATGCCATATTTTGATAAACAAAAATAAGACCAACATCTCATTTATAGATATTATATTTTTCTTCATCCAATGGAACCAAACCTATTCCTAAAAAATATGTCCATCTATCAGTATGATCATGTTCTTTCATAAATATAGGTTTTGCACAACTGATCATGAAATAGTTAATCATTCCATCAATAAAATACATCATTTTATTTTCATAACATATATATCTGCAAAAACTAATCATAATATAGTTAAACATTTTATCAACAAGCTGACATAATGAAACCTAAAACCATCTAGATAAAAGTCTACCAAGGGAGGGCCATGACATCCTCCCCCTTTAGGATCAACACAACCCTCTATGTTTTATTTAAGGTTCTAGTACAAGTAAATTATACATCATTCATATATTTTTCAAACAAAAATAAAAAATGTCTTTGCATATCTGCTACTTTTTCCCAAGTAGCATTCCTCTTAGAGTAGGAGTTCCACTAGAGCTTACATCACTCGAAGGTCCCTTTCCTCATTGATTTGGAATGGAACTCAAGGATTTTTATTGGTCAAACCTCTATAGCCTTACAATAAACCATCTACAAATTAGAAAAGTCCCACACATGATCAATATTAGAAATATATTTTCTAAGTAGTGAAATGTGAAATGTGTCCTAAATCTTTGATAAATTGGGTGGTAAGGCAAGTCGGTATGCCACAAGACTGATATTCTCTATAATTTAAAAGGGTTCAACAAAATATGGATAAAATTGTGTATATTTAATACCACTATTCTTTGGTCTCACCTTAAAGAATACTTTTTCACCTATAGTAAACTCTCTTGGTGATCTCTTTAGGCCAACATAACTCTTTTGATGATCCGTAACTTCTTTAAGAATTTTATGATCATTCTCAATTGCTGCTCCATTTATCTAACCATATCGAGTCCAAGCACAATTTTATCCTCTGGATTGTTCCAAGACAATGGTGTCCTACACCTTATACCATACATAGCTTCAAATGGAGCCATGCCTAGGGTTGAATGATGACCGTTGTTGTAGGTAAATTCTACCAAGTGTAGATAATCTTCCCATCGAGTTTTTTGATCCATACAATACATGCAAAGCATGTCCTCTAAAACTTGGTTTACCCTTTTAATTTTCCCATCAGTTTTTGGGTGATATACATAACTTATGTTTAACCTAGCTCCAATGGCTTGATGCAAAGCTTGTCAAAACTTAGATGTGAATCTTGAGTCTCTATATGAAATAATTACTTCCAAAAGACCATGAAGCCTAAAAATTTCCATGGCAAATCCTTAGTATTTCTAGGTATAAAATATGTAATCTTGGTCAGTTTGTCAACCACAACTAGGATTGTATCATGTTGGAATCTGGTTTTCGTAGCCCTACAATAAAATCCATTAAAATTACCTACCATCTTTGTGTTGGTACCTCATGAGAGTATAATAATCTAGCAAGATGTCTATTTTTTTCCTTTACTTCCTAGAATTCAATACATTGGGTGACAAATTCAATTATGTCCCTCTTCATTCCTGGCCAGTAGAATTTTTTCTTCATATTCTCTCTCATTTGTACCTCTCTTGGGTGAGAAAAATATGGAGATCTATGTGTTTCATTCATGATAATTTTCTTCAAATCACTGACCTCTAGAATTACTACCCTATATTTCAAGCACAAGAAACCATCCTTGGTGTTGAAATCCTTACTTTCATCAAATTTCCTTTTCATCCTTTCCTAAATTTGATTGCAACACATCCTACTACTGTATTTCCTTAACCTGTTCCATAAAGTCCACATGGATGTGAGACAAGACAACTAGTGTCTTCTACTGAGTGCATCAACAACCTTATTTTCCTTCCCTTTGATGTATTCAATGCCAAAATCATATTCAACGAGAAATTCCATCCATATTCTTTGCTTGGCATTTAGCAAATATTGAGTAAATATATACTTCAAAATTTGATGGTTTGTTCTCAACTCAAAGGGTCCTCCTATCAAATAGAATTTCTAACTTTTGGGAGAAAAAAATAATACTTCCAATTCCATATTATGGGTTGCATAATTGACCTCATGTTGTTTTATTTTCTTAGATTCATAAGCTATTACTACCTCATCTTGTGAGAGCACTCCTCCCAAACCTTCCAATGATGCATCTATACACACAAAAAAACTACCCTAAGGATCTGGTATCTTTAGTATGGGATATGTAGTGAGTCTTTGTTTGAGAAGATCAAAAGCTTCCTCACATTTATCCGTCTACTTGAATTCTTTTTCCTTCCTCTGAATTTTAGTTATTGGAGTGGTTTTATGGTTGTAGCCCTTCACATAACACCTATAATATCTAGTCAAACCCATGAAACTTTAAACTTCCATCACATTTGTTGGTGGTGGACAATTAAATATAGCTTCTATATTCTTAGTATCCACTATGATCCCTTCTGTTGATATAATATGCCCTAAATATTACACTTTTGACACATAAAATTTACACTTCAACAAATTTTTGTACAACTATTTTTTCTTAGCAGCTCCAACACAATCTCAAGGTGTTTGTTGTGCTCAGTATTATTTTGGGAATATATCAAAAACAAATTGGTCCAAAAGCTTCTTGAAAATACTATTCATCAAAGTTATAAATACTACTAGAGCATTTGATAGACCAAAATGCAAGACAAGTAATCCATGACAAGTTTTGAAGGCTATCTTATGGGTATGCTCTTATTGAATCCTTAACTAATGATATCCTGACTTTAGATCAATATTTGAAATGATGGTTGCATCCTTAATATGATCGAATAGGTCTTATATTCTAGGTAAAGGATATATATTTTTAATGGTTGCCTTGTTTAACATCCTATAGTATATACATAGTCACAAGGAACCATCCTTTTTCTTGATAAACATCACTAGTGCACCCCACAGTGACATACTTGCTCTAATCAATCCCTTCTTCAAAAATCCTTGAAACTAAACTTTTATTTCCTACATATCAATCAAATTCATTCTATAAGGAGCTCTATGAATAGGTTTTATTCTAGGTTGAAGTTCAATTGTGAAATCAAATTCATGTTTAGGGGGTAATCTAGGTGAATCTTTTGGAAACACATTTTTGATCTTCTGAAGTACTGGGTGTTTCTAAAATACCTCTTCCTTCTTTTTATCTCCTATCTCATTTAAATTCACTACATAAATTATTCCTCCTCTCTTAATTGCCTTCTTAAGTTGCATTACGAAGAGGATCTAGGGTCAAAAAGCCACCTGCAAGCTATACACCATATGTAATTGCCTAGCATATTTTGAGTACTCAATTTATCTATCTCAGAAATTGATTATCGACTTATGTGATTGAAAACAATCCATTACTAGAACTACATCAAAAGCATGTAGTAGTTTTACATAAATGTAACCTACAGTTGTACCACTAGGTAAGGTAATTTCAGTAATATAGTAACATTGATCTACAAAGTAGGTCTATCCTGAGCCATACTCAACCTTCCACTCGTGCCCAGATTCTTGACCTTTCTGGTATATCTTTAATTAATATAGTGGAAATAAATCTATCTATGGAACCACTATCAATCAAAATTATAACATTTCTACCAAATATCTTACCTTTTATCAGTAGTGGAGTGGCTTGTCCTTTTAGATTCTAACTCCCAGTTGTTGCATAAATCTTGTGTGTAGGTTATTTATAGGCTAGTTCCTTTCCTTTCAAACTTGATCCCACTTTAAGTGGATATTTATTGATGTAATCCCAACCACCACATTTATAGCATCCTACTTTGGGTCCTAGATATATTTTCTACTTCTATCCATCTTCTATTTTCACTGCCTGTGAGGGATTGACTTGATCCTGTGTTGTTTTTTGGTTATCACCGTTGTTGCAATTGCTAGGATTTTATTTCTTCTATCCTACCTAGGGACACTCTTGTTTACCTATTCACTTTCCCATTTTAGGAACCCTATACTGTTTCTCTTTCTCAGTGCCTCTCTATCCTGCTTAGATGTCCCTTCATAATCAAAGTAAGACTTGAGATAAGTTTCAACTTTCTTGGCCAGATCATAGGCCTTTTGAATAGTACTAGGTTATTGCATATTCACTTCATGCTCTACTTTGATATTTACTCCTAGTATAAACTTGTGTACCTTCATTTTCTCATTATACATGGGTTTATACTTTAGTAGCTTGACGAATTTATAATAATATACCTCCACAGTTCTAGTCCCTTGTCTAAGGTTGGTGAATTTCTCAAAATTTTTGGTGTAGAAGTGTTCAGTGAGGAATCCTTATTTGAAATCTATCACAAAGTTCTCCCACTTCAAATCAACTACAACCTCAATACCTTATTCCCAAATAAACATTTCCTACCAATCCAAGCCAACACCCTATAGGTGTAGAGTGGCATAAGACATTCAAGTGCCAGTGGAATAGTTCTTCATGTTACATAAATTTTCTATCTCCTTTAACCAGAATTTGGATTTATCACCATCTTCATCTCCATTGAACTTGGAATATTTTAGATGTTTCATATCCTCACCCAATTCTGCCTCTAGATGAATTATACCCTTTTGAGATTCTGAATGGGTCTCATTTGCTTGTCGGACTCTAGAATTTCTAGCTAGTGAATCTTGATTTACTATAGACTCAAACAATTATTTATATGTTTCCATTTGTTCTCTCATTAAGGCAATTATTATAGTAAGATCTTTCCTCTCATTATTAGGATAATTTATACCTATATTTGGGTTCCCGACCTTAATATTATTCTATAATGTCTGCCTATTTTATGGGGTAGCACTCTCTCTCCTTCTCTTGGGTGGAATTATCCCTAGCCACACATAGGAGAGATAGTAGGAATTAGTTCACAATTTCATCTTTGAATTGTTTCTCATACTAGCAACTATATTCCTAGTTACCCTAGCTAGACAATTGAGGTCTAATTTTAATGGATACATTATTATTATAGGTATATTATTTTCATAGTGTAGATCTTGATACACTCCATCTATTCTTACATAAGGGAAAATTGTATCCCTACAAACCAAGCGCTTTGATACCAAATGTCACAACCCTAAATTTCCCATATTTTTTTATTTGGGAGTTCTAGAATCTAGGTTCTATAATGTCTGCTCAATTCACAATAATAGTTCCTACTTAGAACTTCCTTGAGGCTCACCCATCCTTACACCTTACATAATTCTGGATATGTAAGAGCACTAGGTGTTTATTTATTAGGTTAAACTATCCATCACATTTATCTAATGAGCTAGTATTGACCTCCCCCTTCTTCCTTTCAAAAGGTGCACACCAAATCTACACTCTACATAAGTCCCTCTATACAAGTGGTACACATGTGTGGTATTTGACTATCCATCTCATATTCTTTGGAGCTAGACATACCATAAGCCTCTTTTCCAATTCTTTCTTGGAGTATCAACACCAAAGATAACCATTCATTTTACTTAATTTTAATAGATCTAACTACTCTTTAGGCTTATCCTTATTACATGAAGGCTAAACCCCTCCTATTTGTATAAGTCATCCCTTAATAAGACCCATCAAGGTATTTAATAATATTTTTGAATAGTAACCAATCAATATAAATAATTGATTCATTTTATAACATGAAATAAGCAAATTCATGAAGTATTGATCAACATTATTAAAATTCTCTAAGAGAATTCTTTTATTAATAAGCCCCCACATACAATTTACGAATGATTATTTAATATATATGTAATACAATTAGTCCTTTTATACTATCAAACACTACTTCACATTAGAAAATGTATTCGTAAAGAATTATTACCACAATTAAAGAAACATTCAATAACTATTCCAAATAAAGCACATATCCATCATAAAGTAGAAATTCCATAAAATCATGACACAAATAATTACCCCGGGAGAAACCCCTATGGGGAAAACCTAGCCTCAAAGTTGAAAATTTATTAATTCTAAAGTCCTTTGATATTTATAATGGATTTTCAATACACCCTTTTCAACCAGATACAACTAGCTCGAATTCTTTGTAGCCAATAAGAGTTTACAAAATAAATTCTCTTTTAATTTACCCATACTAAAATTTTGTCATCAATCTAAACACTCAAGGAAAATAATTTTATATTTACTACCCATATAGGACCACCATCATCTCACAGATAAGCATTATGGACCCATTCTTCTTGGCAAGAGTAAACAATTATAAGTCTAGCTCATATCATTATTATAGAACCACCATTTTGAATCTAACAATATATAGCCTTTAAAAAATTATTGAATACAATTTCACATGATTAAAATACAACATTATCCACTACTTCTTGTGAGCAAAAGACATTGATGCATCCTCTAACTATTGATTTCACAATCAGTTACCTCAAATCATGCACATTCATGCAGTGCACCAAAATGTATCTCATTAATCACATATTTACAACAACACTAGTCACTGCCTCTTATAAGCAATAGATGTTGATGTATCCTTTAACTATTGTTTTCACAATCAGTTACCTCGAATCATATGGATTCATGTCGTGCACCAAAATGTATCACATTAATCACAAATATACAACAATATTAGTCGCTACTTCTTATGAGCAATAGATATTGATGTATCCTCTAACTAATTATTTCATAATTAGATGCCTCCAATCACGTAGATTCATGAAAACTCACAAAAATATATATCATTAACCACTTCCCACTTGGTTATAATTGGTCAAGAAACACTAACAATTGAAGATGCTACAATTTTATTGATTACAAATAATCCTTATTTATTTTAGAAAGCTTATTGAAAGATACATTCATATCTGATTAACTCAGTCTGAACTGGGTATTCATTTATCTCTGTAGTTCTATTACTAGTATGTCTTCATGCTTCACCTAGAACCGAGATAACAATGTAAACCTTCCCATGGTGAAGTCTTAAACATGTCCAACGATAATGTATAATGGAATTCTATCTCAATGACAACCTACGTATCAACGATTAGCCAAATATCATTGAATACTATTCTACTCAAGCATTTCCTTTGAAATACAAGGGTCTCCACCTAGACCTAGTCTACCCACTAAAATAACTAGGCTAACAATTTGCTCTATTCAAATATTTCCAAAATGAAAGGATAAAGATGTGCTACAAACTCAGATTCCTATTTTTATTTTAGCACCCTATTGATAAAGCACCAGATTTTTCTATGGTCAAGAAATCCCCTATCTCAAAATTGAGTGTAACATGATGAAGGAAGCTACCTTAACTTCTTCACTTAACACATATATTTTATGAAAATGAGTAATAACTCATTAACATGAATCGACTTGGAAACTAATGGTCAATATAAATAAAATCTTCATCTCTAAAATAATCGACCACTCACTACAAGTCAATTACATTGCTTGCTTAAGACATTCAACTTATTCAAGTGGCGATAGAGTCCTACATTAGCTAAAAAACCCATCAATATAACTTCATCTGATCACAAACTTTGGTAGACTTAAGGTTCAGCCATAATTCTACGAAAGTAAGCTATATATAGGAAGCTAAAGCATAAAGACTTAGGATAAAAACATCTTAACTAAGCTTCAAAGGACCTAGTGTTTGTCACTAGCAACAAATAATAATTTAAATATTCTAGAACAAGGACTGGAATTCTTATAAGGATATCAATAAATTTCTTAACACACGTTTCCAATCAATTACTTATAAATGGTTCATTCCCTGAACTATGTATTTTCAACCATCCAATAAACAAAAAACTATTCAACAACAAATAGAGAGAGTTTTGATAGAGAATCCATCTCCTTTCTGATATAAAACAAGAACTATAGTTTATGAACCTAGCTGATGTCACCGACTCTATTCTTTTCCTATAGCATATCGTACCAACCAAAGCTTATTTTCTTGTCCTCCTCTTCCGTCTGTCCTCCTCACTCTACCTCAAAAAATCATCCTCTCTCCTTTTTGGTTAACGCATCATTCTCATTTCTCAAAATGTTAGCTCAAAATGAGTGCTCACTCCACTCCTTGATGTATGTTGCTACCTCTTACCAACACGTATGTAATGAGACATAATGAGCATATTGCAAAATATAACTACCTTAAGTTTTCTTTCCACTTTCCACAGTTCGACTACACTTATCTATTTATGGAGGTAAAACTTGACCTCATACATAGAAGTGAAAGTCCCTGATTTAAGATAGCATTTTTAGTAAAGCAAACGTCCTTACACAATTCTCCTACGCACTTAAGAAAATCAAAAGGAAACATTATATATATATTACATAAAAAAAAACTAGGAGAAGGAATATGTCTTCCCTATGTCAGGAATCCTTCATTTCAAAAGATATTTTGCTCTTACAAGACCATGTTAAGCAACACCTACAACAACATCCATCCATAATTTCTTGCCATTCATTGATTTAAAGCAATGATACACATTTTGATAAAAAAAATAAGATCAAAATATTATTTATAGAGATTATATTTTTCTTCCTCCAATGGAATCAAATCTATTCCTACAAAAGGTACCAATCTATTAACATCATCATGTTTTTTCATATAATATAGGTTTGGTGGAGTTGATCATAAAATAGTCAATCATTCCATCAATAGAATACACCATTTTCTTTTCACAACATATATGTCTACAAAAATTAATCATAATATAGTTAAACATTTTATCAACAAGCTGATATAATGAAACCTAAAACCATCTAGATAAAAGTATGCCAAGGGAGGGTCGTGACATAAATTCAAAATTAGACATGAACCTTTCTAATTCATTTCATTGCAAGAAATAAAAGCTTTAGATACAAATTTTCCTCTTTTATTTTGATTCCTTGTTTTCTTTTAATTTTTCCAAAGTCCAACATAAATCTATGTATATGTTTTGATGGGTAAAGTTTGGGGGTTATCATTGACTCTCTCCCTCACTATTATGAAACTAGACTGGGGTATGATGACCCCAATCAAACTGAGTGTAAAATTTCAAGAATTTGGTATTAAAGTGGAATGAAATATTTCATCATGGATGCGGCCAATGCTATTAGAATGAAATATTTCATTTACTTTGATGATTACAGATGAACACATTCTATGAACAAATTATTTGTCATGCAACCCTTCTGCAAGCCTACAATATGAAGGTTACCAAAAAATAAATAGATATAATAATCTCAATATAATTAAGATATACTAGATTTAGTGTGTGTCCAATAAGCTATTAGCAAAGCAATCCAATTTTGAAAGTTTTTCAGCATATCTCTAAATATCAACTAGGTTTTCAAGTGTATGAAATCATGTAATTGTTGATATGTTATATGTAATTTTTGATATATTTAAAGAATTATATAACTCTGCTACAATGTGTGCAATATTTTTAATCTATTATAAATATAAGTTGTTGTATTTGTGAAATAAATTAAAAAATATCTAAAAATTATTAAAACGGGGGTAGGTATATAAATTTGATGTTTATTAATTTTAAATGGTATTTGTTAATTGGTTATATGAGATTCAAATGGGTAGCTATTTTTTGACACTACTTTTGGCTCTCCCTTTTTCACTCTATTCCTTAAAGTTAGATTGTGATTCCATGATTCTTACTATGATTGGTAATTTTATGAATAGATAACCCTTTCAAAATAAACTTGATCATGCATCTTAAGTTATAGTAAAATATGAAACCACTATCATATTTCAAAAAAAATTGAAAGGCAAATAAAATTTTAAACCGTAACCTGAAAGTCAATAAAAAATTTTAACCATCATAAAAATTCCTATTGACAGGTAATTATTTTTGAAATTCCAAACATGTGTCAAAGGGGAAGGTAAATAGAGCAACATTTCAATATTGAAAATTTTCTTTTCTACTTGGTAAGAACATCATTCAAATGTTGTACTTCCTATGATTGTAGGGAAATATTTGCTCTCTTGAATTTATTTTGATTATTTGAAAATGAGGATTAGCACATATTTCTACTATATATGTTGATAGAATCTCATATGAGAGATGGGTGTTGCACTTAATATGGAATTGTTGTTTTGAGATTTTTGGGTAATTTTTGTTTTTCTTGTTTTTAGATGTTACACACATGCCACCAAGAGATACAAGATTGAGTGTTGTGAGTTTTTAGTTCTTCATTTTTGATGGTTTTGTTTTCCTAAGTTATGCTTGTTTATTTGTTTCTTGGGTTCTTGAGTTTAGTTGCTTAAATTTTTGATGAGTTGAGATTGGGAGATATGGGTTGCACTTTGTTTCTAGTTTATGGGTTGGAAGTGCTACAATGTAGAAGATTTCATGGGACCAAAATTTTACATATAATACGTGAAGTCATATGGTGTTTTCATGGTACAAGGGTGGGAGAGAGAGATATGGGCTATAAAACTAACCAGTCTGTTAGCCTATGAGAAGACACCTAGAAATATCATTCAAACTAAAATTTAATAGTTTTTAATGATGTTATAGCTTATATCTTCATAGAAGAAATACAATATTTTTTATTTGAGAATCTTGTTTATTCAATATGTGTTTATCAAGTCATATTAGGATTACAAAAACTTGATATATAATTTTTAACTTCCTATTAAAGTTCTAAAATCATAAATATGAAGAAAATATTTTACTTCTAAATCACTTGTTTATAAATCCTTGTTTACCATCATTTCTACCTACATCTCCATTTACAGTAGGTAGTTTGCTATTTTTTTAGTTGCCTGCTTACCCACACAAAAAAAGCAAGATTTTTTTCTTTTGTAACCTTCTACCATGTATTCTCTTATAATGGAATTTCTAACCTCTAATCCAACATAAAAAAGGGTTGATACTTTGTTTTCCCATATTGTAAAACTTGTCTTATTTTGTAGTCTTCTACCATGTATTCTCTTGTAATGGAAGATCTAACCTCAGATCCACCATAATAGAGGGTGGATCCTTTGTTTTCCCATATTGGAAACCTTATCTCTTGTTCTTCTATAACAAAGGTCTAGTCCCTATTTGTGTAAGTATTATATCTAGTGCAATCATGGCCATAAATTAGAGACCTGGCATCTAAGCTCAAAGGAGTTATAGTTATTCATTTAATCGATTAGGGGTTTGTTTCTCTAATAGATTCCTAACAAATAAACAAGCTTTGTGTATTGGATATTTATCTCTTAATTTCTAAGGTGTCAGAATTCCTTGCTACTAGTGAAAGAATAAACAAAGATAAGCATTTCTTGGCCAACGAGCTAATCCTTTTCAAAGACTAAGGGTAAAATATTAGCAAATACAAAAATGTAATTACTAGGGAATCCCTAACAAAGCCTTGGGATAAGGTTGTAGTCCCCATAATCCTATATTTCATGCTATATGGTAAAGCTTCCAACCTTAGGAGCTTTCATTTTGCTTTTATGAACCATATCCAAGGTAAGAAAAATATTAACATCCCTTTTTTTCTTTTCAAATACAAGGATAAATCCATGAATCAAGTTTAGAAAGGGACCTTCTCCTTCCCAATCCACCAAGGGATTCACTTGATCCTCTTTTAGCATGAATGAATAAATAATCCTATAGTCCCCTCTTGAGCCTTGACCAGAGTATAGGGAGACCTTCCAGTGCAACTAAACATGACTCCTTCTAGCTCTCTGAAGGGAAAACCTTCAAGGAGTTAAGTTTTTTTAGGGTGCTATCCCTGAGGTGGCCATCAAGAGCATCATCATAGGTGGAAAATATGTGAGAGAGGTCACCACTAAACTTCTAATGAGTAAGGTTATTAATTCAAAGTAAGGCAAGGGTAAAGCTATAACCCTAGGGTCAATATTGAGTCACAAAGATTCTCTATGTGGTTGAAATCTCAAATAATAAAGATAAGGATATCCCCCATCTAGGTTACATCTGAACAACACTCATAGGAGATCTCAAAATATCTATCTATCATTCATAAGACAAAACATGATAGTACTCCTCAAAGGTCTCCCTCTTAGAAGGTAGTGGTTCAACAAAACTCCCCTTTGGTTCTAAAATACCCTCTTCAAGGAATGATTGTCTCATTTCCCAACCAAAGAGGAAATATTCAAGGGCCAAACAATCTTATTGGATGAATGTATAGATCCAAGAAAATGTGCATCTTCTACGTAGAAGTGACCATCCTATTAGAATAATACAAGAACAAGTATGGTGATATTGATATCGATGATATCACGGACCCCCCTACCTCTACTAGTGCCAACCATATCTAAACACAAGTTATATTCCCTACCTTTGGTTCTTCTTGCTTCCCCTTGCCTCTCTTAATTTGGTCTTATTTTTTCCCACCCTTTCAATCGCTCCTGAGTCCTCTCTTTTATTTTCTTAGAACTTAGGTAGATCTCCTCATTTTTTCTAGGTGGTTACCATGTAAGCCTCTCTAAGGATATTTTCCAATTGTAAAAGGTTTAGGGACCCTCTCAAAACCCCTTCTATATATCAAATAAAAAATACGACCTCACAATTTCTTAATACATTTTTTTAGGATTTTTACTCATTCCCCTAATATTCCAAGATGCTATTTTTATTGTTATTTTTTGTTTTTATTTGTAGGTGTATCCCCACTTGTTAAACTTGTGATATTTGATTTTTTTTCCCATATAAATATCCTTTTGGTTTTACTTTTCTCTTTTTTGTTGCTTCTTAGGTATTCCTCTCTTTTTTCATTCCCAACAATACTTTTATCTTCATCAATCTCTTTAATCTTCTCAAACTACTTTAAGTAAGACTTGTCATCTTTAGGTTTGCCTTTTTCTGAAGGATATGAAGTGCAAGCAACAACCTCAAAAGCACAATCTTCTTTATGTTGCCCTAGAAACCCTAAAGTGCAAGGATGCTCTTCTGTAGCAATTACTTTCTTCTTTTCCCCTAAAAATCCTAAATCGTCATGGGTTTCCTCCATACTCATTTATTGATTATGTTTCTCTTGAAACCTTAAAGTGCAAGGGATAACATCTTTAACACTTTCACTTTTATTACCTAGAGAGGACTTTATGCTACTTGATAAATAATAAGATGATTTACCTAGAATAAACTTGACCTCTTTTGTCATATTTTTATAGGATTTATCTTCACATCTTCTTTTGCACATTTAATTTCTTGTGATTTTACCAAAATATATTGTAGATAGACTTTATTTACCTCACATTTTGAAGTGGAATATCCTTGATTTAATCTAGCTTCTATTATTGTATGGTTTCCTTGCTTTATCTTGAAGTTTATCTCATGGCTATAATTTTTATATATTTTTTCATAGTTGTCACTTCGCAAACTCTTACCATGTGTCCAATATCATCCTCTATTTTTTGATCTCATTCTCTTGATTTAGATATAATCTTAGTGGATTGTGGTAAAGGTTTTGAAATATCCATAAAAAAACATATTCATTTAATAAAACCTTGATATTTTCATAATCTACTTGTTGATCTCATTCTCTTGATTTAGATTTAATCTTAGTGGATTGTGGCAAGTATTTTGAAATATCTAAAGAAACACATATTCGAGTATATATAGCATACTTTTGCTTCTTACTAGTTAGTCCTTGTCATGACCCACCGTGGTAGAACTCATTTATGATATGGACTATGTACTGATGTAATGTTTCAATGTTTAGTATTAATTGCATTATGGATGTTTAATTGCAATTATTTTTTTATTTATATGACATGATAATATGGTATCGTTGATGTTATGCATGTTTGTAGGACTAGGTACTCTTGTAGGTGGATGAGGGAGTCAACGATCAACAATGAGTTGCCAAAAAAGAGAAATGATGTTCAGTCTGATTGAGAATAGCTCCAACATAAAAATTACCCAGGGTAGGAATTACCCGTATATAGTTGCATATTATTTTTGCATGTTTAAAATTTAAACCAATGACAAGGAAGTTTCCTTAAAGAGAAATGAAACCATTTTGAGTAAAAGTTGGTAACCTGGAAGTTACTAGTAAAACTTTTGCATAAGTGGTTTATAAATTGCTTCTTTTGGTTTACCTACATTTGAATAATGTTTATCTTTATAGGAATGATTCTTGTTTGGGAAATATGAATGATGAGAACCAAACATTCTTATTTTATATACATTCTTAAGGCATCATTATTGGTTTAAATTAGCATTTGAAATGTATTTTTATATAGCTTTTGCATATAATTGATAGAAAATGAAGTATTATGCCTCACCAGTGTTTTTAGTGGAAAGTGTGTGTAAATGCAGGTTTTTGCTACTAATATGGTGTTTTGAGTCTACATCCCATTTGGCCTTGGCAATGCACAAAGACATATTGAAAAGAACAATGATAAATGGTGAAGGTAGGTGCCTGATTCTTGACTGTTAGTGGCACCTGATTCCAACTGTTGGCAGCGCCTACTTCCCAACTATTGGCAGTGCCTACTTCTAGACTATTGGTGGTGCCTGCTTCTCGACTATTTTTGGCACCTACTTTCCAACTATTTCTAGTGCCTACTTGTCGACTATTTCTGGTACCTTCTTCTTGACTATTTCTAGCACCTACTTCCTGACTTGTTTCCTAATGCTTGCTTCTCGACTTGCTTTCTGGCGCCTGTCTCCCATTGATGAGTTGACAATTTGACCAAGTCAATGTTGATCGGTTGACCAAGTCAACATTGATCGATTGACCAATTGACCATGCACTTTTGAAGGAGGTTGTTGCACAAAATATGAAGGAGAAATATTCGTATTTCTATGCATATTAGATTTTTGTGATTAAAATATAATAAAACACTTTTATTCTATTTTGACCATGTAAGCTTCTTAAAGCCATTATTTTAGGATTAGTTATTACATACACCTAAGGATTATTATATTTATTCCTTTGGTGAATGAACATGCTTGTAAATAGGAGAATAATATCTATTATTTTAGGATTAGTATTTACATACACCTAAGGATTATTATATTTATTCCTTTGGTGAACGAACATGCTTGTAAATAGAAGAATAATATTTGTGTGTAATTGATTATAGAAAATCATGTTACATGATCAAAAGAGATCAATTTATTATTGTAACAAGATTTGGTTGCGGTCTATATTAGAACATAGGCCAGACGAATACAGGATCAATGAATCAAATACATAAGGATTACTTTATTTATTTTTTTGTATAATTTATTAAGAGTTGCAAATACTCTTATTTGCTTGGAGAAATCTTTACGTAATTAGTTGGGCGGACTATCTACGGGATCCAGGGCACCCACTCCTTGTAGTAGATCTCCCCTTTTTATTTTTTGTTATTTATTTTTAATAGATTAGTTTTCTGCTTTTTTTCCTGCTTTAATTAATTTAGTTGTGTTTTATTTTTTGCATTTTTTCAGTACTTTAATTTTAGTTTGTAATTTATTTATTTTTCTACACTTAGCTTAATATAGTTTGGCTTAAATCAAAATGATAAAACACCCCACCAAACTAAATAGATACAAAGGAATTCATTCCCCACACTGCAGGCATATATTGTGCATGATATTTACAAGTTTATGAGTTGTCCTAGATTAACAAATTAAATGGAGGAAAAAAAATTAAACCGTAGATTAACCAACATTTTACCCAACATTTTGGCACCATTGCCGAGGAGTGTCTAAACTGTAGTGTTTGGGAATGAACCCGATGTACCATATTAAGTGTAGAAGTAGGAAATAAATTGTGTTGTTGAAAAGTTAGAAAATTAGGCAATGAAGGATTTCCATTGTATTCTCAATGGTTTCATGAAATTAGAGAGAGATGACACAACCTACATTTGATTTTATAAAACAATTGAAAATTTTTATTGTCAAACTATTAGGGAGTGTTTATTTACACATAACCATTAGGGAATTATGCCTCAAGAAGCCTAGTTTTAACGATGAAAAAAATTATAGGCTTAACATTTCTCAACATATTAGCAAATTTTAACGATGACATTAGTAGCAGGAAAATGACATTAAAAAAATAAAAGAAGCATAATTTAAAAAGAACATATTTCCAGGAGTATGCTCTTCACTTGCGCTTAAGGTGATCGGGTGAATCAGAAACTAGAATGTTTTTTTAATACTACTATTTTTTATTTATTATATATATATAACAATAGTCATTTATCTGCCTGCACAATTTACCAATGAATTGGAAGAAATTGGTTTTGAGGCCATGGAGAAAAATGTTTTTCTCATGTTGTAATATATCATACTAGTTGATGAAGTAGAGGATAAAACAAATGAAAATTTAGTCGTATCAAATTTTTGACACAAACTAAAGAAACTTATCATAGTCCTCAATTTTTAGAGACTAGTTCAATTGTAGGCATGGGGAAGACCCCACCTTCATTATTGCCACCAACAACATAATATTCAAAAAAATAATAATAAAAAAACAAAAAAATAAAAAAATTAGTTAAAATTTTTATTTTAATGTTATTAGTTTAGAATTTTACTTTAATTTAGATTTTTTATGCTTTGTAGGACAACATGAAGTGTAGTGCAGATGAATAACGAGATGACTATGAATATTTCATAAATTGAGATTCATACGTGGAGTTTGTAATAGCATTATACGAACCATTTTGTGTACCTTGATTGTGTAGCATCTAGTCCAAATAGGTGAAGCGAGCAGAGTTTGCCTTAACAACACATGCACCCGAAGGTAGGCTAAGTAACCCTAATCAAGTGAAAGGCTTCCAACCTAAGGTGCTTGTGAAACTTGAGAAAATGTTTACTGCAAAGTGCACAACTGTTATAGCCTAAGAATATGGTGTACAAAAATTTAGAGATGCTACATCAAGAACGGAGTCGTGCCAAGATGATGTTCAAGTAATAGTCAATGGGCTTCATTTCCAACGGGTTCACATTTACAATATTGGATCAGACATCGGCATAGGGGAGACCCCATACCATACCAATAGTTTTGAAAAATGTTCATACATTCGTCAAAAAAAAAATCATAATCTGAAAAATTCCAAAAATTTGAAAATTTTTGGGAAAATTCCAGAATCTGAAATTTTTTTGGAAAAATCTAGAATCTGAAAAACAATTCTAGAAAAATTTCCAAAAATTGAACAATTCTGGAAAATTCCAGAATCTAAAAAATTATGATTTTTTTTGGAAAAATTTGAGAATAAGGAAAATTTTAGAAAACTCCACAATCTGAAATTTTTTTGAAAATTTTCGGAATCTGAAAAATAAAAAAAATTAAAAAATTAAAAAATTCTGAATCTAAAAAATTCTGAGAAAATTCCAGAATCTAATTTTTTTTTTTGGAAAATTCTAGAATCTGAAAAATTCCATATACTAAAAAATTTTGGAAAATTTTAGAATCTGGAAAAAAAAAAAAAACACATGGAAATTATTTTGCTTAACATAGTTTTTTATTTTTCTTTGCAAGAAATCGTGCCCTGAATGCAATTTGTAGGCAGCTTGGGAAACCTAGGCCTATTAGGCACAAGTTCCATGATTTCTATTTTTCTGCTTATGTATGGTTAGTTTTGCAGAACATAACCTTGAACAATCTATAGACAGTTGGCCGATTTAAACTAGGCCTGACAGATACAAGCATCCTATGCATTTCTAGGAGAGCAACAATGCCGAAAAAAGCACTTATTTTCCACCAGGGAGATAGTGTCTACAATCAGACCAATGCAAAGGTTCCTTCTTCCCACCAAGAGGAAGGCACCAATAAAGGGTGTCAATATTCCACCAGGAAGAAGAGATGTCTTTAAAAATAATATATATATTATCTCCAAGATACATCAATGTCATAACAACAACATTTTCTGAGTCATCACAATTTTAGGTCGCATGTAGACGTTTCACACCATCAAGCATTGTACATATCATGATCTACAAAATTCACCCATGTATGTACTAAGTTTTTTATTAATTATATGCATAGTTATTTTAAAAATTATTTCTATGTTAATACTAGTAGATGCCCCTATCTTTCTCTTTATTAATTCTTCCATCAGAATTCAACCACATGGCATGCCTTAGACAGGAGAAAAATTTCATTGCCCTAGGAAGGTTTAAAAAAAATGCACAAGGAGGCGTTTGCTTCCCATATACAAGCGTCTGCTTCCCATATACAAGTGTCTGATTCCCATATATACAGATGCCTACTTCCCATATATAGGTGCCTGACTCCCATACATACATGTGATTTTTTTCCATATACAGGGAGGCACCTGCTTCCCATATATATATTAAATAAATAAATAAATAATCTATAGCGGGGGGCTATGACATGAAGACATGTCAATTATTTCGGCATGGGAGAATTATGAGCACAAAAAATGCTCATTTTATATACACTTTTAAGGGCATCATTATTAGATAAAATTAGTATTTGAAATGTATTTTTATATAGCTTTTACATATAATTGTTAGAAAATTAAGTATTATGTTTGACTAGTACATTTAGTGTAAAGTGTGTGTAAATGGAGGTTTTTGCTATTAATCTAGTGTTTTGAGTCTACATCCCATTTGGGCTTGGCAATGCACAAAGAAATATTGAAAATAACAACGGTAAATGGTGAAGCCAAGGGCTTGATTCTTGGCTATTGGTGGCACCTGATTCTTGACTATTGGTAGCACCTGCTTACCGACTATTGGTGATGCCTACTTCCTGCCTATTGGTGGTGACTACTTCCTAACTATTTTTATTGCCTACTTCCCGACTATTTCTAACATCTGCTTCCCGACTATTTCTAACATCAGCTTCCCGACTTGTTTCCTAGCACCAGCTTCCCGACCTACTTTTTGGTGCCTAAATCCCATTGATGAGTTGATCAGTTGACCAAGTCAATGTTGACCGGTTGATGATCTCAACGTTGACCGGTAGATTAATTGACCATGCACTTTTGAAGGAGGTTGTTGCACAAAAGATAAAGGAAAAATATTTCTATTCCTATGCATATTAGATTTTTGTGATTAAAATAGAATAAAACACTTTTATTCTATTTTGACCATGTAAGCTTCTTAAAGGCATTATTTTAGGATGCATTATTCTAGGTGTAGTTGTTACGTACACCTAAGGATTATTATATTTATTCCTTTGGTGAACGAACATGCTTGTAAATAGGAGAATAATATCTATTATTCTAGGATTAGTATTTATGTACACCTAAGGATTATTATATTTATTCCTTTGGTGAACAAACATGCTTGTAAATAGGAGAATAATATTTGTATGTAACTGATTATAGAAAATCATGTTATGTGATCAAAAGAAACCAATTTATTATTGTAACAAGATCTGCCTATGGTCTATATAAGAATGTAGGCCGGACGAATACAGGATCAATGAATCAAATACACATAGGATTGCTTTATTTAATTTTCTATATATTTTATTAAGAGTTGCAAATACTCTTATTTGCTTGGAGAAATCTTTACGTAATTAGTTGGGCAGACTATCTACGGGAGCCAAGGCGACCGCTCCTTGTAGTAGTCCTCCCCTTTTTGTTGTTTGTTATTTATATTTAATTGATTAGTTTTCTACTTTCTTTCTTGCTTTATTTTAATTTAGCTGTGTTTTATTTTTTGCATTTTATTTTCAGTACTTTAATTTTTTTTTGAAAAATAATTTGAAAAAACTTGTATTAAAACAAAGATCATTTACAAGTTGGGATGAGACTTTTCCCAACCTTAGTCAGAGAGAACGCATGTTTACAATGGTAAACGAAGATTTGCATTGGAGCCAAATATCTTAAACCATATTTCTACAATGACTGTTCACCTGTTTACAACTATAAAAGAAGATCTACATTGAAACATAAATCTCCTAAACAGTATTTCAGGAATGGTTATCCAAATTAGCTAAGCCTTGGATTTGCTCACCAACTTTGCCTAATCATCTCATCCTCAATAGCCATGTCACTGTGCCACTGAACCCCTACCTCCTTCTCAGTACCCATCTTAGAGAGGAATTTTGCCACTTTATTTAGATCTCTACTCACATAAACTGGAATCGCATAATCTAATTCCCTCCATAATTCCTTAATTTGAGTGAAAAGAATCCTCAACCTCCATGTTTTCAAAGCAAATTTCCTCATGCAATCTAGAGCTCCAACCATTATTTTAGAATCTGATTCTAGGATTATCCTCCTATGACCTTGTTTTATTGCCAAAATAGAAGCAGATTTGATAGCTAAGGCTTCTGCTTTATTGTTTGTGGATCTTCCCAAGACTTGTAGTTCCCAATAGAGCACTGTTCCAACATGATTCCGGCAAACCACTCCAATTCCAGCTCTACCCGGATTGCCTTTTGCATCTCCATCAGTATTAATTTTAATCCAACCTTTTGGGGGTGGTTTCCAACTAGCTCTGTCCTGTCCCTACTACACTTCAAATTCCTTCTCCATTGCCCCAATAACAACCTGAGTTTCCTCTTTAGCATAGACTACCACAGTTTCTGTGACTTTGCTCCAAACTCCATCTAAAGAAGAAAAATTTTCTCTAAAAATTATAGCATTTCTCTCCAACCACACTTGCCACCAAATAAAGTTTAATCCAAGCTCCCAACCAATACAAAGAACTTTAGATTTAAATCTACCCCTCTTCCATATTTTCCAAATATTAATCTGATTCAAATCACCATTAACTTGAATTTTATAATATAAAAACCATCTCTTCCAAATCTGGCGCGTGAATGGGCACTCAAACATCAAGTGATCAGTTGTTTCCTTGCTCTTGTAGCATAAAACACATTGATATGGACCAATGATTCCCCTGCATATGAGATTATCAAAAGTAATAATTCCATTATGCATGAACTACCAGGCAAAAAAGTTAACTTTCGGCCAACCCTTGGACTACCAAATCTTTCTCCAATCCTCAACCTGATATGTATGAGGAGGAGGCTATAGAAATATCTTATCATATCCGTACTTCACTGTATAGACACCAAGGCTCCCATAGCCCCAAGCTAATTTGTCCTCTTCGTCTCTACTTGTGAGAAATATTTTTGCCAAGATTTTAGTCATGATGGGTGTCAAATCCGGAGGGATTGAAATTGGCCACTCATCCAACTTCTTAAACTACTTAAACTTATAATCCCCCAGCTGACTAGTGTTGAAATAACTTTCAATTTGGACCCATCCCTTGGTTTCTATGGCTGTTTTTATTGGTTGCAATTTAGGAAATTCAACAATGATAGGTGGGTATTGATCCCATGAATCTGTCCAAAATCATGCCTTCTCCTCTCTCCCCACTTTCCAAAATAATCTATCTTTTACTACCTGAGATCCTAACTTGAGATACTTCCACACTAAGGATCCATTACCATCCAAAGATAAATGACCCACCTCATTTGGTTTTACATGTCCCAAATATTTACTAGTTAAGATTCTACTAAATAAAGAAGTTGGTTGGGAAATCCACCTCCAGTAAAGCTTTCCAGCCAAAGCTTTATTATTTAACTTTGATCTTCTTAGTCCCAAACCTCTTTTTACCTTAGGGTGGCTTACTTTATCCCAACCTACTAAGGCCAATTTCCTCTCTCCTTTTACTCCTTCCCATAAAAATTTTCTAGCCATCTTGTCCAACTCTTTCCATATGGTATGTAGGGCAGCAAGGATAGAAAATTTATAAATTGGCATGGCTTGAATGATTGATTGTAAAAAAGTTAATCTACCCCCATAGCTTAACCATTTGTGATACCAATGATTAATTCTGTCCTTGATACAATCCAAAAGATTCCTCTAGATATCTATTTTTAATTTTTTAAAATGCAAAGGGACCCCCAAGTATACCACTGGTAGATAAGTCCTTGTGAATCCCAAGATCTCTAAAATTCTGTCCTGAAGCCTTTGATCAAGATTGAAAAAGACCACTTTGGATTTTTTTATCATTGATGACTTGGTTTGTAGCCCTAAGGTAGACATTAAGTGTATCTATAATCATTCTTGCTTCCCTGAAGCTGGCATCTCCCACCAATCCTGTGTCATCCACAAACTGTAGGTGAGTTAAAACTTCCTCACCCACCTTGATACCTGTTAGCAAACCTTGTTGTCTTCTCCTCAAGATGAGTCTACCCAATCCTTCAGCCAATATGAGAAAAATATAGGGATATCAAGGATCTCCTTGACGAAGGCCTCGAGTAGCTCCAAACGGTTACGATGGAAGACCCTTGATTAACATTGAGTATGTCGGAGTAGAAACACAACTCATGACCCATTCTATCCAATATTGAGAGAAACCAAAGGCTGCCATCATCTTTGACAAGAAGCTCCACTCCACCCTATCATAAGCCTTTGACATATCTAATTTTATGAACATTCCTCTATTACCCAATGTTTGCATTGAATGGATTGCCTCCTGAGATAGAACCACACCATCCAAGATTTGCCTACCCTCTACAAAACCCCCTTGCTCCGAGGAGATAATGTTATGTAGAAGAGGTTTTAGCCGCTTAGCCATTACCTTTGTGATTATTTTATATATGACATTGCATAAGACAATAGGTCTATATTTTCAAATATGTACCCCCTCCTCCCCTTTTGGAATTAAGGTAATGAAAGTATGATTTAATGCTTTAAGAATTATTTTACTACATTTGTACTCCTCTATAATAGCCATTATATCCTCCTCCAAGTTATCCCAAAAGGCCTAAAAAACTTAATTGGAAAGCCATCTGGACCTGGTGTTTTTTCGATGCTCATTCCAAAGACTACATTCTTTAGTTCCTCTCTATCAATGGGTTTAAGTAGGGTCTAATTTTCTTCTTCAGAGATAACAGAGGGTATGCCAACAATAACTTCTTTTTGAGCCTCTTCATCTTGCACCATACCTTCCTTAAATAGTTTAGAAAAATAATCCATTGAATGGAAATGCATACCTAGAATTGTATCAAAGGAGTGTCCATTCTCATCTTGAAGATCTTCCATGTTGTTCATCTGTCTCCTAGCACAAGCAATCCAATGGAAAAAATTGGTATTTTTATCACCTTCTAATAACCAAGTGGTTCTTGCTCTCTGTTTCCAGTAGGTCTCCTCTTGGTTGTCAATATCCTCAACCGCTTTACGCAATGCATCATCCTCTTCTTTGAGCTGCTCTGTAATTGTTCCTTCCCTAATTTTTTTTTGAACCTCATCCTATCTAGCCACCAATGGAGCTCTTTGGACCTAGAAGTCTGTCTTGTTAGCTCACCTCCATTGTTTCAGTTGATCTTTGAAATAATGAAGTTGTTTGTGGAATCTAAACATTGATGTCCCATATGTTGGGTGACCTTCTTCCCACCACTATGGAATTTTATTTCGAAGTTCCTCTTTTTGTAACCAAAAGTTTTCAAATTTAAATGGTTTGTGATGCTGCACTGTATTGATCCCTCCTTCCAACAAAATGGGAAAGTGATCTGAAGCTGGACCCTCCAAAATCTAAAATTTTATATTCCATTTTACAAATGCCTCCTCTAAAACCAAAAAATGGTCTAACTTCACCTTCTTGCTATGTGGTTCCCTCCTCTTATTAGTCCAAGTATAGTTGGTTCCAGGGCATTTAATATCCACCAAGTGTAATGCCTAGACTTGGGCAATCATAAGTCAATCCCCTGGGTCCAAAATTGGGGTTCCCACTTCCTGATATCTAGAGGATAATTTAGCATTAAAATCCCCAGCAATAATCCAGTCTAAATCTTCCCTTGAGACTCTCATGTTATCCACAACTTTCCATTGATGCGTCTGACCATCTAGGTTTTGAGCCCCATAAAAATTTGTGATTAAAACATGTTCAGCGGTGACATTATTTCTAAAATGTGATGTGAGAACACCCCTCCAAGATATATGTTCTATTGCAGTCCATTCAAGAGAGTTCCAAAGAGTAACTATCCCCCCTGAGGCACCTTGGGCAGCCACTTCCATATGACCAGCACCCCTCCAAATTCTGTTAACTGTTTTACACATAAGATCTAACGACATTTTCGTCTCCTAAATAAGAAAAAAAATTGTTTTACATTTTTCTAAGAGTCTTTGAACAGCAGATTGATGGGTTCTAATATTTAAACCCCTAACATTCCATGATTGTATAATCATTGGTTACCTTGAGAGCAGTAAAAATCTATTGGCCTCACTGATCCTCCAGTGATCAGTTTGTCTCCTTGAGCTGCTATCAATTCCTTATTTGATTTTCTACCCACTCCTTAAGAGTTGCTATTTTTTTATCTCTTTTCCACCTGAGCTATCCCTAAATTTGGCCTTTCTCTGTTCTTTTCTACTATGCCCATGCTGACATCCTTAATTATTGTCTTCTCTTGGTTATGTACTATCAATGCCCCTACACTCTCTGACTACGGTAACTCACTGTACTCAATTACCTGCTCTATGATGGGGGGAGATGAAAGAGGAGCTTAAACATGGATGTTATTATTTTCATTATTCCCATCCACTCCTTCCATGAATTGTTCTTCTTAGTCCATTAGTGTCTTAAATATCTCATACCTATTGGAGGGCTTGAGTTGGGTTTGCTCTTTACCATATTTTTTCTTTTGCCTTCTCTTTCTTTTGGGCTATTCAAAACCATCTCCCTGTGCTTCTTTACCCTGAGAAATATTCATTGGTTCTTTGTTGATTGTTGACTTACCCTCCATAGGAATATTTGACATTCCTAGAGGAGCCTCCATTTTTATGTTCATATTATTTGGGCAAGATCGACCCAAATGCCCATATTTGTGGCAAACTCTGCATCTAAAGGGCAATGAATCATAATCCACTTGTTGAATCCAAGATAGTCCTGCAAGTTCAAGTTCCACCTTTGCTGGTAGAGGCTGGCTAAGATCCATTTCCACACATAATATTGCATAAACAACTATGTTTCCTTCTATTGTGTCTTTGGAAACACCCAAATGTCTTCCAAGGGAATTGTTGATAATTTCCAATACCTGCTCACTCCAAAACTCCATTGGAAGTGCATACAAACGGATCCAAATTGGGACAACAGTGGGTTCAATTCGAGGATCAAATCCCACTCTCTAGGGTTGAACAAATAATCCTACCGGACCATGATTCCTCTTTTCTGATTCAAAAGCCCTATTTCTATCGGTAAGTGAAGAAAAACTAACAATAAAATATTCATTGCTAATAAACCATAAAGAATACTCACCAAGAGGCTCCTAGTTTTGCTAGACCCAAGAATGCAAAAAAATCAGGGTAGGACGAGTACCCATGAATTTATAGATCAAATCATGATTGGCTCTATATAAAACTATTTCTTCAACCATCCTTTGCTCAATGACAATATTTGGCCTTGATTCTGATCGTGGAAAGCATCCATTAACTCGTTGAGATGTTGATCTATTTCTAGCAGTGTAAAGAGCATTTTTAATGTAGTTTTTTATGCTTCTTCAGTCTTTGATGGAGATTTATCCTTTAACAAATCTGCAAAAGAACTATGTCTCTCTAGAAGAGGACCCAGAGGTGTCCCCATTGGACCCTCCTAGGGCAGCAATCTTGTCTTCAAATCCACATTAACTAGAAATCTCTTCGGCTACCCAACTGATGTCCTAGTTTTTCCCTAGCTCCTGCCAACATTAAACCCGAAAAAGATCAGATTCATCACAGTCGCCAAAATTTTGTTGGTTTTTTTATGAGGAACCTTTTTATATACAACATATCCGTAACATGTGAGGGGAGAGATTTGAATATGGGCCTCTCGATAACTGGAGAGTTTTAACTACCCACTTGCTCTCCAACTCCTCTACATGAGCGGATTTTAGTACTTTAATTTTAGTTTGTAATTTTTTTTTTTTTTTGTATATAGCTTAATTTAGTTTGGCTAAAATTAAAATGATCAAACACCTTTACCAAACTAAATAGGTAAAAAGGAATTCATTCCCCACACTACAAGCATATACTGTGCATGACACTCACAAGTTTACGAGCTATCTTAGATTGACAATTTAAATGGAAGCAAGAAATTAAGTCATAGATTAACCAATGTTTTGCCCAACATTTTGGTACCATTGTCGGGGAGTGTCTAAACTATAGTGTTTGTAAATGAACTCGATGTACCATATTAAGTGTAGAAGTAGGAAATAAATTGGGTTGTTGAAAAGTTAAAAAATTAGGCAATGAAGGATTTCCATTGTATTCTCAATGGTTTCATGAAATTAGAGAGAGATGACACAACCTGCGTTTGATTTTATAAAACAATTAAAAAATTTTACTGTCAAACTATTAGGGAGTGTTTATTTACATAGAACCATTAGGGAATTATGCCTCAAGAAGCCTAGTTTTAATGATGAAAAAAATTACAGGCTTAACATTTCTCAACATATTGGTAAATTTTAACGATGACATTAGTAGCAGGAAAATGACATTAAAAAAATAAAAGAAGTAGAATTTAAAAAGAACATTTTGTCAAGAGTATGCTCTTCACTTGCACTTAACGCAATCGGGTGAATCATAAACTAGAATGTGTTTTTTCTAATACTACTATTTTTTATTTATTTTATTTAAAAAAAATAGTAGTCATTTATCTACCTGCACAATTTACCAATAAATTGGAAGAAATTAGTTTTGAGGCCATAAAGGAAAATGTTTTTCTCATGCTATAATATATCATACTAGTTGATGAAGTAGAGGATAAAACAAATGAAAATTTAGTTGTATCAAATTTTTGACACAGACTAAAGAAACTTATCATAGTCCTCAATTTTTAGAGACTAGTTCAATTGTAGGCATGGGGGAGACCCCACATTCATTATTGCTATCAAAAATACAACGTTCAAAAAATAATAATAAAAAAACAAAAAAAAATTTAAAAATTTAAAAATTAATTTTAACGTTATTAGTTTAGAATTTTACTTTAATTTAGATTTTTTATGTTTTGTAGGACAACATGAAGTGCAGTGCAAATGAATAAGGAGATGACTATAAATATTTTGTAAAGTGAGATTCATACGTGGAGTTTATAATAGCACTATACGAACCATTTTTTTTACCTTAATCGTGTAGCATCCAATCCAAACACGTGAAGCAAGCAAAGTTTGCATTAACAACACAGGCACTCGAAGACAGGCTAAGTAACCCTGATCAACTGAAAGGCTTCCAGCCCAAGATGTTTATGAAACTTGAGAAAAAAAATTCTACAAAGTGCATGATTGTTACAGCCTGAGAAGATGATGGACAAAAAGTTAGAGATGCTACACCTAGGGCAGAGTAGAGTTCCAAGATGAAGTTCGAGTAATAGTCAATGGGTTTCATTTCCAACCAGTTTATATTTATGATATTGGATTAGACATCGGCATGGGGGAGACCCCATACCATACCAATAGTTTTGACGAATGTTCATACATTCATAAAAAAAAAAAAATCAAATTTTGAAAAATTCTGGAAATTTTCAAAAATCTAAAACTTTTTAGGAAAATTCTAGAATTTGAAAAAAATCTAGAAAATTATAGAATCTGAAAAATTATGAAAAATTCTGGAAAAATTCTAGAATCTAGAAAATTCTGGAAAACTCGAGAATCTGAAAATTTTTGGAAAATTTCAAACTCTGAGAAAATAAAAATTTAGAATCTGAATTTTTTTGGGAAAATTCCATAATATGATTTTTTTTTTGGAAAATTCCAGAATCTAAAATTTTTTGGAAAATTCCAAAAACTGAAAAATTCTAGAAAATTTCAAAATCTGGAAAAAAAAACATGGAAATTGTTCTACTTAACATAGTTTTTCATTTTTCTTTGTAGGAAATTATTCTTTGAATACAATCTGTAGGTAGCTTTGGAAACCTAGGCCTATTAGGCACAGGTTCCATGATTCCTATTTTTCTACATTTGTGTGGTTAGTTTTGCAAAACACGTCCTTGAACACTCTGTAGGTTGTCGATCGACTTAAACTAGGCCTGAAAGATACAAGCATCCTATACCCTGCTAGGAGAGAAACAATGCAAAAAAAGATACTTATTTTCCACCAGGAAGATAGTGCCTACAATCAAACTAGTGCAAAAGTGTCTTCTTCCCACCAAGAGGAAGACACCAATAAATGGTGTCAATCTTCCACTAGGAAGAAGATATGTCTATAAAAAAGGTATATATATATATATATATATATATATATATATATAATCTCTAAGATACATCAATGTCACAACAACAACATTTTATGGGTCATCATAATTTCAGGTCGTATGTAGACGTTTCACACCATTAAGAATTGTACATATCATAATCTATGAAATTCACCCAGGTATATACTTAATTTTTTATTAATTATATGTATAGTTATTTTAGAAATTATTTCTATGTTAATACCATTAGATGCCCCTATCTTTCTTTTTATTAATTCTTCCATCATAATTCAGCCACATGGCATACCTCAGATAGGAGAAGAATTTCATTGCCTCAGGAATTTCAAAAAACAAAAAAGGTACAAGGAGGTGCCTGCTTCCCATATACAAGCACCTGTTTCTCATATACAGGTGCCTGACTCCCATATATATAGGCGTCTGCTTCCCATATACAAGCATCTAACTCCCATACATATAGGTGTCTGCTTCTCATATACAGGGAGGCGTCTGCTTCCCATATATATATAATTATATACTGAGGGTTATGACATGAGGACATGTCAATTCTTTCGGCATGGGATAATAATGAGCACTAGAAATGCTCATTTTATATACACTTTTAAGGGCATCATTATTGGTTTAAATTAGCATTTGAAATGTATTTTTATATAACTTTTGCATATAATTGATAGAAAATGAAGTATTATGCCTGACTAGTGTTTTTAGTGAAAAGTGTGTGTAAATACATGTTTTTTCTACTAATCTGGTGTTTTGAGTCTAAATCCCATTTGGGATTGGCAATGCACAAAGACATCTTGAAAAGAACAGTGGTAAATGGTGAAGGCAGGCACCTGATTCTTGATTTTTGGCAACACCTAATTCCTGACTCTTGGCGGTGCTTGCTTCCCGACTATTGGCAGTGCCTGCTTCCTGACTATTGGTGGCGCCTACTTCTCAACATTTTTTGGCACCTACTTCTTGACTTGTTTTTTGGTGCCTGCTTCTCGACTTGCTTTCTGATGCCTAACTCCCATTGATGAGTTGACCAGTTGACCAAGTCAATGTTGATCGGTTGACCAAGTCAATGTTGATCGGTTGACCAATTGACCATGCACTTTTGAAGGAGGTTGTTGCACAAAAGATGAAGGAGAAATATTTGTATTTCTATGCATATTAGATTTTTGTGATTAAAATAGAATAAAACACTTTTATTCTATTTTGACCATGTAAGCTTCTTAAAGACATTATTTTAGGATAAATTATTCTAGGTGTAGTTATTACGTACACCTAAGGATTATTATATTTATTCCTTTTGTGAACGAACATGCTTGTAAATAGAATAATAATATATATTATTCTAGGATTAGTATTTACATACACCTAAGGATTATTATATTTATTCCTTTGGTGAACAAACATGCTTGTAAATAGGAGAATAATATTTGTGTGTAACTGATTATAGAAAATCATGTTACGTGATCAAAAGAGACCAATTTATTATTGTAACAAGATTTGGCTGCAGTTTATATAAGAACACAAGCCAGATGAATACATGATCAATAAATCAAATACACAGAGGATTACTTTATTTATTTTATGTATAATTTATTAAGAGTTGCAAATACTCTTATTTGCTTGAAGAAATTTTTACGTAATTAGTTGGGTGGACTCTATGGGATCCAGGGCACCCACTCCTTATAGTAGTCATCCCATTTTTATTTTTTGTTATTTATTTTTAATAAATTAGTTTCCTATTTTCTTTCTCACTTTATTTTAATTTAGCTGTTGTTTTATTTTTTGCATTTTATTTTTAGTATTTTAATTTTAGTTTGTAATTTATTTATTTATTTATTTAATTGCACTTAGCTTAATTTAGTTTGGCTGAAATCAAAATGAACAAACACCCCTACCAAACTAAATAGGTACAAAGGAATTCGTTCCCACATTGCAGGCATATATTGTGCATGACACTCATAAGTTTACGAGTTGTCCCGGATTGACAAATTAAATGGAGGGAAGAAATTAAACCGTAGATTAACCAATGTTTTGCCCAACAATAAACATTTCTATTGATATAATTAAAAGGTTATATTTAAATCATATTAAATATTAGTGTTCAATTTAATATTGATCATTGGTTAAATTAGTGAAAAAGTTGATTTAATCAATTCTTTGACTTGTTAGAAATAAGTAAGTTAAGGATATGTGTGTGTTGAATTCTTTAGTTGTGCTAATGAAGGAACAATGAATCATCTTCTTTTGTTAAAATAAAAACAAATGAACAATTTTCATTTTAATTAATGCATTTGTATTGCATGATCAAGCAAAATAAGAGGGGTACATTTGATTTTGTTAGAACCGAATGCTCTTGGAAAAAGATGTTAGAGAAATGGTTTTGAAAGAGTGGGGGTGATATGGTCGTCCTTGTTCTTGGACAAGGTTGTAGTCCTCATCATCCTATATTTCACGCTATATGGTCAACCTTCCATTCTTAAGAGCTTTCATTTTAATTTTTTTGAACCATATCTAGGGCAAGAAATGCATTAATATCCCTCTTTTTCTTTTCAAATCCATGGATAAATCCATGAATCAAGTTCAAATATGGACCTTCTCCTTCCCAATCCACCAAGGGCTTCAATTGATCCTCTGTCACCATGTAATGAAGAAAGAATTCTAAATTTCCCTCTTGATCCTTAGTCAGAGTATAGGGAACCCTTCCAGTGCAACTAAACATGACTCCCCTAGCTCTTGGAGGGAAACCTCCAAGAAGTTAACTCATTTTGAGGGTGTTATCCTTGAGGTAGCCATCAAGAGCACCCTTATGGGTGGAAAGAATGTCATAGCAGTCACCGTTTAACTTCTTACAAGCGACAAGGCTATTTAGTCAAAGAAAAGAAGGGGTGAAGCTATAATCCCTAAGGTCAAGATTGAGTCACAAAGATGATTTATGTGGTTGAATGCTCAGAAAGTGAAAATTAGGATATCCCCCATTCAAGTTACATCTAACCAACACTTAGAGGAGGCCTCAAAATCTTTGCCTATCATTCAAAATTCCAAACGTGATAACACTCCTTAGAGGTCTCCCTCTCGAAAGGTAGTGATTCAATGCAACTCCTCGTTGGTTCTAAAATACCCTCTTCAAGGAATGACTATCCCATTTTCTAGCCAAATAGGATATATTCTGGGGCTAAAAAATCTCATTGGATCAATCTATAGAGCCAAGAAAATGTGCATCTCCTATGTAGAAGAAATGATCATCCTATTGAAAGAATACAAGAACAAGTATGGTGATACTAATCTTGATGATCCCATGAACCCCTTGCCTCTGCTAGTGCTAGCCAGATCTAACCACAAGTTGTACTCCCTACCTTTGGTTCTTCTTACTTCTACCTACTTCTCTTCATTTAGTCTTAGTTTTTCCCACTATTTTGGTTGCTCCTGAGTCCTCCCTCCCTTTTGTTTCCTTAGGACTCAGGTAGGTATCCTCCTTCTTTCTAGGTGGTTACCATGCAAGCCTCTCTTTGAAGGCCTTTTCTAGTTGTAAAAGGTTTAGGGACCCTTTAAAACCCTCTTCTATCTATCATTAAAAAAAACAACCTCATAATTTCTTAATACAATTTTTTAGGGTTCTTATTCATTTCCCTAATATTTCAAGATGTTATTTTTATTATTTTTATTGTTTTTATTTGTGGGTTTAGCCCCACTTCTTGTTAAACTTGTGATATTTGCTTTTTTTCCATATCAATATCCCTTTGGGTTTATTTTTCTCTTTGTTTTTGTTTCTTGTGTCTTCCCCTCTATTTTTCATTTCCAAAAATACTTTCATATTTATCAATCTCTTCAATCTTCTCACACTGGTTATAGTAAGACTTCTCATCTTTAGGTTTACCTTTTTTTGAAAGATATGAAGTGCAAAAAATAACCTCAAAAGCATAATCTTCTTCATGTTTCCCTGGAAACCCTAAAGTGCAAGGATGCTCTTTTGTAGCAATTATCTTCTTATTTTTCCCTAAAAAACCTAAATTATTATGGGTTTCCTCCATCCTCATTTCTTTATTATGTTGCTCTTGAAACCTTAAAGTGCAAGGGATAACATCTTCATCAATTTCACTTTTATTACCTAGAGAGGATTTTATTCTACTTGAGAAAAAATAATATGATTTACCTATAATAAACTTGACCTCTTTTGTCGTATTTGTTTTAAGATTTATCTCCACATCTTCTTTTGCACCTTTAATTTCTTGTGATATTACCAATGATACTGGAGATAAACTTTATTTACCTCATATTTTGGAGTGGAATATCCTTGATGTGATCTAGATTCTATTATTGTATGATTTCCTTGCTTCATATTGAATTTTATCTCATGGTTATAATTTTTTGTCTCTTTTTTCATAGTTTTCACTTTACAAACTCTTGCCATGTGTCCAATATCATAATAATTGTGGCAACAAAATGTGATATTTTCATAATCTACTTGTTGATGTCATTCTCTTGATTTAGATTTAATCTCGATGGATTGTGGAAAATATTTTCTAATATCCATAACGACACATATTAGAGTATATATAGGATACTTTCACTCCTTAGTAGTTAGTCTTTGTCATAACCCACATTGGCATAACTTATTTATGATATGGACTATGTATTGATGTGATGTTTTAATGTTTAGTATTAATTGCATTATGGATGTTTAATTACAATTGTTATTTTTTTTATATGACATGAGAATATGGTATTGTTGATGTTATGCATGTTTGGAGGACTAGGTGCTCTTGTAGGTGGGAGAGGGAGTCAACCACCAAGAACAAGATGCCAAAAAGGGAAATAATGTTCAGTCTGATCGACAATAGCTTCAAGGTAAAAATTACCTAGGGTAGGAATTACCCACATATAGTTGCATCTTAATTCTAGGTGTTTTAAATTTAAACTAACAATAAGGAAGTTGCCTTAAAGAGCAATGAAGTCATTTTGAGTAGAAGTTGGTAACCTGGAAGTTACTAGTAAACCTTCTGCGTAGATGATTTATAAATTTCTTCTTTTGGTTTACCTATGTTTGAATAATGTTTATCTTTATAGTAATTATGATTGTTTTGGAAAGATACAAATTTCTATTGATTTAATTAAAAGGTTATATTTAAATCATATAAAATATTAATGTTGAAGTTAATATTGATCATTGGTTAAATTAGTGAAATTTTTTATTTAATTAATCCTTTGACTTGTTAGCAATAAGAAAGTTAAGGAGATGTGTGTGTTGAATTCTTAAGTTGAACTAATGGTGAAGGATCTATTAGACTTAATAAAAACCTTATAAATAAATGGTCTAAAAAGAATGTTTTTTTATTTTAGTTAATGCATTTGTATTGCACGATTAGTTAAATAAGGAGGATGTATTTAATTTTTTTAGAATCGAATGCTCTTGGGAAAAGAGGTTAGAGAAACAGTTTTGAAGGAGTGGGGGTGAGATGGTTGTCCCTGTTCTTGGGGAATATAGAACAGAAGGGAAGGATCAAGAAAGAAAAAAAGGAAAAAGGGTTTTACGGGTGATAGAGAACCATATAGGACTAGTGCATTCAAAGATACTGAGCTAAGGTCTTGGAGGAGTGCTTGCATGTTTCTTGTGTGCGATACTTGTGTGTATCCATATTTACCAAGAATAAGGTATTTACATTCTCATTTTTGGTCTTTATCTTCTAAAGAATAGTGTAGTCTTCTTCTTTAATTATGGTCAACCTGCGTAAAAAATAGAACGTTGGTGGTGGTGCTTTAGACCTTTTGGCTTTTTATTATTTCAATGTGCTTTTGATTTTTCCACATGCTTTGGATATGACTAGGCTTTTTGAATAATTTTTTTTGTAAATAGTTTACCTTAGTATTTATTTTCTTAAGGATGGAAAACATTTTTGTTGTGGCTTTTGAGAGCTTAGCGCACTATAGAATTATGGAGTTTGGCAGAGTGTCTTAGTATCTCTTTTCAGCTCCAATTGAAAGTTAAATGAATTAAGATTTTATAGGGGTTTTATGTTTTGTTCTTGCTTGGTTGATCTGTAAAAAATCTTGCTTGAGAGCCCTCATCCATAAACTTTATTATAAGTTTTCAGCTTGTATAGCCATGTTTTTTATATTAAAATAGTGTCTTGTCTTTAGACGTATACCTATAGGCACACCTGTTGTTGAATTGCTTACCTCAGTTTTAGTATTTTTGGCTAAGTGAGGATTGCAGAACCTTTGTGTTACCTTTGGATAATATTTTCCTCTAGGAAGGTGAAGTCCAGAATCCATGGGTTCTTCTCAATTTGATTATGGTGCAATGAATGTTTTAGTTGTCAGATTTTGAGTATGAAAATTTGAGGATTTTAGTATTTTATTTAAGATTGAATCCCAAATAATTAGTTTGCTTCGTTACAAATTGTGCATTGATATTAAAGAACTTTCTTCTTTGTGGATTACTTTTAAATTACATTGGGTTGGGCGCTATGCTGCCTTGATTTGCTTTAGAAGGTAGTAATTCTTGGAAAAATAGATCATTTATGTTAAAGAGAAAAACTATAGTAGTGTGAATGCTTCTTTTCTTTAGATTTAATCTTGTAAGAATGGAAACGACTGCTTGCAATTTGTAGAGTGTTTTTTGAAACTTAGGAGTGATGTTGTCCTTTGTATATTAGAAGTGGAATAGTTTGTTGCATCCTTATATTTTAGTAGACCATAACTTAATTATAGAAGTTGTATATGCTCTACATTCATAGGATGTTAAAGAAAATTTAATATTTTATTTTTAAGAAAGTAAGGTGGGGTGTCCTTATTATTATTATTATGTGGTTCTATTTTAAAAGAAATGTAACCTATCATGAATTTAAAAGGGTAATGTTTTTGCTTGAAAATATATTAGGTACTTTTGTTTTATGTAAATATAAATGGGAAATGGAAGTTAGTATCTATTGAGAAGAAGAGTTAAATTATTTTGGAATTAAAAAGAAATAACAAATTTATGTTTGTAAGTAAAAGGTTGTGGAAACCTTTTGATTTGAGAAAATAATGGGATTTCCTTTATTTTTTTTTATTATGCAGATAAAGTTGTTGCTTGCTTATAAAATGGTTGTGGAAACCATTTAATTGGAACAAGGAAATATGGGTTTCCTTAATAATGTTCTATATATAAATAGGGCAATAGAAAAGAAAGAGGGGTCCTTTTCCATTGTTGATGTGTTGCTTAAAAAAAAAATGTAGAAAATGTTTGGTCTTTTCTATATTTATTTTATGTGATGTTTTTGAATAGAGTATATAGGAATGAATTATTCTCATGCTATGTAGTTGTCCTAATTCCTCTTTAACATTTAATTGAACACTAGGATATCGGACATATTTGTATTCAGAGGAGTATAGACATTGAGTTGAATAAATGTCATAGTTTTGTACAATGGAGATTTGTTAGTGCATGTAGAATAAATTTATGAAGTTTATAAAAGATGTGATTAATGAATATTCTATGAGTAGTTTAAGGAAAAAGAATATTTGAATTATTATTTTTAAGGAATATACTCAAGAGCTTTATCATGCTCATAGTATATCATGTAATCTTTATAACTAATGGAATGTAGAAAAAATTGTATTGATTGATTATGGGAATGATTCTATGTAATTGAGAATTATATTATGTTAGTAGAGGCTTTTTTAACAAGTATCTTGGTCATGAAAATATTTTTATTGTTATTTTTTAAAGGAAATGCTATTATTGTTTACAATTCTTTGGAAAAACTTAAGTTTTTAAGTTACTCATATTGTGGATAATATGATATTTCCTTATAAATGGTAGAATGAATTGTGAATTGATGGAGTTTTAAATCTATTTTAATAACATGCTTTTGGCAAAGGTGTTGTTTTAGTATGTTATTTAATTTTTTTGAAATATGGTAAAGGAATATTAAGTTTCTTTCTATTTTACTAGTTATGCATGTTTTTCTCTTCTTGGGGGAGAGAGGGAGAGATTTTATCTTTGGGTTGAGGGTTAGATATGGGCATGCTCAGTTTATCCTTGTTTAGAACCTATTTGAAGATAAATTTAGGCTTAAGGGAGTTACGGGGAGGCAACAACCAGGATCTATTACAATGGACACGTTTGAGTGGGGAACTCAAACAAAAATTCAAAGATAAGGAGTCTTTGGATTAGATTTTAAGTGGTTTAGCTTGAATATTATTCCTTCCATGGAGGTTTGAAACCCATGTGCAAGGGATTGAGTGATGGCACCATGAGTGGGAAGGCTCAAGTGACCATGTGAAAACTATCATGCAGAGTGATAGACATCTTAACTAAACCCGTCCTAGAGATGAAGTTAAGCACTAAAGTTTAGTGGTCCCACCGTGGAGGTGTAATTGACTAAAATTAAAGGAATTATGCCAAGGGAACCATCATAGACTGCTATATTATTGATAATGAAATAGGCATCCTTCCTTCTATAAATATTGATAAGGGATAACCCCAACACTATGGTCAAGATATCTTATATTCAAAGAGAACGTAAGAAATGTTGAGTGACAATTTTAAGCATCCATGTGCTACGAAGGTATACAAAGTAAACCATAAAAACTATGGGAGATTGACTTCTCTTGTCCACTCAAGAAATGTTTGCAATGTTATAATCTCAATATGTGGTAATACCTTGATTGAAATTTAATCATGTTGGAAACATATTTAGTAAATCCTAACTATGATCTTTGCTTAGTGGTGTTAAAAAAACTCTCCTTGGTTGGTTAGATTTGGTTCATTATAGTCCTTGATAAATTTCCATAGGGTATTTCAAATATTCTTCAAAGCATCCTTATTAATAAGCTGATATGGAATCCAAAAATCCTAACCCACACTGGAAGCTTCTTAATAGTTTCTATCTCAATAGAAAAAATTTCATTTCATGTTCTCAAATAAATTGCATCTCTTCCCTTAAACCATGGACCATAAACTATTATTTTATCCCTAATTTCTGAACTAGAAAATATTATGAGGAAAAAAACTTTAAGAAAAGTCACAGAGTAATTTCAATTCAATCCCCACTTCCACTTGATCCAATTTTGAATCTCCAAAAACCTTGACCACGATCAATGGAACATACATTTTAACCCTCTACTTTTAAGAACCATTACATCATGCTCAATCATCTCATTGTTGATACTTACTTCTGGTGTAACATCTGCTACCTATATCAAACTTACCATGTATTCACTGTTCTGCTTATCTCCAACTTGGGCCTCTATACTTCCAACTAAGACAACCTGATTTCTAGCTGGGACATCTTGAATTCCAATTAAGGCTTTCAAATATGACTTTCATTCTATACTAGCTAATGGGGCTTGCTCTTGGCTTACACTCGCTCCTAGCTTGCACTCTCTTATGTCTCGCACTTGCTCCTATATTGCACTCCCTCATAGTTTAAATTTTCCTTTGTCTCTTCTTTTTCTTGACGTTCCTTCACTACAATATTTTTTTGGAAACAATGTTCCATGCATTCGTGGTAAATTTTTGAAGTATTTATGCACTTTAGATGAATCCATCGTTGTTTTACCATGACTAAATCTTGGCTTGCACTCCCTCTTGTTTCCCACTCACTCCCAACTTGTATTATCTCTTGCCTTGCACTTACTCTTGGCTTGCACTTCCTCCTGGCTTCCAACGTTCCTTCACTTTAGCAATTTTTTGGATTTTTTTAATAGAATCTTTAAATTTTTCTAAAATCTAGAACAAGAAGAGGCACTTTTTCCTTGATCACACTTTGCTTTCTACTTCTTACTGCATGCTCACACTTATTCCTTGCACTTGCACTCACTTCCAACTACACTCACTCTCAACTCGCGCTCACTTTTGATTGCACTCATTCCTAACTCTTGATTGTACTCAATCTCCACTATCTATTTTTATTATATATTAAATTAAATTTAAAGATCTAAAAATGTTAAACAAAATATTATTTTATTTTTTTAATTAAATATATATATTAATGTAAAAATTTAGAACAATTATTATTATTAATTAACATGGTGGAATCGGTAGTCGCCACGAATTCGGGCAGGCTTTCCAGCTTTTATGGCCTCTACAGTATTCTGTGTTGTTCACCCCGAAAGCTGCCACACAGATATTCGTGCAGTCCGCCATTATAACTGCCATGCCACAATCATTTTAAACATTTTACGCCACTGAAAGCACTAGGAAAGAGACAAGCATTCAGTACGGTAAGGCCCGAGATTTGAACCTTGGACCTCTGCCCCTCTTAACTTTAGAACAATTATAGATATTAAAAAATTTCATCGATAAAATAATTATATATTCTTAGATATCATAAAATATGTTAGATATTTACGAGGATCAACCTAATGTGATATGTTTACTTTTTACTTATTGTTTCCTACTCAAACTTCCTCCTCACTCTCAACTCGCACTTGTACTTGCTTTCAACTACACTCACTCTTGGTTCATGCTCGCACTTGCTCCCAGTTTGTAAATTTTACAAACGTTAGATAAATGTTGTCCTATGTTATTTAAAAATAAATCAGATTTGAAAATAATTTATTCAAACATGCAACAGTCACATATGGCTGGAAAAATAAATAGCGTGAACAGCAGAAAAATATATTTTTGAACCTAAAATATTACAAATAAAAGAGGCTACAACTACAACAAAACACTTATGCTCTCTTGCTGCTTTTCTAGGTAGTAATAACTATTCTTCTCCTCCTAAGCTTGTATTTTTCCTTCAACAATCTATTCTCCTCCCATTGTTTTCTGTGTGTCTAAAACACTCTTGATATTCTTATTTTATCCTTGAAAAAGGTAACCTTAATCTCTCTAACCCTAATATTAGATCTCATCTCATCTTGAGATGTAAGGTTAAAATAGAAAATCACTTAAGTGAATATCAAGATAGAATCACTTAAGTGAATTACAAAATAGAATCACTTAAGTGAACTTAAAATAGAAAATCACTTAAGTGAATTTCAAAATAGAATCACTTAAGTGAATTACTGAATAACACAAGCTTATACTGAAATGGGGGGGTGAACAGTATAATACCTCTTTTTACTTTTTCATTTATACTTCAAAATAGTAAAGCAATATACCCAAAGCAATATCAAAGCAATGCATAATATCATCCACAAAGTGACACCAATTTTAACGTGGTTCACCCAGAATGGTTGGGCTACGTCCACAAAACTTTTCTCTAAAAGTTATCTCAAAGTTCTTTGGGAATCCTTCCCAATTACAATGTTTATGATCCTCGACCCAAAGGAGATACCTTCCCCCAATCAGAATTTATGAGCCTCTACTCAAAGGAGATACCTTCCCCTCAATATGAATTTATGAGCCTCTGCTCAAAGGAGATACCTTCCCCTCAATCTGAATTTATGAGCCTCTATTCAAAGGAGATACCTTCCCCTCTGCTCTAGAAATGATCCCTCAGAAGATCAACTGCCTCTACCTCTTGCCAGCACGTGGAACTCCTTTCCACCGAAGACCTCTTGTCCTAAATGCTTAGCCTAAGAGACCTCTGCCTTCTAGATCATGTCCACAACAGCTCAACAACCTGTACCAAACATAGTCAGTCAGTCTAGTACAAGTCTTTCTATGTCTGTTAGATTTGTCCAACACTTGAATAAATTAATCCTCTGCTCACAAGCCTTCTCAAATACTTGTCAAATCTGTCCTCAGGTTCTTCTCAAAGAACTAGTGCTCCTCTGTCCTCAATTTCTCTGATAGAACTATCAAAACTCAGCTCACAAGTCCTTTGCTAGGACCTGTCCAAATCTGCTCACAATTCCCCGTCGAAACCTATCCAAAACTGCTCACAAGTCCCCACCGGAACCTGTCCAAAACCTTCTCATAAGTCCCCACCGAAACATGTCCAAAACTACTCACAAGTCACCATCGGAACCTGTCCAAAACCTGCTCACAAGTCCCCACTGGAACCTGTCCAAAACCTGCTCACAAGTCCCCACTGAAACCTGTCGAAAACCTCAGCAAGCTCACCAAGAAAAACTTTCTTAGTAGAAAATCACAAGGTGAATTGTTAGAGACCCAATGTGATTTTTCAAACTCATAGAAGCATAAAGAGAATTGTTAGAGACTCAATATGTTCTATACTCAACTCCCAATCTCAAAAATCAACTCAAATCAACTCAACTCAAACTCAATCTCAAATCTGAAAACTCAACTCAAACTCAATCTCAAATCTAAAAACTCAACTCAATATCTGAAATGGATAGGATATAATGCTTTCTTTCAAGAACATGAAACCCCAAAAATTGCCAACTATGGAAAGAATAACATAACAATGATACTCATGTTCTTTTCACCATCAATTAGGGCTTCAACAACAATGCTTATCAAACAAGGTTCAATCAACACCATTCAGCTCAAAACACAACCTTGAAGCATTTCACAATCAACATCAGAAAAGGAAACAAGTAGAACTCCTTTTCTCTCCAATATTGTTTAAACAAAAGCATCCACCAACTCAACTCGCAATAGCACATACAACTTTTCAAATCATCAATAAAGGAGTAAGCTCAACACTTTAACCAAGTAAAGAATAGCTTGATTATTACCAATTTAATGAAAGCAAATATCAATCTCAAAGCTGCCCACTTAAGGTTTCACAACTTCACACAAGAAGCAATTGAACTTAAAACATCATGCTTTCATTTCCATAAACAACCAAAAGCACTCTCAACATTACAAGAAAGATTTAACCCTTATACACCTTATTTATCCCTTATAGTCTTATCACAAATAAAATTTATCTCTCATAAGAATGCAATAATATATTTCAACAACATCTTCAAAAAGAATCTTTTATCAAAATACAAATAAGATTTACACTCCTTATAACTCCTAAGCTGTCTTTTCCTCTAACAAACTTCCTCCTTCCGCAAAAACACTTAGCAAAAATTAATTTCGAAAATACCTTAGCCAACATCAAAAATCGCTATGGAGAAATTTGCACATGAATTCTAACACCACCTGCTGCGTCCACTTCATGACGAAAAACCCTTTCGCGATATTCAAACGCGGAACCTCCCGTTTGGGTAGCGCACCAACAGCCTAGCCGCTATCGGTGCGCCAAAGGCACCCGATGAGGTTTAAACCTCATGTTGTTAACCTTGATCCTTCTGCACCAGGGATAAAATGAAACCACAGTCCCTTCCTTTCCTCTACCATGACACGACGACAATAAAATTTACAACGGATTCGACAAACGACGAGTGCAGACAAACGAACAACGGATCCATGAAAATTAGCGAAGACACAGTCGAATTTACAGTGAGCAACTCCTTTCGAAATTCGGATGGGATCAGTATTTGTTTTCGTTGAGGGATATTTATATGCAATTTACCATAACATCTTTGACGTCGGCGAGGAGTTTAACACGTCGACGGAGGTCTTGGCTAGTGCCCACAATGTTAAAACATTTGCACCATGGATTAGGAGAACCCATTGCAAATAATAATTTATTTATTTAAAAATAATTAAATGGAACCTTAACAAGGTTTTTAATTATTTAAATAAATACTTCCTCCTGGACCCAATTGCATTAAACCAATGCATCCACCTGTAATATTTAAACCTGCCAACTTGGGGTTTGCAAAAGACCTTTGAAACTGTCATGCTATAACCTTCATCAAAATAAATTATTTGACATAAAATCAAATTCCTTCAAGATCTTCTTGACATCAATGACAACTTATACACTTGAGCAAAGGCAATGTACCCAAAGTACCCAAAATTGCCAACAATTACAAAATAGAATCACTTAAGTGAACTTAAAAATAGAAAATCACTTAAGTGAATTTCAAAATAGAATTAGAAATGGCTCAAACCACTTCGAGCACATTCATACTGAAACCTGTGCAAGAAGTTCCTATCCGAGCTATATTTATCAACACTCCCTCTTAGCGAGGAAGAAATTTTGCACCAATCCAAGTTTGTCTCTGAATGCTTCAAACTTCCCTTTCACTAAGGGCTTGGTTAGAATATCAGCTACCTATTGATCTATGGGAATATACTGGAGCTTTACGGCTCCCTTCTGAATCTTGTCTTGTATGAAGTGATATTTGATGTCTATGTGTTTGGAATTTTCATGAAATACTGGATTCTCAAAGAGTTTGATACAAATCTGATTATCATAGTATATCACTATGGGATCCAAATCTTGATCAATAAATACTATAAGCAACTTGTGAAGCCAAATAGCCTCACAACTAGCAATACTAGTTGCCATGTATTTGGCCTCCATTGAGCTAAATGCCACAGAAGTGTGGTTCCTACTGAACCAGGATATCATACCTGATCCCAAGCTAAAGTAGCACCCAGAGGTGCTCTTCATGTCTGCTACATTATCTTCCCAATCAGAGTCTGTATACCCTTGCAAACTCACTTCACCATATCCAAGATATCTTAGAACATACTCCATCATGCCCCTTAAGTATCTGAGCACATGTTTTGTTGCTACCCAATGCTCCTACCTTGGCTCCACCATGAACTAAATCAAGGTGTTCACTGCAAAACATATATTTAGTTGAGTTTTGACCAAATACATCAAGGATCGTATCAACTTCCTATACAATGTAGGGTCCACCAATTCAGAATCTAAATCTATCACCTTCTTCATATTAGTGATCATGGGTGTGGCCATAGGTTTTCAGTCCTCCATATGAAACCTCTTCAAGATCTCAACTGCATACTTACCCTACCCAAGGAATATCTCCCTTGGTCTCTGCCAAACCTCCAAACCCAAGAAGTAATACATCATGTCAATGTCCTTCATCTCAAACTCATCTGCCATATCTTCTTTGCACCCTACAATGAGCTTCTTTACACCTATAAGAAATAAGTCATCTACATATAGCACCAAAATGAGTAGATCAGTCCCAATAAATATGTAATATATATTAGGATTTGCATCACTTTTAGAGAATCCCATGCTCTACAAGTATCCATATGTCCTATAATACCATGCTCTCGGTGCTTGTTTGAGTCCATATAAGGCTTTATTCAGCCTACAAACATGGGACTCCTCATTTACCTCAAATACTTGAGGTTGCTCTATGTACACGTATTCCTTAATGATCTCATTAAGGAAAGTTGTCTTCACATCCATTTGATGAATCCACCATCTCATAGATGAAGCTAAAGACATAACTGCTCTAATGGAAGTGTATCTGGTGACTGGAGAAAAAGTCTCCTCATAGTCCACTCCCTCTTTCTGGGAGAACCCTCTCACCACAAGCCTTACCTTGAACTTCAAGATGCTGCTATCAGTAGCATGCTTAATTTTTTAGAGCCACTTGGAACTCACAACTGACTTCCCCTATGGTATTGGCACTATGTCCCAAACATCATTCTTCATTATGGAGGTGTACTCCTCCACTATAGCATCCCACCAAACCTGCTGGTCTGTTGCCTCTTGAAAACTAGTAGGCTCTGAATTTATGATGTTACTCATCAATGCCATGTACCTTGAAAACTTCCTTGGAGGTCTACTATCCCTAATAATACTTCTAGGAGCCTCAACATACTCCTCAGCATCCCTCAATTTTTGTGTAAGCCATTGAGGTCTCCTTATAGAACTGGAAGGGGCTAATGTCTCCACATCCTCACCTGAAGGTTGTTGTTCTGAACTAAAAACCGCTAGTGTCTTTGCTGACCCTAGCTCAACATTTGGAGCTTCTTGCTCCTCATTCTCTATCACTAGAATAGGCTCATGGGACTTCCTAGATGCAACATCCTCCTCAAAATTTACATCCCTGCTCACTACTATCTTCCTCTTCTCTGGAATATAAACCCTGTAAGCTTTTGAAGTCTCACTGTATCCTACAAATAAACCCTTCCTATTGGAGGGCTCCAACTTGGTCCTCTTCTCTACTGGAACATGGATATAAAATGGACATCCAAAGATGCAAAAATGACTCACCTCTAGTTTCACACCAGTGAATGCCTCCTCTGGTGTCTTGTCCTCCAAGATCTTGTGAGGACACCTGTTTTAGATGTAGACTACTATGTTGCATGCTTCTACCCAAATAAATATTAGTAAGCCCTGGTCATGAATCATGGACCTAAAAACCCCTATTATGGATTGATTCTTTCGCTCTACAACCCTATTCTGCTATGGGTTGTATGGAACATTCATATCCCTCTTGATTCTTGCCTGCTTGCAAAAACCATCGAACTCCTTGGAGGTATATTAACCCACATTGTCTAATCTCAAGATCTTGATCTTCTTCTTTGTCTAGTTCTCAACTAGAGATTTGAACTCCTGAAACCTGCTAAAGACTTCATCCTTGGTCTTTAAAAAGTAGATCCATGTCTCACGAGAGAAATAATCAATAAAGGAAACATAGTACATGCTACCTAAAATTGATGCTACTGACATCGGTCCACAAACATCCAAATGTACTAGATCTAGTATCTTCTAAGATCTATGCTCATTGTTTGGGAAAATAACTTTGACGTGCTTGCCAAGCGTGCACCCTCTGTATAATCCCTGTTGCTCAATGCTGAACTTTGGAAGACCTATGACTATCTCCCTCAAAATAGGCAATGCTCTATGATGTAGGTACCCCATCCTATTGTACCACAAATCACACAAGTTATTACTTCTATGAACTAGGGCTTGAACAGGTTCACCCTACAACCTGTATAGACTGCCTTCTCTAACCCCTATTACTTGTGTTGTTTTTGGGCTAGATTATTTTGGTCTAATAAGGACATGCTAGTTCTTGAACTCCATTGCATAACCCTTATCCTCCATAACCAAAACTAAAATAAATTTCTTCCTGAGACTTGGAACAAACAAAACATCATCAAAGTCTAAATATTTCCTTGACTAGAGTCGAAAAGGAATGGTACCAATTCCTACAACTGGATATTTGGTATCATCACCAAGCTCAACTTGAACCCCTGAGTCCTGCTCTTGTAGACTGGTAAAACATTATTGGGCTGATGTCATGTGCTGATATGCCCCACTATCCACATACCAAGCATTCCTTGGAACCATGCTGGTAGAAAGGCAAGAGACCAATGAGAAATCTTTCTTGAATTTGGTAGCAAAGTCACTCATTTGAGTTTTTGTAGAGGCTGTTACTTGCATATGTTGTTGCTTCCCTTTGCCCTTCTTGTCTATATACTGTGATGCATAATGCTCGTACTTATGATAAATGAAGCACTTGATCTTGCTCAAGTCCCTATTCCCTGACTATGAGTTTGAAACCTCATCCTTTACCTTACCCTTGTTGGGTCTTTTACCTTTTCCCTTTTTAGTTTACCCAAAAAGAGCTAGGTTATCATCACCACCTTTCTTATTGGTCTTTGACTCCATCCGAGTCTCCTCCTAGATGAAATCATCCCATAGTTTCTCAAATTTGGGAAGGTTCTCACGAGCATAAGTGCCTTTGACAAATGGTTCCCATGAAGTTGAGAAACCATTAAGTGCCACTTTCACTAGCTCTGTGTCTTCAACCATCTCCCTAACTACTACTAGTTGATCACGAATATATGTGATCTTCATCAAGTAACTGGTAAAGATGTCATATTTGGTCATCTCCATAGATCTGATTTTTTTTGCATTATCATATTTCTGTTTATGTTCTCATTCTGGTAGAGTCTAACCAGGGCATAAAACATCTCCTTTGCCTTAGTCTTGTTAGATATGTGAAGAATCAGGTGATCCTTCACTAGATCCAAGATCATCAACTTGGCCTTCACTTCCTTCTTTTTGTGAGCTACAAATTCTTGTGGATCTATAGGCAAAGTCACATCAACCTTGACAATATACCAAATATCATTCTCTTCTAATAAGAACATTACCCTAACTTTCCAGGGAAAAAAATAGGAGGCACCTTCCAATATATCCTCAAATTTGAGGCTAGTTGCTGTCATTTATGACATCTACTGAAATATTCATGATTAAAAAATAGTCGTCCTTCAAGCCAAAAAAAAATGAAACCCTAACTGATGTTCTTTTTTATTTGCTTGAAACCCTAACTACTGGAATATTAATGACTCAAAAAAATAGTCTTGCAAATAATCTTAGTCCTTCAAGATAAAAAATTATGAAACCCTAACTGCTTTTTTTTTATTTTTTTGAAATCCTAATTGCTATTTTTTTTTTTTTAATATCCAGCAGTGATTTACTATTGTAAACCCTTGAGGATCTCAATCACAGAACCTAGCTCTAATACCATGTAAATTTTCCAAACCCTACATAACTATTCTCCTATGTTATTTAAAAATAAATCATATCTGAAAATAATTTATTCAAACATGCAACAGTCACACAAATGGCTGGAAAAATAAACAACGTGAACAACAAAAGTTAAATATATTTCTGAACCTAAAATATTACAAATAAAAGAGGCTACAGCTACAACAAAACACTTCTACTCTCTTGCTACTTTTCTAGGCAGCAATCACTATTTTTCTCATCCTAAGCTTGTATTTAATAATATGTTCTCCTCCCATTCTTTTCTGTGTGTCTAAAACACTCTTGATCTTCTCCTTTTATCATTGAAAAAGGTAACCCTAATCTCTCTAACCCTAATATTAGATCTCATATCATCTTGAGATGTAAAGTTAAAAATAGAAAATCACTTAAGTGAATATCAAAATAGAATCACTTAAGTGAATTACAAAATAGAATCACTTAAGTGAACTTAAATATAGAAAATCACTTAAGTGAATTTCAAAATAGAATCAATTAAGTGAATTACAAAATAGAATCACTTAAGTGACCTTAAAAATAGAAAATCACTTAAGTGAATTTCAAAATAGAATTAGAAATGTCTCGAACCACTTCTAGCATGTTCATACTGAAGCCTGTGTAAGAAGTTCTTGTTCGAGCTACATTTCTCAACATAGTTTGCACTCCCTTCCCACTGTACTTACTCCCCACTATCTAATTTTATTTTATATATTAGATTAAATTTAACAATCTAAATTGTTAAACAAAATATTACTTTATTCTATTATATATATATAACTTTGAAATCAATTATATATTTTATAAAATTTCTTTAAAAAAGTAATTATATATTAGTTATCATAAAATATGTTAGAATATAATGTGATATGTTTATGTAGAACATTGAACTTAGATTTAAAATAAAAATAAATGTCCCCATAGGGACATTGTGGTTAGGGCTTTGGCTTCTCTTTGGGAAGTCTAAGGTCAAACTATGACATGTGTGTGTAATGGTATACGTTGTGTGTGATACAAAAATAAAAAATAAAAATAAAACATTAAATTGAAAAAACATGAGCTAAATAGATTTGTTTAAAATATATTTAATTTAATATAAATAAACAAAAATAAATTGTTTTTGAAGTTTGAACAAACTTGAACTTATATAGGTTTAAATTTAAAATTAGCTAAATATAAATTAACTTGAATTAGCTCTAAATATGTCATACTAAATATTGTAATTGAATGACATGGATATGAATATTAATAAACTTAAATGATTCAATATTGATCTTTAACTTTTTTTTAATGTGAATGAACTCAACTTGAACTCAAATAAACAAGAACTTGAAAATGGAAAATTATAGTTTTAAACAATTATAAATAAATTAAGTAGTAAAATATAAATCTAAATGAATACTAATCAAGGATGTATAAACAAATTTTGAACTTAAACAATCATAAATATATTATAACATATTTGAACAAACATTAACTTGGATGAATAAAAATTTGAAAATTAAACTTCAACAATAATTAACAAATACTTAATGTAAACTTTAAAATCTAAATTAAACATTAAGTATTGAATTTGAGTTTGAATAATTGTACTCAATATTAAACACTGAATCAAAATATGAATAGTGATTATTGAAAAAAACTCTTAACTCTAGATACAAATACTAAATCAAAGTTTGAATACTAAATATTAAATACTAAATCAAAGTCTAAATATAGAATCAAGGTTTGAATACTAAATATTGAATCAAAGTATAAATATTTAAGCAAAATATGAATACTGAATACTAAATTTAATAATGAATATTGAATCAAAATCTTAAAAGATTCATAACAAACAATTTATTATCACCATTTTACAAGAATGTATAACATATTACATACCTTGAATAGCTAACTATCTGATAACAACATATATTAACTAATAATATAATTTAGACATCATGTTATGTCATCATGATATCTAAACTTATTCCAACACACCCCCTTGATGACTAAATCAAAGACATCACAAAGTTTAGTCATTGACACACACACAAGCATGCCCTTATAAGGACTTATTGTCATTATAGATGTGTTACTATCACAGCTAAAGAAACACAACAATGAGACTTGATACTCAACTCAAAAACTCCTAAAATTAAAAGACAATGTTGAAATGCTTTTGAGGCTTTGATGAGAAACAACTTGTAACTGATCATGAAAATTTACAAAACCAAAATCTAGACTGAAATCCAGATTTTTAAGGCCAATGGAGGTGTTCATTTTTAGTTTTGAGGTTGTTACATATGCTTTTTTGGGCCTCAAATTTTGTTGTAAAGGAAGTGCATTATCAGTTGAAATCGACACTTGAAATTATGCAAGGACAACAGTCGTGTGGTAGCCTCTTAAAACCTTCTTCTAGTGGAGAATCAACTGGACATCATTACATTTGTTGGTAGCCTCCTTGTCCGTATGCATCCACCTATGCATTGGTTCTATTGGACAACTGCAATTATCGCTTCAACGCACCAGTGTAATGGAAAGAGGGGTTGCCATTGCTATTCTATACCACCTCCAAAGCCTCGGTCTTAATGACCCCCACTTGCACCACCCTAGAAATCCTTGGGTATCATGCACTTTACTTTCATCATCTTGTCATGCAATTCATGAAAGCTCTTTTGCAAAACTCCATCCACTGTGACCTCAAAATAAAAGGTGATGAAGCCAAACCCTCACAATATCTGTGTGCCACTATCGTACATGACCATGACATTCATGATATTCTTAAATTTCTCAAAGTAACACCTGAACTCATCCTAGGTCACTATCATGGCAATCAACATGCTTGCTAACATTTGCATGCTCTTCCACGACATCAAATCCATAAATTTTGTTATCAGAGTGGTAAGATATGTCTATGATTCACTTATGAGGGGAAATTTTCCCTTAAGAAAATCCTCCCTCCACCCTCCCCCTCTCCTCTTCTGCATTTTTGTCTATATTTTTTGAATTCGTGAGAAAGCATAGCTTGTTTGTGGAATTGTGCATGGAAGGTTTTGAACTTGAGACCCCGATGGGGGAACATGGAGAGGAAAAAGAGTCAATTTTAAACTCTGTTTTGGAGAATACTAAGAATATAGTTAAGAAAGTTCATGGGAAGGGTGCACATAACTCATGGGAGGTAGAAGCTCATGCATGGCATCCTCATAGGAGAAAAATTGGTAAATTTTATGTTGTGGAAGAACATGCAGATGTTAGCAAGCGTGGTAATTGTTGTGACAGTGATCGAGGATGAGTTCAAGTGTTACTTTAAGAAATTTATGAATATCATGAACATCGTGGTTATGTATGACAACAACATGTAGAGGTCACGAGGGTTTGGCTTTATCACCTTTGATTTCGAGGCCGTAGTGGATGGAGTTTTGTAGAAGAGCTTTCATGAATTGCATGAAAATATGGTGGAAGTAAAGTGTATGATACCTAAGGAGGCCCAAGGCGGTGCCAATGGGGGCAATCTAGATCGAGGATTTGGGGGTGGAGAAGAATAGCGATGGTGGTTCCTATTTATATTATGTAGGTGCGATGAAATAATTTTTGTATTCATTCACTAGAACTAATGCATAGGTGGACGCAGATGAACAAGGAGGCTGCCAACAACTCTAGTGATGTCCAGTTGTTTCTCCACCATAAGAAGGTTTTGAGAGGCTACCACGTGATTATTTTCCTTGCATAATTTCAAGTTTTGGGTTCAACCCATAATGCACTTCCTTTACAACAAAATTTGATGTTAAAAGAAGCATATGTAACAGCCTTAAAACTAAAAATAAACACCTCCATTGTATCTAGATCGAAAAACTCTTTCCAAAAACTACAAAATTGACTATCTTGGATGCTGAATAAAGCTTCCAAAAGTGAGAAAAAAATGATCTCTCGGAAAGAGGTTCATAGCCATTTACAATATGAAAATAATATATTCTAGGAAGATTCTTAGGAATATTTTGCCTTACCAATTAATTTAAAAAAAAATTATTAATCCACCAATTAGAATTTATGCAGTAACCAACCCATCAACTAGAGGTCAGCAATGCTCAATAGGTCTACATGAAAATCGAACACAAATTAGCGACCATGTAGCCTTCATCTACTGGAGTGCAGGGCCCATCGTGCTAGCATCTGTAATTGGTGCATCGTTGGTGGCCACTCGTATGAGGCCCTGTGACCACCCACAGGTGGTCATTCTACTATGTGGACCTCCACCCTCTTAATGCTCCTTTGGGCCATCCCACAAGCAATGTGGGATAAATATCCATAATGAAAATAACACGCTTGACACCTGATGCTTGAATACATAAACCAACCAACCAATTAATTTTTGCCATGCATCCGATAATGATTTGGCACTCAAAATTCTATTATGAAATTTGGAAGTTACCACATGGCACAATATGATTTAGTATTGGCTGAAATAAATTTAGGATTTTGATTTTATTTATTTTTTATTTTCTACTGATTTTTGTTGTTTTACTCCTCTTCACCTAATCCTATGCTCTATCCCATCGTGAATACAATACCACATGTTAGTGCACCACTAGTGAGGAAATTAGGGTTTCTTTGTGCATGTTCTAATTTGTTCAATGCTTCTTTATTTTTACATGATTGAGAGGGCATTCAAGGGCTATCTCAGGCCATACACCCATGCCCTTAACACCATCGATGATTTCTACATAGTATTCTGATTATACACATTGCCTGATGTTGGAGTTCAAACCTAGAAATTATGATATTCTAGTCATGTAAATCTCTAAACCTTATTTAGATTAATTTTTAGCACCCTGTGCACCAACTGTGAACTAGTTTAGGCCTACAATTTTTTATGATCTATGTACAAAATTGATTCCTATTAAACTCAATCTGTGATTTGTTGCCTGCATGCTACAAATTTGAGGTCACGAACGACATCATGAATACCTCCTTCAAATGATAGATATGGAGGTACATGCATGCATGGCTTAGGGACATAGTTGAAGGGTTTTTTTTATAACAATCCTTAGGAATGTATATCCATAAAAAAGACATCCTATAAACCAGAAACCAAACAAAAAGAATAGGCGGAAGGGTGAGGGGGAGGGGGATATTTCCTTGAGGAGAATCCCCCCTCATAGATGAATCACACAAGTAGATCTTACAGTTCTGATACCAATTGTTAGTACTAAAATTGATTATCATATATTATTCATGAATGAATACATATAGGGAGAGATTAGGGTTTTGAAGAGACTAGGATTTTTAGAAAGCAAACCCTAACTCTAACCCTAAAAATCAAAATTCATATTAAATTAGGTAAAGTGCACTTTAATATTTAAACAATGTTGTCATGATGATATCTAAACTTATTCCAACACACCCTCTTAATGACTAAATCAAAGATATCACAAAGATTAGTTATTAACACACACAAGCATGCCCTTATAAGGACTTACTGTCATTGTAGATGTGTTACTATCATAGCTAAAGAAACAAAACAATATGACTAGATATTCAACTCTAAAACTCCTAAAATTGAAACAAAATGTTGAAATGCTTTTGAGGCTTTGATGAGAAACAACTTGTAACTGATCATGAAACTTCATAAAACCAAAAGCTAGATTGAACTCTAGATTTTATGAAATTATTGCATTGCTATGAACTGTCCAAGCAACAAACCAAGCTAACCAAAATCTCATAAAAAATCTAATTTGTGTACTCCACAAACTAGATTGATCTCCAAACTTCAAACTCGAAACCATCCAAGCAACAAACTTCGTCCAATCTTGCAAGTCCAACTAGAATCTCCATAAATTTTTGAAATGTTGAACAATAATATTTATGTTAAAGATCCATTGACTAAACATATGTCTCATTTATGATGTTTTTGTTCTAAATTATTTTTTATACCTGTCTTCATACCCCTCATTTAGATGTTGCTTGAAATAACATTCTTGATAACAAGCCTCAAGTATCAAGATAACCATACTTGACCATAAACACCATTAAAATGAATCTAGACACAAATTGTATATGAACAATGAGAGCATATGATTGTCCTTATCCTCAAAGCGAAAACTTCAATGCACAGGTATATAACACAATCATGCATAAATATTGAAACTATTGTGATAAAATAACCATATTGTGAGTTTGTCATCAAATAGAGATAAGTGTTAAAATAAAATCATATATCTTATATGATTTATCGAATTAAAGTATCCTTCAATTATCCATTCAATTATAAGATAACCAGTCATCCATTTTTATAATTGAATTCAAATGAGTCATTAATGACATAGTCTAAGTACAAAACAAGAACTTTATTATTAACTAATACTAAGGTGATTCATATAAACCTATGATGAGAATCTATCCTCTATGAAAGATAAAATTATATAACAACACAATAAGATCCAAAACAACTACATTGTTACCTTCTTCATGAGACCTATATAAAATGATCCTTGATCCTAAATAATTTGCAAATTCTAATAAGGTTAGAACCTCCTAGTTTTACTTGAGAATCACAACATCAAAATTCTTTTTAACACATTCTTGAATTTGCATTTTCTCTAAGGGAGGGAAAGTATCACTATACAACTTCATGGCTAAAAAGTGTTAGCTTTTGATGCTATATGCAATGGGAGATAGCAATCACAAGATGCAAAAATAATAATATGAAAGAAAGTAAATCTGTGAGATGACTGAAAATATACTATAAATAGAAATGACGAAAATGAATACAATGTAGTTGTGGAGGAAATGAACACTCCATGAATAATGCTACTGGACTACATTGCACCCATCTCCAATATGGGTGACTTTATCTATGCCCTATGATGCACTCTCTATGACACTATGCTATATGTGTTCTCTATATCTATGACTATGACAATAAGGCCATTATATAGGAAGATAGGTTCCTTGGCCAACACTCTATCTAGTTGTGCAAGGGACAACTTGCACATGTACAACTTGCACATTGACACTTGTGCATTTATTACATTGCATGAAGAAACTAAGTAACTTCCCCCTAAAGTAATCTAATGTCCTAAGTATGTATCTTGGTAGATACATTTACATGACCCAAATAATGTAATATGATCTATTTCTAACACCCCCTGTATTACAATATTTGGGTATTGAAGACTTTTAGTCTTCAATGTGGATCTTCCTCCATTGAATGGTCTTTGGTTCTTCTATGGTTGCTTCAGTCTTCAGATGATGCAAAAAATAGGTTGAAGTTGTAGGTTCTTCTTTCAATTGACCTTGCACTGTATTCCTCCTTCTTTGGATTCAACTTCTTCTTCTTCTTCTTTCTTGGTCTTCTATCCAGCCACCTTTGTTGAAGTATTCATGAGTATCTTCATTTGGTTTTGATTGTTGATGACTGAGTAGAGCATGGTGCAATTGTCCTCTCATCTTCTTGATTTTTCTATGCTTACCCTTTTGGTGTATTGGTCCTTCATTTTCTTCAACCTGTTCCTTTGAAAAAATGTTAGTATCATTTTGAAACATCACGATATCTTGTGAAATTTCCATTGAATCTAGGATATATGTATCTCCATGGATTGATCTTGTTGCCTTTATTTCACCTTGATTCATGATGAGACATGTATTGACTCCATCCATGTATCCAAAGTTGATCATGTAGTTGTCTTCTACTAATTTGCTCACAGAGATAATATTGAAGGTTAATCCTAGAACATACAATACTTTTTGTAGTAGAATATTTGGAAATGATTTATTGGGTGTTACACATCCATAACCATGTATGGGATAAGTTTGGCTATCTATAATTCTTAGCCTGTAGCCTTTAGCACCTTCAAGACAGTCAAACCATTGTATATTTTTGATCATATGATGACTGGCTCCTGAGTCAATGTACCACATGTTTTCATGTTTCATAGATTGGTTGAGGTAAGTTTCACATTCATTGTATGGCAATATTTTTCCCATTTGAAGAAGTAAAAATGGAGAAATGAGATAGGACTTAGAACCTTGAAGTATATAAGCTTGATTTTGATGAAAACCTTTATTATTCCTTAGGTTTGTAGGCTTCCTTATGTCTCCCTAGTTATGAGAGTTTATACACCTAATGGAATTTTAGGTTTTGTAAAAGCTTATATTTTCCCAATGGATTTGCAACTTGATAATTTATGATCAATGTTGATATTACCAAGTTTTGTGGAATTCCTTATGACTCCCTAGGGATATAATATAGTGCTTTTGAAAAGATAGTTCAATTTTTGGTTGATTTTGTAAGGCTTTGTAAATATCAAAAATCAACTTTTATCTATCCCTTATTGCTCCTATTGAACTAAGCACTTTTTCTCAATATGTAGAGGTTTTAATGTTGGATTTATTTTGTCCCTTTTTGATGTGTTTGAGACAAGTATATATATAAGTTTCCAACCTTAGCCTAAAGCTTTTGATAACCTCTTTTTAAATATCCCTTATGTTTTGATTGAAGTGAATCTAATTTCCAATAAGTTAATTTGAAGTAGTAACCCTTATAACTCCCAAATGTTGGAAAATTAGATCACAATAATATTTGCAAATATTTTAAATAAATTCTAGTAGAAGTCCTTATTGCTCCTATGTTAATATTGCAAATATTTTATTGATATGATATATTATTCCCCTTTTTGGATATTGCTTTCAATGTAGTTGAATTATTTTAATTTCAACCTTATGACTCCCAAGTAAAAGAAAGCATATTATGGTGGAATAAAGCTTACCTTATATCATTCAATATTCGATGTTGTATTTGTTGTGCATGCAAATATGGATGTTGATTCTATGGCTCTCCTTTCAATGATTTGCTTGGAACCTTGGTGGTAAATAGACGTTCCAAATGTGGCCCTTCCATCAATGATTTGCTTGGAACCTTGGTGGTAAATATACATTCCAAATGTGGCCCTTCCTTCAATGATTTGCTTGGAACCTTAGACATTCCAAATGTGGCCCTTTCATCAATGATTTGCTTGGAACCTTAGATGTTCCAAATGTATCATCGCTTATGTCTGCTCTTGACCTTCCTTCTTTAGAGCATTGAAGGCTCTTCCATGCCTTGCTTCCATGTTACCATTGCACCCTGTGATTGCAGACTTTGGATGTAAATGCTCTCCTTTCACTCTCTCTTCGCTGCATTTAATGGTGGTCAATGATGGACAAGTGGCACCTACATTTCTTGAGAGCGCTACCACTTCTTCTTGTAATGTTGCTACATCGAACGTTACTCCTTTGTAATGTATGTGAACTTGCTTTGAGCGCTTGTAACTCCTCAATGTTGGTCTCTTGAGTGTTAGAAATATGACAGACATTAGGGAATATTATGCCAAGTGGCATATGGACTTCATGCATGCAACTTTTGATGTAACACCTTCAAGAAGGAGATTGTAACTCCTTCGTTATTCTTCTCCTTAGCTTGCTATGCTTTCTTGGGCAGCAAGCAACATGTTTTTCTCTGCAAGCAATTCATGAGCCATCTTGGAGCTTCGAATGAGGATGGGGTAGCTCTTTTGCTTTCCTCTATTGATGTTATTCCCAATGTAGCATCTATCCTTCTCTTTGTGCTTATGCCTTCAATGTGCTCCCTGTTCACATTGATAGAAGTGAAGCTTGATGCGCCTGTTCGTTGGATGTGCTCTATCCTCTTTTTTTACGTAAATAGCTTCTTCTTGTCCTTGCAAATGTCGATGATGAACTTGCTATGATTTACGTAAATGATTTTGATAGACTTCCTTTGGCTTACGTAAATAACCTTGGTATGCTTGCTGTCATTTATGTAAAATCTTCCTTTGTCTTGCAGGTCCGTTCCTGGAGAGAATGCCCTTTCATTGTTGGAGAACACTCGATCCTTTGGCCCTTATTTTGGTTACCTTTTTCCTGTACCTGTTGTGCCTATTGTGGCACCTTTAAATCTACTCCTTTCCCTACGTTTGATGTATTGTAGAAGTGCAATACCATGTAACCTTTACATGTATATAGAACCTTTTATTGCACCTTTTCTTGCACTCTTTTGTAGGTCTAAGTTTCTTATTTTTGTAGTAGATTAGTGAGTGCAAAATGAGGGTTTTGAGGATGTCTCTTTGGCTAGACTCCTTACCCTTTTTGCTTGGATGATTGATGGTGAATCCAAGCCTTGTAAATGTTGTAAAATGAAGCTTTCTTTTAGTTGCACTAACCCCTGAGTGCTTTGGATTTGAGATTCACCAAATCTCAATCTTTGAAGCTTCTTTTGGTTAGTTTCCTTTTGCATGTACTAACCAATTTTGGTGGCTTCTATTGGCCACTTAGAGTTGCAGGTTTTGTGCTTTCAAGAGTGTCTTTAGACACTTGATACAAACTAGATTTTGTAGCCTTTTTCAAAGTACAAAAACTAATTTCTTTTGAGAGTAATAATAGTGCAAATGAATCTTAACAAATTTCACTTTTCAATGCACTAACAAATTACACCTTATCACTCCAATTTACTCTAAAAAATTAATGCACTCAATCAATTTACTGCAACTAATCAAGAATAATCTAGAATGAATCTTCAAGACTTATTCTACAATTTTGTTATAAGCAAAGGTAGTAGGAGCTAGTCTTCTTTTTGCTTTCCAAAGTAGATGATAGGTAGTTGATAGATAGTTGGAATTCTAAATCTAATCAACTCCTAAAGTGCAAATGAACCTAAAAGGAACCTTTCTATTTTTGCACTTTTGAAGACTTTAATTCTATTCTCCTATTTGCAACTTCAATTCAAATTAAGGTGCTTAAATAAATCTGATAAGTAATCCAATTAATGAATCTACTTGCACCAATAGTTGCATACCTTTTTTGAAAGCTCTTTTTCCACTTCTGTAGAGGATGTAGATCTTGGTGTCTAGGATCACCAAGTTGTTTTCTTTTTGTAGGATGTTGTAGCTCTTTGTAGGCTACCTTGAACAACTTCGTCTTCACCAAAATATGGTCTCAAAATTTCTTTCATGAGCCTAGGATTTTTGGTGGCTTGTTCTCCTCTTGTAGTCTCCTCCTTTTGCTGTAGATTTGAAGAGATCTTCATTTTTGAAGTGGTGCCTTTTGTTGTGAGAGGTAATCTCCAAATATCCTAGATTTGGTAGGCTTCTTCTATCTGAATCTTCCTTCAAGCTTCTTTTCGAATTCTGACTTCAAATATGATCTTCTTCTCAAGATTCTGAGTGTCTTGAGGTCTTCACTGGATTCTTCTTCTAGGATTTGGCACTCCTTGCCAAATTCTTCTCCTCTTGGGATTGTTGTTGGATGGTGATAATTGTCCCAAGTCCTTCACTATCAGGGGCTTCTCCTTGGTAGTGGATTTCTCCAATGAGTTCTTCTTTGATGATTTCTTTAGTAAGGCTCTCCAAGCCTTTTACTGGATGCTCGTTGAGACCTCTCCAAGGTCTTTGATCTCGTAGCTACTTCTGGTCTTCCTTGAGACCTTTTCTTCAACCTTCTACTCTTGGAAGTGTTGGTGGTGAGATCTTCCTCTGGATCTTTACTTTTTTCTTCTAGATTTGAGCATGACTCTCCTAGTCCTTCTTCTTCTAAGACTGGAAGTTCTTCTCTTGATCTCTTTCCTGTAGGTGTTGGATTGATTTTGAAGAAGATACTCTTCCTAGCTTTCTTGTAGGAAGTTTTCTCGACTCACTGAATCTCCTTTCCCTGCAATAAAGTATTAGTACTAAAATCTTAATCTCCTTCTGAATCAGATACTCTCTTCTAGAGTCTTCTTCAGGATCAAGGCTACTATGGCCTAATTTTAGTATCAAGGCTCTTGTGGCCTTTTTCTTCTAGATTTAGGCTTCTATGGCCTTTTCTTCTGGATCAAGGCTCCTATGGCCTTTTCTTCTTGTGTGAAGTTTTCAATTTAGTAATGGAGATCTCCTATCTCCTAACTTCACCACAACTCTTTTCCAGAAGTCTTCTTCCATAGTATCTTTTCTTGGACAAGAAACTAACCTCTACACTATGAAGATACGCCGACCTTCGGGCAATGAAGTTGAAGTCTCCTAGCTTTCTGTTGTAGGAGGAATCCCAATCTTCTGAGAATTAGATTTCTGCAACAAAAAGAAACTATGGGTCAATAGTTAAGAAATTCCAGATATCCTGACTTCACTAGTTGATTTGTCAATCTAGTGGATTGAATGTTGAGTCCTAGTCTTCACGAGTTTTTCCTACAACTCTGTGGAAAGACTCTAGCCAAAAGTAATCTCAGTATTTCTGAAACTGAGATTTCTTTCAGTCCTCACTTGTGGCTCTCCCTGTTTCTACCACCTAGACTCTTCTGAGAGTTTTTGATAGTGACTGGTCCAAAGGCACGTCAGGTTGACAAACAAACTCAGGCTCATTGATAATGGTGGCTTTCCTATGGCTAGATCTACCATAGCTCTAATACCACTGTTAGCTTTTGATGCTATATGCAATGGGAGATAGCAATCACAAGATGCAAAAATAATAATATGAAAGAAAGTAAATCTACGAGATGACTGAAAATATACTATAAATAGAAATGACGGAAATGAATACAATGTAGTTGTGGAGGAAATGAACACTCCATGAATAATGCTACTAGACTACATTGCACCCATCTCCAATATGGGTGACTTTATCTATGCCCTATGATGCACTCTCTATGACACTATGCTATATGTGTTCTCTATATCTATGACTATGACAATAAGGCCATTATATAGGAAGATAGGTTCCTTGGCCAACACTCTATCTAGTTGTGCAAGGGACAACTTGCACATGTACAACTTGCACATTGACACTTGTGCATTTATTACATTGCATGAAGAAACTAAGTAACTTCCCCCTAAAGTAATCTAATGTCCTAAGTATGTATCTTGGTAGATACATTTACATGACCCAAATAATGTAATATGATCTATTTCTAACAAAAAGTAGGAAAGCGTATAATATTGAATAAAGCAAGACAAGACCCTTTAAGTTTAATTTATTACACAAGTTTTTTCTTTTTGAATACCTAGACTATTGATGAGAATATAAGAAACCTGAGGAGGTATCTCAAGTTAGCTCATACATATTGTTATCACTTTTATTGATCCTATGTTACCTCCCTTGACCTCTATTATCATCTCTAATATCATAAAACGTTAGATAGCGTTCCTTCCTCTTCTCACGCCATGCCACCATTTTATAATATTATGTCTTTATAATTTTGCATGCTAATAAATGAACTCTTCCTTCATCAATATTATCAAGCAATGACGAAAATATAATAGGACACTTGTAGAACCATTACCACTTGCAAATTAATCATCATAAAAACGTTGACATGAACTTGAAAATGGGACAAATTGATATTTAAGAGTGAAGACATGAAAGGGACCTCTTCTTGAACCCTCATGGGGGATTTTTTTAAATGAACAATTAATTTATTTTTCACTCAAGTAGAGGAAGGAAAGGATTGTATCAGTGGTTGATTGAGGCACTTTATAAAATATGCTAGTGAACTACTATCCCCATACTAACAACTCCCTAATTCTATATATGGGGAATATTTTAGGGATTAAATCAACATTTTCAAATTATGAAGACCTATTTCCATATCTCACAAAGTGCTACCACCTCTTAAAAAAATTATTGATTAAATGTTCTTTTTAAGCATAAAATATGTAATAGATTGTTCAAATCAACCATACTATGCTTATGAATTTTGAAAAAGGGCCGATTATTTAATAATAAAGGCATGGAAGGGACCTCTTCTTGAATCCTCATGGGGGATTTTTCAAATGAACAATTACTTTTTTTCACTCAAGTGGGGGAAGGAAAGGATTGTACTAGTGGTTGGTTGAGGCATTTTATAAAAGATGTTGGTAAACTACTATCCCATACTAACACCTTCCTAATTCTACATATGGGGAATACTTTAGGGCTTAAATTAACATTTTTAAATTATGAAGAGCTATTTTCATATCTCACGAAGTGCTACGTCATCTTAGGGAAATGATTGATTAAATTCCCTTCTTAAGCATAAAACATGCAATGGCTTGTTCAAATCAACCATATTTTGGAACTACTCAAAACTTATACTATTCTTATTACTTTTAAAAAAGGTTATTATTTAAGAATAAAGGTATGAAAGAGACCTCTTCTTGAATCCTCATGGGGGATTTTTCAAATGAACAATTACTTTGTTTTTTCACTCAAATAGAGGAAGGAAAGGATTGTATTATGGTTGGTTGAGGCACTTTATAAAAGATATTGGTGAACTACTATCCTTGTACTAAGACCTCTATATATGGAAAATACTTTAGGGTTTAAATCAACATTTTCAAATTATGAAAACCTATTTTCATATCTCGCAAAGTGCTACTTTCTCTTGAGAAAATGATTGAATAAATACATTTCTTAAACATAAAGCATACATTTAGCTTTTGTTCAAATCAACCATACTTTGGAACTACTCAAAACTTAAGACTACTATTCTTATAAATTAAAAAAAAAACATAAAATTAAGTCATTTAAACATAAGTGCTTGATTGGTGCGAGTCTTCCAACTGTTGTAACAAAACTGGGCCATGTCAAGGAGGTCCGGCCAATTTGCTTGGTCGCCAGTGACATAATGCCGTAGAAACATCTCCAACACTTGGTTGATCTGCTCTGTTTGTCCATCCGTCTGTGGGTGAAAGCGACTCGACATCTGCAGCCGCATCCCCATCAGGTGAAACAACATTTTCTAGAAGGTTCTTGTGAACCTGCTGTCTCGATCTAAGACTATGCTCAAAGGCACGCCCAAAAAATTTACTTCATTCTTGAAGAACAACTCAGCTGCCGTCTCTATCAGACATGGCTGCGGGCATGGCACAAAGATGGCGTACTTCAAAAACCGGTCAACAATGACCATGATGGAGTTGAGCCCCTTCACTTTCGACAGTCCTACCACAAAGTCCATGCTCACACTCGCCCATGGCCTGACCGAAACTGGCAGAGGCTGCAACAAACCTCCTGGCTTCACATTCGTCGGCTTGTCTTGCTGGCAAATTAAACAAGTGCGGACATACTCATCCATGTCCCTGTCCATCCGCGGCCAAAACAACCCGCGCTCCAACAAGGCAAGCGTCCTGGCCTGCCCAGGATGGCCCGCCCAAACGCTATCATGGCATTCTCGAATAAATTCGCGATGCAACCCATCCCATCTTGGCACGACCAAATGGGTCTGCCTGTACCACATCAGCCCATCCCGAAATTGATACTTGTTGAACTTGCCGGCATCGATCTGCACTTTGGCCGTCTCAGCAAGGGCCTCCGTGATCGGATCCTTCTTGATGCCTTCACGAATGCGCGTCAACACCTCATCACTCAACTGAATGGAGCTCTCCCCGTGCATCGCGACAACGCTGTCCGTGACCTCTTCCAAGGCCGCCAGCTGCTGCTTCTGACTTAGCACGTCTGCCACCACATTGGACTTATCGGCTGCATGCACGATTTCGAGATCGAACTCCGCAAGAAAATCTTGCCATCTAGCTTGCTTTCCCGTTAGCTTGGCCTGAGTTAGGAAATAGGTGTTGGCGACGTCAGTTTTCACCACAAAGTGGGCTCCCAACAAGTAACGGCGCCAAGTCCGAAGACAATGAACCAAGGCAGCCATCTCTTTCTCATGGACCAGATATCGCCGCTGCACGCCACCAAGATTTTGCGACTCAAAGGCGACAGGATGGCCTGCTTGTACCAACACTTTGCCCATGGCGAAGTTCGAGGCGTCCACGTGCACTTTGAACGGTTTGGCAAAATCCGGCAAAGCCAGAATTGGACTGGACGTCAGTTTCTCCTTCAGCAGATTGAAGGCATCTTGGCACTTGGCTGTCCAGACAAAGGGTTGGTCAAGTCTATCAAGGGGGATGCCAGCTTGGAGAACCTACTCACAAAGCGACGATAAAAATTGACAAGCCCCATAAACTGCCTCACCCCTCGGCATCCTTTGGCGCTTCCTAATCACGAATCGCCTCCACCTTCTTTCGGTCTGGCCTGAGCTTGCCTTTGCTCAACACATGGCCGAGGAACTTGACTTCGGGCTGCCCAAAGGAACACTTTTCCTTCTTCACGTAAAGATCATGCTCTCTCAGCAACTCAAACGCTTCTGCCAGGTGCACCTTATGGTCTGCCATGGACCTCGAATACACCAAGATGTCGTCAAGGTAAACGATCACGCACTTGTCGAGCAACGACCGAAACACATCGTTCATGAGATTGCTGAAAGTCGTCGGAGCGTTACATAAGCCGAACGACATCACGAGAAACTCGAAGTTGCCATACTGAGACACACAAGCGGTCTTCTGCTCATCACCCGACGCGATCCTTACTTGGTAATAACTCGAGCGCAGGTCCAATTTTGAGAACACCGTTGCTTCTCCCAGCCGATCAAAATAGTCGTCAATGCGTAGGAGCGAGTAGCTATTTTTTACGGACTGCTTGTTTAAGGAACGGTAGTCCACACAGAGCCGCAAGCTGCCATCCACATTTCGCACGAACAAGACCGATGCGTCCTATGGCGATCGCGACGGCCTGAAGACTATTCAAAACTTAAGACTACTATTCTTATGAATTTAAAAAATGTTAGATTATTCCAACATAAATGCTTGAATAAACCTAAATGCCTTTATAAATTTTTAAAAAGGTTAGATTAAGTCATTCCAACATAGGTGCTTGGATAAATCTAAATGCCTTTATAATTCGTGTAACTTTTGTAGTTTAATTAATAACATCCCACACCAGAGGTCTAAATGCTAAGTTGAAAAAGACATTGGATAGAATATATTAAAGAGGAAATCAAAATTTAAAACCCACAATGGTCGCCAAATACCGTGACATATACCCTTCCTAAGACCCCTATAGCCTCAAGATCAACCACAAACCTCTTCATTTATTTTGGTCCATCTATAAAAATCCATGTTCTGCAAGTCTTCCTTGAAGAAAGGGATAAATGATAAAACTGTTCCTTCCATTTTTATAAGTCCACATACAACTGTTCTACAGCCTTATCCGCAAGTGGGGATGTGATGTATAATTACATAGAAAGTCTATGAACATAACGTGCAACTGCCAACCTTATCATGTGATTGAAAATAATGAAAACATGAATGCCCTAGTAAAGGACATCTTTTGGGATGTCTTTTTAAGAGCATTAAATTCAAAACACGTGATAGGTGTAGTATCTTTTGGTATGTCTTTTTAAGAGCCTTAAATTCAAAACACGTGATAGGTGTAGTTGGCATGCAAGTGCGTTAAAAGAAAATATGTTTTACAATCTTCCGTTTTTTACTAGATAATAGTTAAGTATTTATTAGTTAGTTAGAATTTAATTGAATTCATTTTTAATTAATGGAATTAGGGGTAAAAGCATCTAATTCAAAGTTATATCAGCTTCAATCAAAATGTGTTACTGATTTTCTATGAAAAAAAATCAAATTCTGAAAGAAATAGGTCAGTAGGAGTAAAAGTCAATGTTTACCCTAAACTACCCTCGTTCAATTTCTTTGACAATCAACTTTAACACTTTAAATACTATTAATTTCATCTTTATCCTTGATTTAATTTTTTAAATGATCCACATTCTATCAACTTATTCTTTATATCCTAGTCTAGATTTATCGAGAAGGGGAAATGCCGACAAAAACACCATAGACGGCACGCGCCGACTCGAGCACAAAATCTGATCCAGCCACGTGTCATCGATCTCACATATGTCCAATCTTCTAGGGATCCCCTGTACAATCTTTTAGCCAATAAGCACGCTCAAAAGATGTCAACAGTTTGACCTATGAATTTACGAATACCGTTATGCGGGTAGATACTGTTTCGAATACCGTATGATGGTGAAACGTTATCATCTGCCGTAGGGATAGCTTCTCAGCTCTAAATGAACAGAGTGTCAAAGGAGAAGGCAAACGGAGCAACATTTCAATACTGAAATTCTTCTTTTCTACTTGGTAAGCGCATCGTTCAAATTCTGTACTTCCTGTGATTTTAGGGAAAAGCTATGCTCTCTTGAATTTATGTTGATTGTCTGAAAATGATGATTGGCACATCTTTCTATTTTATGTGCTGATAGAATCTGGTATGAGAGATGGGTGTTGCACTTAATATGGAATTGTTGTTTTGGGTTTTTTGGGCATTTTTTGTTTTTCGATGTTACACACATTCGACCAAGAGAGACAGGATTGAGTGCTGAGATTTTTTAGTTCTTCGTTTTTGATGGTATGGTTTGCCTAAGTAATGCTTGTGAATTTGTTTCTTGGGTTCTTGAGTTTTGTTGCTTAAATTGTTCGTGAGTTGAGCTTGGAAGATATGGGTTGCACTCTGTTTCTGGTTTATGGGTTGGGAGTGCTGCATTGTAGAAGATTTCATGGGACCAGAATTTTGCATATAATGCCTGAAGTCATATGGTGTTTTCATGGTACCTGGTTGGGAGAGAGAGACATGGGCTATAAGACTAACCAGTCTGTTAGCCTATGAGAAGATCCCTAGAAATATCAGTTGAACTAAAATTTAATAGTTTTGAACAAGGCTATAGCCTATATCTTGATAGAAGATATTGTTTATTTGAGAATCTTGTTTAATCAGTATGTGTTTATCTTAGGATTACTAAAACATGATATATAATTTTGAACTTCCTATTAAAGTTCAAAATCATAAAGAAGAAAAAAATCTTTTACTTGAAAATCATTTGTTTACACATCCTTGTTTACCATCATTTCTGCCTACTTTTCCATTTACAGCAGGCGGGTTTGCTATTTTTTTTAGCTGCCTGCTTACCCACGTACAACAAGCAGGCTTGTTTTCTTTTGTAACCTTCTACCATCTATTCTCTTGTAATGGAAGTCCTAACGTCTGATCTACCATAACAGAGGGCTGATCCTTTGTTTTCCCATCTTGGAAACCTTGTCTCTTGTTCTTCTATAACAGAGGTCTTGTCCCTGTCTGTGCCAGTATTCTATCTAGTGCAATAAGACCTTGGCATCTGAGCTCAAAGGAGCTACAGTTATTCATCTAACCGATTAGGGACTTGTTTCTCTGATAGATTCCTAACAAAAAGACAGGCTGTGTATATTGGATATTTAACTCTTAAAATAAGACACTGATCCAAAGGATTTGTACCAATAATCATGGGGCAATATACGTTAAAAGCAAACGAACTGCTTAGAGGCAAATTCCTTTTGTTAACTTTCATTCTATGAGAGATAAGTTGGTTTGAATGTTTTGGTTTTTTATATTTTCCTGTGCATTTAGAGAGTTTATTTCCAGAGTTCAAAATGACTAATTGATTTTTTGCTTAATATATTAGATAGGTTATGCTTGAGTCATAATTTAAACGGTTCCTATTTAGAATTTTGCTGAGGGCTCTAACTCATAGGAGGATTACTTATGTTATTTAGCTAATATGTTTGATGGATTATGTTTGATTCAGGGTTCGTTTGCAGCAAAATGTTACTTAGAGCCTCTCCTGCTACTTCTATTGGCATATCGTCTTTGAAGCGACAGGATGTTTTCAACGAGAAGGTAGCAGGGAATCATTTTCTAAATAGGGTGACTTATGGGAAACAAATGAAAGAAGTCCTTTGTTGTGCCCGTACAGCGATTGAAGAGATCAATAGTAAGCCTCTTACAGGTGTTATCTTTGAGCCTTTCATTGAAGTGCAGAATCAACTTGTTCAAATTTCTCAAACCTCTACCCAATCTTTGGCACGCCAAAGATTTGATGACGGTTGTGAAGCTGCTTTGAATGAACAAATCAAGTATGCTTCCTAGCTCTATTTGCGGTTTTTTATTTTCCCTCCCCTTTTTCTGAGTTTTACTTTCATTTTCTGTGTACATTGGTGATTATCTTTGAGTAAACCCAGAAATTACATGAAGTTTTTTTTGCGTTGCAGTGTGGAATATAATGTTTCTTATATCTATCATGCTCTCTTTGCCTATTTTGACCGGGACAATGTTGGTCTACCAGGATTTGCAAAGTAAGAATTTTCACCATTTGTCAAGGCTCCACCACTAATCCTAATCTAAAGTTTATTTCATGAATTCTTTGAAATGGATTGTTTTGTGTTATCTCAAAATTCCATGATTATTTAAAGAGAGCTAGCTTTTAAAAAACAAATGTTGGTGTTTCAATTGCTGTTATTTTTACTCTTGCTTTTGTTTTCATTCTTCCTTTTGTTTTGTCTAAAAATAAAAAAGGATCTTGATCCAGACATGTGACCTTTTTGGAACATGGATTTATGCCTGAAAATACTTGAAAAGTTATTTTTGATTCTAACACTATCACGGGCATAAATTTGTGCTCAAGACCCAGAAGCGTTGGAAAGCTTAGAGGAAGAACAACAATTTTGCCAACTGCATAGAAAGGAGGAAAAAAAACCGCCCTAAAGACCCACTAGAAATAGTAACTTTTTATTTTTAGATTTTCTTAGCCAAATGCATGTCTAGCCATGTTGACATACCAATAGAAGACAAAACACAAAAGAACAAGTCATATATATGTAATGTTCATCTAATATGTACTTTGTAATGTATGGAAGGTGAATCACCACATTTTGACATCTAATGTGTACTTTGTAATGTATGGAAGGTGAATCACCACATTTTGACATCTAAGACTTTCTAACTCATTGAAGACTTTCTAACTCATTGAAGGTGAACCACCACCTTTCTATGTGGGTGACCACCTATATTCAATACGATGGATATCCAACACACCAAAAAATATTATATAAAGAGAGTTGCGCCCTTGACTGTAAAAGGCATGAGTAATGGATGCAATTTTTTAGCCTCAAATCTTAAAGATTGTTTGAATTGTACTCAGTTTTCTGAGCAAATAAATCATTCTATAATTTGACTTATGTATCTAGGTTTTGATTTGTTACACTCTATTATTGCTGAATTGATCTTTCCTTAACTCAAAATTCTGAGTTTCAGATCAGATATTTTGGAATTTGACAGCAATCCAACATGCATGCATTACCTATTGACCAATGAGCAGACAAGAAGAAGTTGAGTGCTCAACTCTCTTTATGATGGTCCTCCATAGATATGCATACTTTGGCTTCCTCCTTTCTTCTTATGAAGAGTTTTGAAGTGGGGAAAGATCATCCCTAATTCCGTAGGTTGTCCTTGTCTTTTTGGACTGAGCCTTGCACTCAACTTCAAGAAGATGTTTCATTAAAAGATCGGGATTACCCTCTTAAACTTTTTCAGGGGGCTTATACTCTTGTGGCATATTCTGTCCCTTTCTTTCTGTTTTGATAGAATTCCTTTTCTTTCTGGTTTGATTCTTCTATCACTGTAAAGGATTGACTTTAATAATTGGATTGGAAATTTGATTGTCTTTCTTTTCTTCATCTCCTTTTCCCTCATACCTAAGGGATCTCATTCTATCATTGGTCCCTGCCATCCTGGTACATGCCTAATTCCATATGTTGTCCTTGTCTTTTTGGACTGGGCCTTGCACTCAACTTCAAGAAGATGTCTCATTAAAAGATTGGGACTACCCTTATAAATGTTTTTAAGGGTCTTATACTCTTGTGGCACATACTATTCTTTTCTTTCTGGTTTGAATCTTCTATCATATGCTTATATTGTTTGGCAAAATTTGAATCTGGGTCTCCAAATTTAAAGCCCACTTTCTTAATCACTTGAGTTAATGCCATTTGCTTGTGTACTGGCATTTTAGCATGGCTTTCAAAAAATAAGAGAAGTAAACGTGGCTACTCTCGCTTGACAGGTACTTCAAAGATGCAAGTGATGAGGAACGTGACCATGCAGTAAAACTAATGGAATACCAGGTAGTAAATGTCAAATTTAAGGTCTCTTCAAACTAGCATTTGGTGGTTTTACTGTTTATTTATGTAGTCATTTTAAAGTGATCATGCCCTTCCAATTTTTTAATAACTTTTGTTGAGAATTGTTTGGAGACCAGAATATGCGTGGTGGTAGAGTAAAACTCCAATCCATATTGATGCCTGCCATGGAATTTGATCATCCTGAAAAGGGGGATGCCTTATATGGTGAGTTCATTTCTCAATTTTAGATCCATCTTTTTCCATAAAATATAGTAGCGTAATTTTTCTTATAGGTGAATCCTTATATGCTAACAATTATTGAGCACATCACATTGCTATGTTTTTTACTTAATGGCATTTCTCTAGACTTCATATTCACACTGCTGTGTTCTTTATTCAATCACATTTCATTAACTGCATTTTGTCTTCGTTCATCTCATGCGTTTTTGTTGTGAGGACAGCCATGGAGCTTGCATTGTCTTTGGAAAAGCTCAACAATGAAAAGCTTCTTAATTTACATAGGGTAAGGGAATTTTCAGATCATATGAGCTTTCTTAATTCCATTTCTGTATATTGTTCCAAATTTTATCCCGTTTCTGGTAATCTTGTGTGTACTATTTTAAATGGATGGTTCTATGTTGACAGGTTGCTCAAGAATGTAATGATGCACAAATGACAGATTTTTTAGAGGGCAACTTCCTTATGAAGCAGGTAAACTTATTTGCTCTGAAGTTTATGTATAAATTTGAAAATGCATTTCCCCAGTAGTTATGTTTCTTGTTTTGTGAAGTATTTTTATGGTTTTGTTTCTCTTGTGCTCTACAGGTGGAGGATATTAAAAAGGTTTCCGATTATGTTGCTCAATTGAGAAGAATCGGAAAAGGACATGGTAAGGGATCAATGCAATGCTTTGAGTTTGTCACTGTTGTGACCCAATTGCCTATCTGTAGTTTATCTGTTATTAGAAAATTACAACCTTGGGAATTAAGTTGCCAAAGAAATTTTCTGAAAATGGGTTGAGGATAGTCTACGAACCGACACATCTATATTTTGCAAACAATAAGAATATAATTAGTTGCCGCTGCTTGAGTCAACTGTCTGGTCTGTTTTATCTAGTTTGGCATCAGAGGACGAGATATGAAATGAAATTTTTGTGATGGTTGAGATTCTGAGAAGACTAATGCTAAATACTTTGTTTCCTTAAACAGGTGTATGGCACTTCGATAAAATGCTTCTCAATGGAGCGGATGGTGTTGCAGAAGCTGCATAAGCCACTTATCTGTTTTTTATTTGAAATCCCGGAATTTTACAACTTAGTAATGCATAGAAAAAAAATGTGGTTCTTTGAACTGAGAGTCACAGCATTTCAGTACTTGGCTTTGTTATACTAATAATTATCTCTGTAGTTTCTATAGATGACTACACAGTTTTGACTCAACCGACTGCTAAGGTTATATATACAGGTAATCCTTGTTTTTTATATGATTCCTGACTCTGAACATTGTGAGAAATCACTTTAATAATAAGATGATATGATGCGGTACTTTGTCCATTCAATTTACCCTAAGTCGTGAAGATGTTGAGCAACACTATACAACTGAATTTTAGTAAACTCTGGACTCTTAACCTTCCTATTTGAGGACTGGAAAGCCCCATCATATATTTAAAAAGCTTTCCTATCCAAATTTTTGGTTAGGAATAAACTTAATGGCTATATGAAGGGAAGCTTTCCTGTCCAAATTTTTAGCTAGGAATGAACTTCATGGCTATATAAAGTGTTGTAGTTCGCTTTATTGCCAAGTATATATATATATATATATATATATATATATATATATATATATATATATATATATTTTGTATGCAAATTTTCGGTTAGGAATGAATTTCATGGCTATATGAAGTGCTGCTGTTCACTTGCAGTTGAGTAAAATATGTAGCTGCCATGCTTCAAAATGTCTTATTGTTCCACAGCCGAAAATATTAAATACGTAGATGTGTTATACATGCAAATTGCATCGTTGCTTGGATGAAAATTTCTTTGGCTTTGTTTGGATGAATACGATAATCTCCAACTGAATGTAGATGCTTTGACGTCAAGGATTCATATGCACCTTGACAAATACAAGTTGCAAAAGGCTAAGATATTATGCTCTGGTCATTATCTGAAGTTATGCGAATGGGAAGTGGATATTTCTAAACTACTGGCAGAAGAAATTTGCCATTTGGTAATTTGTCTTAATGCATTTTATTTTTATTAAATCTTGGTAGGCTTCATGGCATTAGATTTATTTATTGTTTGCTTGAAATTTTGTGATCAGTTCTCGATGTTTATGAAAAAAAATATGCAACTGAACCAGGACACTCAAATACTGTGTGAGAGATTGGTTTGGACCAAAAAGCAATGGATGGGTTACAAACATAATAGAATCTTTCATCCATTTATAATGAACACTTATTTAATGATTATTATGTCAAACAGCGTGGTGAAATAATAAAAGAGCATAAACAACAAGATGACTTGCATGTCAAATAAACAAGAGGCTTATCATGAACAAAACAAGGTTGCTCAAATCTTCGAGAATCATAATGCCACAATGACACCAACTCATAGACATTGGCATCTTTTTGGACTTTTGATTAGAGAAGCTAACACTATAATGGTTTGCAATGTTAGGCCTACTAATGGTGTTGGTACCACCTTTGACATCATGTTTAATATGACTTCATCTTTACTTTGATATCAATGTCTATGGTATCTATGCACTCCAAAATATTGGTGACACCAATGCCCCTTGTTACCAAAAAAAAATGACAAAGTTTATACAGAGCATCTTTCTAGTGCCAAGTGTTATAGAAAAACTGCAATTGCTCGGTTTTAGCACTTGACACATTACTAATTGGTGTTACCTCTAGAAGCTGCATACAAACAATTGTTTTGTAAACTACTATGTGATCAACTAGAAGTCAAACAATTTCTTTATGTAATTGTTGTATATAATGTATACAGCTTAAGAATGTAGTAAATAATCCCTTCCATGTCTTTTACTTCTTGATCCTTCTCACCCACACATCTACAAATTTGGTTGCCTTGTAGTTCTCTAAGCTTTTGTTTTGCTACTTTCAATGCACATGAATAGAATATATATATACCTTATGCAAAATACACATTGGGGCCAAGGAGAGAACATTAGAGATATTATCTTCTCCACAGTGAATGCTCAATTGCTTTGAAGAATATTTGAACCACTAAGCTTCTTCATCATTTGGAAAACTATCAAGTTGCCAAGAATAAGTGTGCCTCTATCACTATCTAGAAGAATATCAATTTCCTTGTAAGGAATACATTGTCAAATCCAAGATACTCCCACAACCGCTTTCATGGCACTTACAACATGATTTGGATTAAATTTACCCATTGAATAGGACTAATGTGACAAATGATGTCCATAAGGCTCTTGAAAATTTTTCATATTTTTTAGTAGAATAGAACTAAATTATTGCAATAGCTATAAAGAGGTAGAAAAATTATGTGATTTGATAAAATGGCTCAAAACGCCTCTATGTGCAAAAGTTGTAACATCTAGAAATTTGTCCCCACACAATATCAAAGTTGTCAAAAATTCAAATTTCCAAACAAATATTTGTGATGAACTGAAATATGCTACTAGTGAAGAATAGAAATGTACCATACTATGATTAGGCAAAGTCCTCTTATAAGAAATTTGTTTTAAATTGCCAATGAGGTGCCATGTTTGTTATTGCACTTCAATCATGGTGAACTAAAACCAAAATTCAAAGGCAAAGTAGCTTATGGTTTGAAGCCTCAACATCATATCAAGAAGGCAATGAGTTGACCAATGAGCTATAGAGCTTGTTAATCTTGTAATAGGTAAATAAAAATCATGTCCTACCATCGTATGTGAGGGGGGGAGGTAAACTGAGTCAAAGTGTCAAAATCAACAACAATAAATTGGGAGTTGAATTGCCAAAAAACTACCACAATAGTCAAAGGGCTCATAGAATAGAAAAAATCTTACAAACCTTTATCTCCCACAACATTTCCTTAAGGCTACTCAATGATGATGAAATTCCTAATGATTCTAGATTTTCCTTGAAAATATTTATGGGTAGGTGTGGTCTCACCATATTGTAGGTTTAATTGCATGCATTCCCTTTATTGAAGCTCAAACATTTTCGCTGGCCATATAACCTCCTTGTGTGTGTCAACCTCAAAATGCACTTGATACTTACACAACTTCAACTCATCAAGAAGACCCACTAACTGACCTTTTGACATATGCTTATATCATGCTACTAAACATTAATCACCATAAAGAAATATCCAAAGAGCCACATGTATATCTCAACCTTATTGCCCTCAATGTTAGTGGTATTGTCCACCTTGAAGTATTCCTACAAGTTTGAAGACAAAACCCCCAACAAATATCACACACATTCAAGTGCACCCTTGGCATCTCACTTAGTCTCACATTTCCAACACTATTTCCTAGCTTTACTATCACTCATGTTATGCACCTCCAAAACGATGTACTTCCAAAGTTGTACTTAGGTACAAACCCATCCATGTGGGGACTTGTATGCCTAATTATTCCATGTGATTTTCAATCAATGCTAACCTCAATTTAGGTAAATTTGCAATAACTCCACCTCATAAGCTTCACACCTAATCGATCATATTCATAAAATAGAAAAATAAATTTGCAATAAATTCACCTCTCATAAGCGTCACACCTAATCAATCATATTCATAAAATAGAAAAATTCACCAACTCATAGTTTTAAATTCAATATACCTAGCTTTAATAGGCCCTAAGCACATGTGATATTGACTTTTTGGTACATTATCTCTTTGAAGACTCAAAAGACTCCTCCAAGCTCTTGGGTGGAGGGCACTTGTGCCCACACCTCCCCATCATTCACCTTCCTCAATCACCTCAAACAATCAAAATATGACTTTTCATTGACTATCCTATGCAATTACTAAAATTGTATACATATCCATTCTATCCTCTATCATGCCCACATTGTTTAATTGATAGCTACTGGCACCTCATTGGGACACCTTGATTAATTGATAGGTAAACTTCCCCCAAAACTAAAAGAATGAGCACCAACTACTTACTACAACATGTCCTTTGTCATTTGCAAAAAAAATTCTGGTTTGATGCAACATGTCCTTTGTCATGTTTGCAAAAACATGTTTAGTTTTCAAACTTAGGATGTCCTTCCTGCTAGGTGTTTGCCTTGTAGACCCTATGATATTTGTGTTGTCAAATAATATAATAAGAAAGTATGTCACTATAATCTCAAAGTTGGGGATCTTATCTTCAAGCTAGATAATATTTATAAAAAGCTTAAGAGCAAGTTTATATAGAAATGGTTTGGTCTAGGCATTGTCAAAGAGTTGCTTGGGTCTAGAGAAATGTAATTGCAAATAATGGATGAAGTTAAGTTAGATTAATGCACTAATTTCATCCATGTCAAACAAAGTTATGCAAAGGTCTGTCTAGTCTGTCTATACAATACTTATAGTTTTTTTCTTTGCCTATTGAGTTTGATGTGTTATTTTCCACTCTAACTACTTTCAACTATTTGCTTATGTGTGTTTATCCTATACATTCTTTAATTTGACATATCTTTGTGTTTTTTTATCTCTTCATGTCATGACCATCATCACCCCTTAAAGAGAATCTTGGTCATCAAAATTTTAATGCCTTCAGTTTTTCTTCAGTGGTCTCTTTTTTCTAACCATGACTACCTCTTAAAGTGGCAATCAAAATTGTGTTGATTGTTTATTTTTATTTTTTTCAATTGGTTATATGGGATTGAAATAGGTCCCACCCGTATTACATCATCACCATATAGTGGTATTACAACAAAGCTTAGATAATATCCATGTATCGCTTGGAAATATTTGAACCTTGGTCTTCTTCTTAAACGATGAGGATTCTAACTAATTGAGCTAATACCACTTGATTCAATGATTTTACACATGTTTTTATGATGGGTCCCGATCCGCTCATATTGAGTGGGGTTTGAACCTTGGACCTCTCAAAGAGAGGCCAAAGCCCTTACCACTCTAGTAAGCTTACAACTGACTATTTAGTTCTATTGCTACTTTACTATGGTCTATTTTTGTATTGTTGTTATTTTTTTTTTAACATGGTGGAATCGGTAGTCGCCACGAATCTAGGCAGGTTGTCCAACTTTTATGGCTGCCAAAGTATCCTGTGATGTCCGTCTCGAAAGCCACCACCACAGATCTTCGCGTAGTTCACCCCTATAACCACCATGCCACAATCATTTAAAACCTTTTATGCCGTTGAAAGCATGTATTGTTGCTTTGTTGTTTGATATTTTCATCTATTTTTATTGGTATTTATTGTTGTTCACTTTATTTGTTATTTCTTGCTTTCCTTGATCATGGTATCACTCTTGTGAGTAAGAGGCATGGTAATATCTTTAAAGTATTCCTCATGTAAGTCCCCTATATTATTTGCCATAAAGAAAAATACCATTGTTCAACCCATGCCATATCCTATATGGTATGTGGTTGAAACACCAAGGCAATATTCCTTAAATTTTAATGGAATGAAAACCAAAACAAAACATTCAACCTTTATAATTGATCAAACATTTGGTATCCCATTAATAAGGTTCAATCCAAACTGATTTACATTTTATTAAAGCATAAATATATAGGCATCAATGATGCCATGATAAACATGCATCAAGTATCTCATCAAGGACAATATTAGAAGATGAGACACGACTCCAAAGCTAACTTAAGACTTAGATTAACTAAATACTAACTTAAGGTTTCTAGAAACTAACTTAGATCTAGAAACTCACATGAGCTTAATAGCTCATGTAATTATTTAAAAATAAACTTAAAGGCTAAATTAATCTATAGATCTAGGAACTCAAATTAATATACTAATCCTAGGAACTAAGAAGTGATGTCCTCATCATCTATTGTGGTGGAAAGTATGCCTTCTTGAACAACACACTTGATTGAATACTATAGCGGTGAACCCAAATATATTGTTTTTTAAATTTAGCAAAAAACTCCTTGTGGGGCCACATTTGTATGAGAAACCATGAACAGGGGGTTCTACACCATCAAAATCACCTAGGAGTCACACTTGGTCCTGATCGCACCAACATTATCAATTGGATTTTGGGTACCCAATGTGCATTTGGTAGGGTGGAGATTCGAACCACGGACCTCCCTTGGAGGGTTTCCCTACCCTCTCCAACTCACCTACAACAAGTAGGTAACCCCACTATATTGTTATAACTTGATGTTTCGATGATTTGTATTATGTAATGAAAGGTATTTAAGTACATAGAATGTCTATTTCAAACATAACAAACTCTTACCAAATATCCAACTATCTCTATCCTATACTACATGCATATACCTTGTGAGGGATGGTTATACCACATGCCTTCTAACATTCCCCCCTTATTACATCATAGTCATAGCTCTATCTTTAACATATGACAAAAAAATAATGTCTAGAGTGACACTATAATCTATAGATTTGAGAGAGAAATACACCCCTTAATGTAGATTTCTACATTGATACTTAGGAGTGTCGTGTTCAACTGATCATGAACTCTAATTTTTTTTTTTTATAAAATAAAATACTCATTCCATAATTTCTAGTGTCTTCAATTGAAAGCATGTGTTATCATGCATCCAATGATGCTAATTGAATTGAATAATTTCCACTTCTTATCTTGCATGTGAAAGAATGCAAATTGTGTAAGGCTTCTTCTATTGATTTACTTTCTTATGTCAATACTCAATGCTTCGATGATTGTATTATAAATATGGACATCAAAGTACATAGGATGTATAATTTAGACATAACAAACCTTTAAACAAACTTGCAATTACCTTGTCCTATACTACATGCATGTACCTTGTGAGGGGTGGTTATACCACTTGATTTCTCACATGTTCAATGATGTAATAACTCATAACAGACCTCCATTATTACATCATAGTCAAAAGCTCTATTTTTTTAATGACCAAACAATAATGTCTAGGGTTATGATGGAATTTGAGATAGAAATCTCCCCCTTCTACTTTGATACTTAGCAATGTCATGTTACATTGATCATGAACTCCAAAAATAATTTTATAAAATAAAATACTCATTCAATACTTTCTAATGTCTTCAAGTGAAACATGTGTTATCATGCATCCAATGATGCTTATTGAATTGAATAGTTCCCACTTTTTTGTCTTGCATGTGAAGGAATGCAAATTGTGTAAGGCTTCTATTACTTTACTTTCTTATGTCAGAAATCAATGATTCGATGATTGTATTATAAATATGAAGGATATTTAAGTACATAGGATATATAATTTAGACATAACAAACCTTAAAAAAAAATTGCAATTACCTTATCCTATGCTACATGCATGTACCTTGTGAGGGGTGGTTATACCACTTGATTTATTACATGTTAAATGATGTAATAACTCCTAACATACCCCCTTATTACTCCTAATAATTTATAGGGTGATGTTGGAATTTGAGAGAGAAATCCCCCCCTTCTAATTTGATACTTAGGAGTGTCATGTTCCACTGATCATGAACTCCACAAATATTTAAAAAAAAATAAAATACTCATTAAATACTTTCTAATTTATTCAAGTGAATCATGTGTTATCATGCATCCAATGATGCTTATTGAATTGAATAGTTTCCATTTTTTTTCTTGCATGTGAAGGAATGCAAATTATGTAAGGCTTCTATTGCTTTATTTTCTTATGTCAAAACTCAATGCTTTGATGATTGTATTACAAATATGAAGGATATTTAAGTACATAGGATATATAATTTAGACATAACAAACCTTTAAACAAACTTGCAATTACCTTAACCTATGCTACATGCATGTACCTTGTGAGGGGTGGTTATACCACCTGATTTCTCATATGTTCAGTGATGTAATAACTTCTAACATACCCCCCTTATTACATCATAGTCAAAAGCTATTTTTTTAATTACCAAAAAATAATGTATAGGGTGATGTTGGAATTTGAGAGAGAAATATCCCCCTTCTACTTTGATACTTAGAAGTGTCAAGTTCCACTGGTCATGAACTCCAAAAATATTTTTATAAAATAAAATACTCATTCAATACTTTCTAATATCTTCAAGTGAAGCATGTGTTATCATGCATCCAATGATGCTTAATGAATTGAATATTTCCCATGTTTTGTCTTGCATGTGAAGGAATGTAAATTGTGTAAGGCTTCTATTGCTTTACTTTATTATGTCAAAAATCAATGCTTGGATGATTGTATTATAAATATGAATGATATTTAAGTACATATAATGTATAATTTAGACATAAAAACATTTAAAAAACTATTAATTACCTTGTCCTATGTCTGAAGAACACAAGCTTATACTGAGAGGGGGGGTGAACAGTATAAGACCACTTTTTACTTTTCTTTCCCAATCAATATTATGCAATGTATAGATAGCAATATCAACAACAGTAATCAAAGCAATGCACAAATCACCACACACAATAGAGACACCAATTTAACGTGGTTCACCCAATGTGGGCTACTCCACGGAGAAAATATTTCACTAAAATTTTCTCAATCAATCTCTTGGGAATCCTTTCCCTATTACAATGTTTATGGACCTCTGTCCAAAGGAGACACCAATCCCCTAATCAAGTTCATGGATCTCTATCCATAGGAGAACTCTTTCTCCTTAGCTCTAACTGGTGATCTTCTAGAAGAACTGTTGCCCCCACTACTCTGGCTAATGGATCTCTATCCACTGAAGACACCTGTCCTCACTACCCTGGCTAATGGATCTCTATCCACTGGAGACTATCATCCTCTATACTCTATCACCTTCAAAGCTCTATCTCAAATCTGCACTAAACATAGTCCTTCGGTCTAGCACAAATATGCTCAATATCTATCTCTGGTCTGGCACAAACCTATCCTCAAATTACACCAAAATCTATCCTCAAATCTATACTAAACATAGTCCTTCGATCTAGCACAAATCTATCCTCAATATCTATCCTCTGATCTACACTAAACATAGTCCTTCGATCTAGCACAAATTTATCCTCAAGCCTTAACACAAAGCTTGACTTAATCTCAAATCAACTCTACTAGATCTACCCCAAACCTTAACCCAAGGTTTGAACAAATCAATCAATCAACTCTGCTCTCAAGTCTTCTCAAAGACTTATCTCAAATCTACCTTGTAAGCTTCCACAAAATCTCACACTAATCTATCTACAAGTCCTCTCTAGAACTTGTCCAAATTTCTCAACAAGTCCTCACTAGAACTTGTCCAAATCTTCTCAATAAGTCCTCACTAGAACTTATCCAAATCTACTCTCAATATCTGTTCTCAAACTGTATTGTAAGCTTCCACAAAAGCTCACACAAATCTATCCACAAGTCTTCTCTAAGACTTACCTCAAATCTACTCAACAAGTCCACACTAGAACTTGTCCAATCTCATAGAAACATAAAGAGAATTGTTAGAGACTCAATATGCTTCACATTCACCACAATGCTCAATCACTTAATCAAAAATAATCAATATTTTATTTTCAATAATAGAAACATATAGAGAATTGTTAGAGACTCAATATGCTTCACACTCACAAACTCTCAATCACTTTCAATCACATAAACATATAGAGAATTGTTAGAGACTCAATATGTTTCACATTCATCAACACTCAATCTCTTTCTCAACTCAATTTAGAATATAGAACAATTTGTTTCATAGAACTTGAACTATCACATCAACACATCCACTTGACTAGGCTCAACCAACTCTACTCAACCAATCACTCAATGAATTAATCCTTGCTTACAAACCCTAGTCCAAGCATATGAACACTCACTCAAATGTTTCCAACAATGCTTATCAATCAATCTCACATAACAATGATACTCATGATCTTTGCAAACCCTAGTTCAAGTTCTTCACTCACTTACTTCAAAAACAATGCTTATCAAACAATCTTCACATAACAATGATACTCATGATCTTTGCAAACCCTAGTTCAAGTTCACTCAACTAATCACTTCAACAACAATGCTTATCAAACAAGGTTTTATCAACAACTCTTTATTCCAGAAAACCTTGAAGCATTAATTCAAAACACACTCAACAATGCTTACCAAACAATCCTTTTCACTCCAACTTTGCATTCACAACATTCAACAATCACTCACTAGGAAGATGTGCCCATACCTTTTTTTTTGATGTAGAAGTGGCCTTAGAAAACCTGTCTCAATCACAATTTCCTTCTTTCCAATTTCAATGGTTAGATGACAAAATATCACTCTTAACACTTTCTCAAATATTCCTTAGACACAAAAATAATCAAATCTCAAATACACCTTATTGCTCCTTCTTGGAATTAACATTCATCAAATCATACATGAAAAATAATTATTTGGATACACCTTATAATCTCCAACTTAAAATAATATCCAACACCACAAAAACTCAAACAATCTTCCTAAAACACCTTATTACCCTTTTCAAACACTAAAGCAAATAACACCAAAAAAATTATTTTGCATCAACCTTATAACTCCCCTTAAAACCTTACAAGCCAAATAAATTATGCAAAAATTAATTTTTAATAGCTCAACTAATTCCTCCAAAAATTTTGGTGCTCAACTAATGCATACCTTTGACTTCTCCCCAAAAGGGTTTCGGCGTGATTCGAACCATCGTCTCCCCAAGCGCCAAGCGCCTTAGCGCTTTGGTGCCCACCGCGTGGGCTATAGATGCCCATGTGAAGGAAGGAAGACTTCCTTCCTTTTCAACCTTCGTCCATCATCGATTTCAACACAAAATAAAAATAATCCTCCCATGGATTCGAACCTGCGCCAATCGCTGCCCTCACGTCTTGCTCACACTGCGGTTGCCAACTGTGCTACCAGCGCTTGGTGACCAAGGCTCCCTCCTTGGTGGGTGAAATCCTTTTGCCTCCTCTAAGCACTTTAATAAAAATGAAATCCTCTTGTTGCACAACACGATTCACACAAGCTCGCATAGCATTAAATTTAATTCGAAGGCATAAGAGACTTTGGCTAAGGTGGGGTAGTCCCCCTTTTATACACACTTGGTTAATTTGCTCCCCACGTCGACGCTCGATGTCGAATTCAAATTTTTGAATTTTGACTTAATAACCCACCTTAGGGTTATTTAAAATTAACATAAATTAACTTATAATTAATATTAAAATTAATTAATAATTAATTTAAATAACTTATAAGTTAAGTAAATTAATTTATAATAAAATTATATTAATTAATTTAAACTTCCCTGTATAATATTATAAATAAATATTATAATATTATTCACTTGGGCTTCTTCTTTGCACTTTGGACCACATCTGACTTCCTAGAACCGGGTCTTGATCAACTGAAAATGGACTATCCTTTTGCACTTATTGGAGAACCTAAAACTGATGTTGCCCATTGAAACTACCATTGATTGGTGCTGAAAGCTTGACATCAATGACCACTCACTCTTGACATCAATGACAACTCATCTACTCAAAATGTCCAACAATCTCCCCCTTTGTCATTGATGGCAACCCAAATTATTTTTACCAAAACTTGACCTTTTTCCTGTTCTCTCCCCTCGGAAATTGCTCCCCCTGACTCAATGCTCTCTTCTTAAATCAAATCTCTCCCCCTTACTCAAATATCTCCCCTTTGACATCAATGGAAAAGGGTCACCTTTGGGGCTCAGGGCTAAGAATGAGTCTCTTAGCTTAGCCCCTCCCCCACCTCCTCTTGAGGTGGTTAATTCTAGGGTGGGAGTATTTCTACTCCCAGCAAGCACTGATATTTACCTTTGTCCTCTTTCCTTCTCATCTGATCCTTCTGATTTCTTTGACTATTCCTATTCATGTCCATGTTCCTGTTCCTATCCATATTCTCATTCTTGTTCATGTCCATATTCCTGTTCCTGTTCCTGTTCATGCTTGATTCTGGAATGTCTACTCTACACCACTTTGTTGTATGTCCATCATTATTGCACTTATAACACTTAATGTTATTATTCCTTGGAGGTGCAAATATCTTGGGATTTCTCCTGGTGAAGCCATATTTGTTCCTATCATGAACCCTGCAATTCATTGCCTTGTGACCAAACTGATTACATGAGTAGCAATACCCATGGAAAAGTTACCTGTTCCTGAAGTTCCCATACTCCTGTCTTTCATGTGTCCTACATTGTGAAGCCATGTGCCCAAATATGTGACATGAGAAACATCATCCATTGAAATTTCCTTGCCTTGACCTCATTGGTCTCTTAGTCTCTTTTTCTTTGTATTGGTTCCTGTTCCATCTGTTTCTTCTTTGTGCATTGTTCCTTTCCTTGTTGAACTTTCTATTATCCAACTCTTCCTCAGAAGTCTCACTTTCTCTCACACTATCTTCTTCTAAAGTTTCTTCTTCTTCAGAACTTGAGGTTGACTCTTCTTCTTGTTTCTTTTGAGCCTGTTCAAAACCAAGACCTGTCTTGCTTGATGTAGGCTTTTGTGCCTTGATGATCTTATCCAAATTCTTTGAGCTTCTTCCAAACTTATGTAGCTTATCCTTAGACTTCTCTACTTCTTCCCTTAGTAGGGCTACTTCTTGTTCTAACTTTTCACATTCTAAGACCTTTGCTTCTAACTTATCCTTGAACTTCTTTGTCTTAGCCATTGACTTGTTTAGATCCTCTATAAGCTTTCCTCTCTCTTCATCACATTCTTGAAACTGAAACTCAAGTTGGGAGTTTTGCTTTCTTACCTTCTTTAAAGTTTTAAGAGCATAAATAAGCTCTCCCTCAAGATCAACTCCTCCTTTTTCTGATTCTTCCTCTATTTGTTTGCCTTTGAGAACATCTTCATTCTTTTCTGACTTGTCTTCTATAGGATCACCTCCTTCTTCTTCTAGTGCCATTAGAATATTCTCTTCTGGTCCTTCAAGTGTATCTTCATATTCATCATCACTGAAACTAAAACCATTCCTTGTACAACTATCTTCAAGATGTCCAAAATTACCACATCTAAAACACTTGAGAATTATTGGTGACCTTTTCTTAACTTCTTTTTCTTCAATCAAAAATAGGACTTCATATTTATCATTATCTGAGAAACTATTATCACTATCACTTGAGTACTTACTTGCCTTGTCTGCATAGTAGCTCCTCTTTTGTCTTTGAAAGAACTTCTTTCCTTGTTTGCCTTGTCCATCCTTACCTTTCTTTTGGTACCTGTATCTTTTTGATTCCCTATTCCTGTGATCCTATTTTTCTTCATCATTGTTATTTTTAGCTTCTTGAAAATCAGTTGCATAGTGACCATACTTTCCACAATTGAAACATCTAACAGATTTTGCATCTTTAAATCTTCTTGAATCCTTATTCCTTCTACCATAATTAGCTTCTTCATCACTGGATGACTCATTGCTTGAATCTAACTTTTTGCCCTTTGTCTTCTTAGTAGCTTTGAATGTTGCTTCCTTCCGGATATTAGGTTCCTCTTTTGTTCTTAACTCAAAAGTTGTAAGAATACCAAGTAACATATCTCTTGTCAAAATATCACCATATTTTGATTCTTCTATAGCAGAAATATTTTCACTAAACCTTTTTGGAAGAGATCTTAAGATCTTATCACAAACATCCGATTCTTCAATCTCAAGTCCAAGTCCTTGCATGGCATTAACAACCTCATCTACCCGAAGTAGATAAGTACTAATATTTTCCTCATCCTTCATCCTTAAATCTTCAAATTGTCCTTTGAGATTTCGTATCTTTACCTTTTTGACACTTTTATCTCCTTCATATATGCTTTGCAACTTATCCCAAATTCCTTTTGCATCTTTACAATGCATAAATTTTATGAATTTTGTTCTATGCAAACCTCTCAAAATTGCATTCATTGCTTTTGAATTGTAATGTTGTAGAAGCTTACCTTCCTTATCTGTAGGTGGATCAACTGGTGGTATGTATCCATTTTCAATCTACTTCCCAAATTTCATTGCCAAGTGCCATCAGGTGAATCTTCATTCTCATACTCCAAAATATATAATCACTTCCATAAAATACTGGTGTTGAATTATCTGAGGACCCATTCTTAGAATCCATTGTGTTCTTGAAAGCTTTTCCTTCAAGTTGTTAAACTCTTTCAAAGGAACCCGCTCTGATACCAATTGAAGAACACAAGCTTATACTGAGAGGGGGGTGAATAGTATAAGACCACTTTTTACTTTTCTTTCCCAATCAATATTATGCAATGTATAGATAGCAATATCAATAATAGTAATCAAAGTAATGCATAAATCACCACACATAATAGAGACACCAATTTAACATGGTTCACCCAATGTGGGCTACTCCATGAAGAAAATATTTCACTAAAATTTTCTCAATCAATATCTTGGGAATCCTTTCCCTATTACAATGTTTATGGACCTCTATCCAAAGGAGACACCAATCCCCTAATCAAGTTCATGGATCTCTATCCATAGGAGAACTCTTTCTCCTTAGCTCTGACTAGTGATCTTCTAGAAGAACTACTACCCCCACTACTCTAGCTAATGGATCTCTATCCACTGAAGACACCTATCCTCACTACCCTAGCTAATGGATCTCTATCCACTAGAGACTATCATCCTCTATACTCTATCACCTTCAAAGATCTATCTCAAATCTACACTAAACATAGTCCTTCGATCTAGCACAAATCTTCTCAATCTCTATCTCTAGTCTGGCACAAACCTATCCTCAAATTTGCACCAAAATCTATCCTCAAATCTATACTAAACATAGTCCTTCGGTCTAGCACAAATCTATCCTCAATATCTATCCTCTGATCTACACTAAACATAGTCCTTCGGTCTAGCACAAATCTATCCTCAATATCTATCCTCAAGCCTTAACACAAAGCTTGACTTAATCTCAAATCAACTCTACTAGATCTACCCCAAACCTTAACCCAAGGTCTGAACAAATCAATCAATCAAATCTGCTCTCAAGTCTTCTCAAAGACTTATCTCAAATCTACCTTGTAAGCTTCCACAAAATCTCACACTAATCTGTCTACAAGTCCTCTCTAGAACTTGTCCAAATCTGCTCAACAAGTCCTCACTAGAACTTGTCCAAATCTGCTCAATAAGTCCTCACTAGAACTTATCCAAATTTGCTCTCAATATCTATTCTCAAATTGTATTGTAAGCTTCCACAAAAGCTCACACAAATCTATCCACAAGTCTTCTCTAAGACTTACCTCAAATATACTCAACAAGTCCACACTAGAACTTGTCCAATCTCATAGAAACATAAAGAGAATTGTTAGAGACTCAATATGCTTCACATTCACCACAATGCTCAATCACTTTCAATCACTCTTTTTACCAAAAACATATAGAGAATTTTTAGAGATAATATAAACTTAAATTTAAGATAATATCTTCACACTCACAAACTCTCAATCACTTCCAATATCTCTTTATCATAGAAACATATAGAGAATTGTTAGAGACTCAATATGTTTCACATTCATCAACACTCAATCTCTTTCTCAACTCAATTCATAATATAGAACAATTTGTTTCATAGAACTTGAACTATCACATCAACACATCCACTTGACTAGGCTCAACCAACTCTACTCAACCAATCACTCAATGAATTAATCCTTGCTTACAAACCCTAGTCCAAGCATAAGAACACTCACTCAAATGTTTCCAATAATGCTTATCAATCAATCTCACATAACAATGATACTCATGATTTTGCAAACCCTAGTTCAAGTTCTTCACTCACTTACTTCAACAACAATGCTTATCAAATAATCTTCACATAACAATGATACTCATGATCTTTGCAAACCCTAGTTCAAGTTCACTCAACTAATCACTTCAACAACAATGCTTATCAAACAAGGTTTTATCAACAACTCTTTATTCCAGAAAACCTTGAAGCATTAATTCAAAACACACTCAACAATGCTTACCAAACAATCCTTTTCACTCCAACTTTGCATTCACAACATTCAACAATCACTCACTAGGAAGATGTGCCCATACCTTTTTGTTTGATGTAGAAGTGGCCTTAGAAAACCTGTCTCAATCACAATTTCCTTCTTTCCAATTTCAATGGTTAGATGACAAAATATCACTCTTAACACTTTCTCAAATATTCCTTAGACACAAAAATAATCAAAGCTCAAATACACCTTATTGCTCCTTCTTGGAATTAACATTCATCAAATCATACATGAAAAATAATTATTTGGATACACCTTATAATCTCCAACTTAAAATAATATCCAACACCACAAAACCTCAAACAATCTTCCTAAAACACCTTATTACCCTTTTCAAACACTAAAGCAAATAACACCAAAAAATTTATTTTGCATCAACCTTATAACTCCCCTTAAAACCTTACAAGCCAAATAAATTATGCAAAAATTAATTTTTAATAGCTCAACTAATTCCTCCAAAAATTTTGGTGCTCAACTAATGCATACCTTTGTCTTCTCCCCAAAAGGGTTTCGGCATGATTCGAACCATCGTCTCCCCAAGCACCAAGCGCCTTAGCGCTTTGGTGCCCACCGCATGGGCTATAGATACCCACGTGAAGGAAGGAAGACTTCCTTCCTTTTCAACCTTCGTTCATCATCGATTTCAACACAAAATAAAAATAATCCTCCTATGGATTCGAACCTATGCCAATCGCTGCCCTCACGTCTTGCTCACACTGTGGTTGCCAACTATGCTACCAACGCTTGGTGACCAAGGCTCCCTCCTTGGTGGGTGAAATCCTTTTGCCTCCTCTAAGCACTTTAATAAAAATGAAATCCTCTTGTTGCACAACATGATTCACACAAGCTCGCATAGCATTAAATTTAATTTGAAGGCATAAGAGACTTTGGCTAAGGTGGGGTAGTCCCCCTTTTATACACACTTGGTTAATTTGCTCCCCACGTCGGTGCTCGATGTCGAATTCAAATTTTTAAATTTTGACTTAATAACCCACCTTAGGGTTATTTAAAATTAACATAAATTAACTTATAATTAATATTAAAATTAATTAATAATTAATTTAAATAACTTATAAGTTAAGTAAATTAATTAATAAATTAATTTATAATAAAAATTATATTAATTAATTTATAATTAATTTAAACTTCCCTGTATAATATTATAAAGAAATATTATAATATTATTCACTTGGGCTTCTTCTTTGCACTTTGGACCACATCTGACTTCCTGGAACCGGGTCTTGATCAACTGAAAATGGACTATCCTTTTGCACTTATTGGAGAACCTAAAACTGATGTTGCCCACTAAAACTGCCACTGATTGGTGCTGAAAGCTTGACATCAATGACCACTCACTCTTGACATCAATGACAACTCATCTACTCAAAATGTCCAACATATGCTACATGCATGTACCTTGTGAGGGGTGGTTATAGCACTTTATTTCTCACATGTTCAATGATGTGATAACTCCTAACATACCCCCTTTATTACATCATAGTCAAAAGCTCTATTTTTTTAATGACCAAACACTAATATCTAGGATGATGTTGGAATTTGAGAGAGAAATATCCCTCCCTAAACCCTTAATGTAGAATTTCACTTATGATACTTGTTTAATTCTTGTATATTTCAATGCTTGAAGTGTGTTTCTTTAATGTGTTCAAGTGAAACACGTATTACCACACATCCAACATTTCTAGTTGAATTGATTAACTATCAATTTTATCTCGCATATGATGGAATGAATGTTGTGTATGACTTATTTTGTTACTTTCCCTTTATTTTATTTTTATTGTGATCAAGTCCTAGATTCTTTCCAAGTTCTTTTATCATAAGTTCTATGATATGATAAATGGGATGTATATTTTGAATGCAATCTCTAGCAATTCTATGCACTTGTTTTAGTTCTTTTAATTGATGGATTTTCAACTAAATTATCACCAGTCCTAATATTTATGATTGAATATAAAAATTAAAATTTGAGCATTCAATATAAATGACCAATATCAATGAACATAACATTCATGAAAATAACAACAATAATATGAAATAAATAGCCAATATCATTCATGAAATAACATGAAGAAAACTTACAATAATATTGCTCAAACTATATACAAGCTTCAATATCTTCAATGCTTGAATGAATTATATTTTATGGAGCTTTATCTCCATAATATAACTTTAGAAAGGTGACTCTTCAATACTTGACTATTGCACTCCTCACATATCTAGGAGATGCATCCTTTCCTATTCCATACATAAGATAAATCTCTCATGTCCCTTCACTTTACATCTTGCCACTTGTATACATAACTCTTGGCTTTACATTCACTTGCACACTTTACTATATGACACTTTACATTCTCCTACACACTTCACCCTTGCATAGTTTCTCACATTTACATTTCTACCAAATAATGTAGTATTCTCCAACACCCCTATGTATTAAATTATTTGGTTATTAAAAAATTTAGTATTCAATCTATTCCTTTTAGTCCTTAATCTTGATGTTCTTTTTCTTTAGCTTTTGCTTCATGTCTTTTGTTCATATTTCTTTTATACTATGTTTTACGCTTTTTCTTTGATCTTCTTGTCTTCATCTTTAGTTGTGGTATGGTTGTTGGTGTGACTTTTGGATAATGAGTTTATAAGTCATAACAATAGTACATTTTAAAATTTAAATATTCCATATTGAAGTTAACATGTGTTGCATTCAAGTTATACATATCACAGTTGACATCAATTTTATTTCTTGTTTATTTTCTTGATATATTAAAAAAATGAGTACTGCCATATACATCAGTATGCCTACTTCAATAGGTAATATAATAACTTTTTGGGAATTCCAACATGCTCCAAAAGATTTTTTATGAAGATAGTTGATGAAATTTGTAATTTTTTCATCTTTTGCATTTTTAAGAATTAAAGACAATATCATCTTCAAATCATTTGACATACCTTTTTTCCATGAAAATCATCCATCAAATTTTGTGTATAGAATTTTAGCTTGTTCAACATTTCTTCACTACCTTCAATAATTTTGGTTGTAATGATTTCTTCCATAATGCAATCCTTTGATGTAGATATCCTTATTCTTGCCAGATCTAAATTTAATCAATCAATTTCTTCAAATATGCAAATTCAATAATCAATAATCTTGGAGTAGAAGACCTTGTGTATCTCAAATTTCAAATAATCAATTTTAATTTGCAATATTTTCAATCAATCAAATATTTAAATCTTTCTATTTATTTTGGAGTAGAAAACCTTATCTCTCCAAAGATTCAATTTGTTTTTCAAATTCTTCTGTAAACTTTAAATTATTTAAATTTCAATTTGCAATCAATAATCAAATAAATTCATCAATTCATGTTTTTAGGAAATTTTCCAAATTGAATTGCAATAATCAAAATTCAATTTGAAAAATAATTAGATTTGAATTTTTCTTATCTCTCGAAATTCAAATTTAAATTTATTAAAGCTCAAGGATTTATGCTAATTATTATCAAACCAAATTTCATAAGATTCTTTATTGCAATCAAATATATTATGCACCAAATAAAGGTTCCTTTTACCTTATTACTCAGTACTTAATACTATCCAAAAATAAATATTATTACTGCTCAAAACTCAAACTTCAACGCTTACCTCTATCCCATGTGTGCTTGGTCTTCATGCTTGAAATACCATAACCTTTATCAACGTGTCAGGGCTTACCTTTATCAACATGTTAGGGCTTATATCAAGGCACGTGTTAGGGCAATACAACATCTTGGGTAGATGTTTTTCATGCAAGAATCAAGGGCATTATTCATAGGAAAATTTCCTCTATATCTTGCTTTGTTCGATGGTGATTCCTTCACCTTAGGCAACAACAAACCTTCCTTAGGCAATTACAAACCTTCACAAATGCTTAGACGACTTCAAGTGGCTCCTTAGAAAATTTCAAACTAGCTTGTACAACCTTAGGTAATTTATTTTAAACCTTAGGCAACGTCAAGCTTCTTTAGGAAAATCTACTACATCTTCAAACTTTCTGGTTCTCTAGTGACATGGTTTTATTATCCTAGGTAACACTATGATGTCCTCTAAGTTTTGTCTCTCAAAAAATGTTGCTATATCCAATTTGCTTTTGCTCTTTGAATTTTTGTTGGTCTTTTCCTATGACGGTTGCAACAATTCTTCTTGTGCTTTTTAGAACATATATCCACCCTTATTTACAACAACCTTATCCTTTCAATTCTTGTTGTTGCAATTTATTTTGAAATTTTTTCTACTTCTTCTCAAGTGTTTTTGACCACTTTTTTCTATCTCTCTTCCCAAGAAAGATATAACTAAATGTCTCCTCAACTTGGGTGCAAATATCATCCCTATTTTTTATTTTTCTATCAAGCAAATATTCTTCAAATATTCATGTTAGAGTTATTTTCTCTGATGCTAGTATTCAAATTGTAATTTTTTCTTCAAATATTCTCACTCAAAATGAGAATAAAAGTGGTTCTAATGGCATAATTATCCAAGCTTTTTATTGGACTGAATGTCAATCTGTTAAATAGTTCTACCAAGATTCTTGTGTAGCGTGAATGTTAATGTTGTAGACAATTATCTAAGCTACTTGTATTGATTGTAGTTCTCTCTACTCAAGGTACCACTAATGGCTTTTTAGCCAGATTATCATAGGTCTCAATATTTTTGATCAAATATAAAATTCAATATTTGAGCATTCAATATAAATGGCTAATGTCAATGAATATAATATTCATGAAAATAACAACAATAATATGAAATAAATGGCCAATATCATTCATGAAATAACATGAAGAAAACTTACAATAATATTTCTCAAACTATATACAAGCTTCAATATCTTCAATGCTTGAATGAATTACATTTCATGGAGCTTTATATCCATAATATAACCTTAGAAAGGTAACTATTCAATACTTGACTATTGCAAGCTTCACATATCTGAGAGATGCATCCTTTCCTATTCCATACATAAGACAAATATCTCATGTCCCTTCACTTTACATCTTGCCACTTGTATACATGACTCTTGGCTTTACATTCACTCTTGCACACTTTATGACACTTTGCACTCTCCTTCACACTCCATACTTGCACACTTTATTACATAAGACTTACATATTTCTCACTCATGACAGTTGTACACATCCTACACATAGACAAAAACATAAGGGGAATAAAAATCACAATTCTAAACTATAGACTCACACCCTAATCTAATATTTACAAATTTAAATTTGTACCATAGGGTAAATTTAAATTTCTACAAAATAATGTAACATTATCCAACATGAATAACCCTATGGTTATCTCAAATTTTCCTTGAATTAAAATATAACAACCTATCAACAGTTCTATGGTATTTAGAATTGAGCCATTAGGCCCCAATAGTTATTATCACTATCTAACAAAAATGCTTTTATCATGAATTATGTTGTTAGTCTTGATGATATCACAATGCAAATTATCATCTTATCATTCAATATTTTGATCGCTTGTAGTGTTAGTACACTTCTTGACAATTGTCTTATGAGATCCTTGGATTTGATAAAGATGTAGGGATATCTTGTTCTAGTTGTAAAGATAATATTATTTTAAAAAATCCAATTTGCAAGCTATTCCATGCTTCTTCAATGCCTTCTTCACAAAAGGCCATTCACCCTACAAATGCTTTTCTCTATGCTTGGGAATTGAGTGGAAATGGAATTGATATTGAACATACAATTTTTATTTCAAAATGTAATGAATGACTTGCACTTGAATAGTTCCCTTTGTACTTAGGTAGTGTTCACCCTTATTGGTTCCTTGTCTTGAAGTGATTAATAGAAAGAACTTAATTTGTATAATTGTATGGATTATTTCAATGTATCCAAGGTTTTAGACTTGTTATATATTTGGAATCATACCAAACATTGTCATGTTATATTATATTTGATTGTGTGAAAAACACATGTTCTTGTTCTTATTGTTCTTTTCTTCTTTCTTCAACTTGATTTTATTCGACTACATTAATTTGATATACCTTTTTCCAACTCCAATTTTGATTTTCCAAAGATGACTTATTTTTCTGTTAGTTAATCTCTCATGAAGATGATCCATTTTTTAAAGGAATATGCCAAAATTCCTTCATAGTGTGTCCATTTATACCACAATGTTCACATGTATTTTGCATGTGGAAAGCACCTCCTTGAGAATCATTTCTCTATATTTGATATTTTTTAAAATTATTTTTTTGTTGGAAGCATTGTGGAGGTCTCATGACTATTTTGAATGGATGATTCCCTCCTTGAATTGTAACTAGTAATTTTTTTTCTTCTATTATATTTTAGGTCTCTACTTTATAAAGTAGGTTCACCAAATTCTCAAAGATTAGTGTTTAATTAGTAGTATTTAGTGTAGTCACAAATACATTGTACTTCAATGGGAGTGGTCTCAAAATTGCAGGAACTAACATTTCATTAGATACCTAAGTTTCTAATGCTTGCAATGATGCTCACAACTATACAATTCTCATCACGAATGATTCCATATTTTCTCCACTCTCCATATTTAGATAATGGAGCTAGATTTAGAGGAATAAAATATGATTTTAATTCTTGGTTTTGGATGATATTTCCAACTTCTCCCATGCATCCTTGGATGTGCTTGTATCCCTAATGTATGCTTAAACCTCACCTACTACTTTAGACATGTTTATTAGTCTTTATTTTCTATATGCCTTTTAAAACTTTATTTGATCTTCCTATTTTATAGTAGGATGGGTGATGCTTTCATCTACTATTTTCCATACTTCTTCAAACTGAAGTTTTTTCATGATATTGGCATTCTAGATAACATAATTATTCCCCTCAATAATTGATAACCTAACAACAAGAACTTTGGTGCTCCATTATCCATAGTAGTCCTTTATAAAATTTGGATATACTTTGTGTAGACACCAAAACAGCACCAATCCGATTATGTGACTGCAAACACTGATCGCTTTGACAAACACAGCCCCCAGGGCAGCCCTCAGAGGTTAAACAGTGGTCTTAACCACTTTCATAGCAATTTTGTAAGGTCAAGAAGCAATTTGGCACACTTGGACACTTTGCCCAGTATTCGTCTCACCCAGGGACGAATTCAAAATAGAATCCGTCCCACCCCAAGATGAATTCTGAATCCGTCCCTGGGTGGGACGAATTCTAAGCTTAACGGGCAAAAAGGCAAATGGTGCCAAGTGGCAGCCCGCAACGCTCGCTTAAGGACTCCCGCCTTGCACGCGTGTGTAGGTGGACAGAGGGGCCGTTAGAAGACTCATTACAAAAAGCATTTATCAAAGCTCAAGTCAATGGAGGACTCCCCTCCCTCATGGGAAGACAAGACTGCCACATGGCGCCTATGGCCAACACATGGCATTTGTGCTTCCCTCCCAAAAGAGACCCCTTGGGTCTATAAAAGGTGGGACTTTTCTCACCCAAAATATACAGGTTGAAGGAGTTTTCAAGCAACGAAGTGCTGCCGAATTGAAGACCCACTTGCATCCCTTTTGGTTCACCTTCCCACATCCACCAATCTCTTTTGCAAGGGAGGTTGTTGGGTGGCCTTTGGAAGCTCGAACCTTACCCAAATCCAACGCATGGACACCTGAACCAACCAATTCGCCGACCCCCCAATCCTAAGAGGTTTTGGGCCCATCCCTGGTGGATTGGCTCCAAAATCAAGTGCCAACGGTGGGAGGCCCACTTGGGCACCCCCGCACCTCCCAAGTCCTATTTTTAGTTTTTGAGCATTTTAGATCATTTTTTAGATTGCATTTTGTGTTATTAGGTTTGATTAATCCATAGCTGCAATTTTGTAACTTTTGGTCCGATTCTAGGATGTTTTGTATTGCTTTGTCGTTTCGCTAACTTGCAGGTGTCAAGGTCAAATTCCCGAGGGTGGAGGCCAAATTGGGAAAATCCGACCATCTGGGTCGTCCCAAAATGGCCCCAATTACATAACCCCCCTGTTTGCAGGCATTTTGCAGGTCTCGAGATCCGACATTGGAGCAGCAGCAGGTCGGTTTCTTCAACACAGAAGAATTCGTCCCACCCAGGGACGAATTGCAGTCAAAATTCGTCCTGCCCAGGGACGAATTCCAGTTTAAGGTGGATTGGCCAGCTGCCTCAGTGGCAGTGGCCTTCTGGTAACTTTTCTTACCTTCTGTCAAGTTTTGAAGCCATTTGGACTCACTGTAATTACTGTTTTAGGCAAATATTTACATGCATATTTCGTTAGTTTTAGAGAGCAAACGCTTTTCATTTGCAGCAGGTGCTACTGACATCTTGGTCGTTTCTTTGTTCGCAGGAGAAGCAGCAGAGGCGAAGAACTCATCGACATCAGCGACGACATCATCTTGGCCCGCCCATTGCAATCGTGGGCACGCGAAAAGAGGAATCATTCAGTGATTGTAATCAAACTCTATTTGCGCTCCTAGCCCCTGAAAAGGGAGGAGACGTCATTGTAACAGAGATCAAGGGATATTAATGAAAGGGCTGTGTTTTCTCTATTTGATTGTGTCTCTTCCAATGTGTTTCTTTTCCATTTCATGCAATTTACATTTCTAGGACTTAAGCGTACTTAATTTTGAATGCAATCGCACTTGGTGTTTCCTTTGCCCGAAATCTCGTGCTTTCAGTGGCGATCACGGTGGGACCTCGTTCCCCGGTTTTTAAAATCACATAAACTGATCAAAGTTTTGTGTTTGTGCTTGACAGTACATTTTTTTTGTTGCAGACTGCTATTCGTCTCTGACAGGGACGAATTCTTTTCTGCAATTCGTCTGACCCTGGGACGAATTCAAATTCGTCTCTGGGAGGGACGAATTCTGTTCTGCAATTCGTCTCCCAGAGGGACGAATTCCTGTCTGCGGATTTTCAGAGCAGAAATTCAGAGACAATAGGAGCAGGCAGAGAAGAGGTAGGGATTTTTATCATCTCTGTTAAATTTTTTGTTTCTGTTTCTGTTTCTTTAATTGTTTTCATTTAATCCTGCATTGCATTAGGAAAAGTCATGTATGCTTGTTTCATTTTTGTTGAATAAAACGAATCCCACACACATCACGAAACAATTTTAAACCAAGGAGCTGGTCGTAAGACCCCAGCCCTTGATCAAGACCATTGGTGGATTTCATCACCACCTTGGCTTGATTTGCATCCATTTCCCGATTGTCAACTCGTTGTTAGGCGTAAATCCTGACGAAGACAGACCGAGCGTAGCTGGGGTGATTCCCATGCGCGCGAGGATAAGTTTTCTATGGTAGGTGCCATTAACAGGACAATCCCCCTTCCGTACCGCCTACGTACCACGTACCTTCTGCTCTCACGTACCTATAGTCTCCCTCTCGTAAGGGCGGGTATATAGAGAGGTTGGTATATTGGCTCGGTTGGTATATTGAAGGGGCGACCTTTTGGGAGTTATAAGAGCCTACATGATGCATTTAAACGTTCTACAAAACCTACAAAAACAAAAACAAAACATCAAAATGCACTAAACCAGATTTAGGGCACACCAAGAATCCTTAAAAGAGATAATCACGGTTTTGTGAATGTGTGTGTTTAATTCTGTTTAGTGTAGACAAAAAAAATCATTAAAAACAAAGATAAAAAAATCTACGCATTTTGTCATTTTCTCCAAAAAGCTCCAAGGATTCCCGTAATCGCTTGGTCACTCCAAAATGCCCCAAAGGTGTCCATGAACCCTTTGGTCAACCCAAAAGCACCCCAAATGTGCCCATAAGTGATGCAGGACCATCCAACAAAATATGGGAAATCTTACATTTTTCCCTAAATTTTAGTGCATCTTGTCGGGGCCATAACTTCTCAACCGTAGCTCCGATTGACTTGAAATTTTACAGGGAGTTAGTTGGGATAATTTTAAACAAATATGATTCCCTAGAATCCTATTTGCCCAGAAAAGTCAGTTTTCGGGGCCAAATTCCATCATCTAGTGCCCCGAAATTAGGTTTTAAAATTGGGCACGCAATTCTATGCACTTTTTGAGTTGTTCGGATGTCAATATCTCCTAATGTATTTAGAGCTAGGACTTGAAACTTCATTTTTGTCTTATCTACTATAAGAGGGATGCACACGCCAATTTTGGGCCCCATCTAGACTCATTTCAATTTTTAGGGTTTTTAGAGAGACATCGTCATGGTGCTAACCCGTAGCCAAGCCCAATCACGGGCGGAGGCTATGGGGAATATCCCAGGAGGAACAAGTCACCTCCATTACAATCCCAAGGATTTGGTCATACCACCTTGGCGACCTAACACACAATGCAGTCCCCTCCACACCTTAAAGGAAAGGGACTACAGGGACACCTCTTCGAGGAGCACTCCTATTCAACATAGCATTCAACACACACCCTTCCATGAGGGGTATAGTCATAAGAGAGCTCCCTTAGATGCTCGCTATGAGCGGTCATCGCACGATGAAGTGCTAGGTCAACATAGGGTTCGATGGGAGGAACCACATGATTACATTACCCCTCCACCCCCACTAGTTGTCAGGACTACAAAGACAAATCCAGAGCACAAGGCTCTTCGGGCAGGGCGAGATAGCTCCGTCCACCCCTTTTTCACTTATGAAAGAGAGCACGAGGAAGACATCTACCTTCCTCGAGAGCAATATACCGTGCGGGAGCAATACGCCTTCGCACCTGCTATCTATCAGGACCACTCACCGAGGCCAAAGCCCCGAGAGAATGCTGCTACCCCTAACAGAGGGATGTGTCCTATAGAGATCTTGGATCACTACGACCGAGATTTTTATCTAAGAGAGGCGTCTAGGCCTTCTAGACATGAGGCGGTGGGACCAACTATCGTAGAATCTGCCGAATATATCACACATCTCAAGCAACTCACGCAACTTGAGCTCGAACGACTACCGTTAGAGGAACCGTACCATATTAACGAAGAGCACCTTCAACGCCAGAAGGATGAGCTGTTCCAACACACTATGCAAGAAAGGACTCCAACCCCTCACATGCATAAGACACAGTATTTTGAGTGGCACAACCCATGGGGGGAAGACAAGTCATCGCGACCTCATCAAATGCTACCCCCAACACCTCCTAGACAGGAGCGGGAGGCTACTCCCCCGATTCCTCGAAGCACCACAAGAGAAGACTCCAACCCCTCACATGCATAAGACAAAATATTTTGAGTGGCACAACCCATGGGGGGAAGATAGGTCATCGCGACCTCATCAAAAGCTACCCCCAACACCTCCTAGACAGGAGCGGGAAGCTACTCTCCCGATTCCTGAAGCACCACCCCCGACGCCTCCTAGACATGAATGGGAGGCCGCTCCTATAACCAATGACGGGTGCCTTCCTCAGACATCCACCCAGGCTTATGAGCCACCCTTAGAAATTCATCAAGAAGCCTCTAAGGAATCAGAGCACGAAGAAGAGCGGGATGAACTGCCCTACCAAGGCATGGGGGGTGCCATCTGGCCACCCCTCCATAAGCCCCAAGTTCCTCAACAAGAACCAACCAAAGAGGAGGAGTTCAAATCTCCCGATACATGCAAAGCACTAGAGCACTTAGAGTTGGTAGAGGCCAAGATTTTGGAGCTCCCAAGGCCCAACTTACATAAGGCTCCTTTCGAAGAGGATCAACCTTTAACCATAGGGCTACCTGATGATGCAGTCCTCCATGTCTCAGAATCTCCAGATTCTGATGAGCTATACACATTGTCCGAAGGTGAGGATGAAATAGACATAGCCCACAGCAATCACATGCGACAACATCGACATCCCATAAAAATTGAAGAAGCATGTCAACAGATAAACATAATACTAGGGCATGAGTGGCGCGTTAACCCACCGCAGTGGGACCAAGCATTACATCCACCACTTTGGGCACACAAAGAGCAACTTCCACCAAGAGACATCATAGCAACATCAGTGCCGCGACGGACCCTGTCCTCATCTCCGTGCATAGGGCCGATCCATTCATGCCCATACCTCTAGAGCCAGATCCGGAGTGCAAAGACCATCAAGTCAGGGGTACCTCTATCCCCTGAAGAACCATAATCCAAACCAAAAAGCTCCAAGGATTATCGCAATCTCTTGGTCACCCAAAAAGCTCCAAGGATTATCGCAATCTCTTGGTCACCAAAAAGCTCCAAGGATTATCGCAATCTCTTGGTCAATCCAAAAAGCTCCAAGGATTATCGCAATCTCTTGGTCAATCCAAAAAGCTCCAAGGATTATCGCAATCTCTTGGTCAAATCCAAAAAGCTCCAAGGATTATCGCAATCTCTTGGTCAATCTAAAAAGCTCCAAGGATTATCGCAATCTCTTGGTCAACCCAAAAAGCTCCAAGGATTATCGCAATCGCTTGGTCAAAAAAAATCAAGAAATTCAAAAAAACAAAACAACAAAAATCATCAAAAACAACAAATATTTGCATCTCAATTCTAGGCATACTCAAATTCATCATAAAATTCATATTCTCGCACCTCATCTTCACCTTCACCAAAAACAATCCATCAAAATTACAAAAATATGTAGTTGCATTAAGCATTGCATCCATACATTGCATATTTGTGGTCGTATAGGTCAAAGGCACCATAGGTTGTAATAGCTCTCCTAGTCCATCTTGTTCCACACTGTCTCATTTTACAAAAACAACAAAAACACCATGCATAACTTTTACCACACTACAGTCGATGGTCCTGGGAATGTACCAAGAGTTTCAGTGATTCACTCATCATTTTCCTCTTTAGCCATGTAGTGTATCAAGTCGAACAGATTTTACGAAGGTAGAGTCATACTTGAAATACACCTTGTTACGTAACATCCCAACACAAATCAAAACACTAAAATTCCCAAATTGTGTGAACGAAAGACGAAACCTCCAAAATAATCTAGGTCACCACAAGCGAAACGGTTATCTTGCTCATCCCCCTGTGCGAATGACCCCTAGAATGCCGAGAGTTGGCAAAAGGACAAGCATCCTCCCTACCCAATTCCCTAAGAATCCCTAAAGTTCTCAATAGTTGCAAAACACAAAAAATTTGCAAAATGTCAAAACTCCAAATTTGACAAACTACAGTGCACACATCAAAAGGCACAAACAACAGTGATTTTCATCACTCCATATCCCCAATCCCTTGCTCAAAAGAAAAACAAATCAAAATAAACAGTGATCTCATCACTACAATGAGCAAGTATCCCAATACAATTGAAGAAAAGAAGGGAGTTGACCTTGAATCCCTGGAACTCTCAAAGATTCTATAGGTCATAAGGCAAGCTTCAGTACCAATTTGGTTGATAGCCTATCGGTAACATAAGTAAGCCTCCCGCATGACGATATATCTATCACATTAACTTGCGTACGGATCAATGTTTGCATGTGGATGAGCTAGCTTATGACATCCTGGATTACACCGCAGATTAATCTTAGTACATACAACAAAGGAATTCGTGGAGCTAATTAGGTGATCCTCAAGACAGGTTCGGTTGAAAGCCCATCTGCACTGGCGGTATCCTAACAAATACCACTAAATGAACTCAATTGCACACACAGGGATGTGAAATAACTTGGTCAAAAACAAGTCCGATTCATACCTTGTTCAAAAGTCTTGTAAGATAAAGTACAATCATGGCTAGTGAGTTAAAACCGTCTGAGTCTCGTAAAAACTTAGCTACATTTCTAAACCAACTGCGCTACTTTTCATCCTTACAATACCATCAAAAAAAATACAAAAATAGAAAAACCACATGTATACATACAAAGTCATGCATCACAACAATCGCCTAAAAACAAAATAACAGAGTTCTAAACAGTCCTTGGTGCCATAGCCAAACATCACAAACCCCATTCATCCATTTCATATCTCGCATATCACATATAAATCAAAACCATTTGCATTCATCATAGCATATGCATCCATCAAAATAAATCAACATGCATACATCCATATTCATCAACCATCATGCACAAGATCAAAGAAAATCAAAACAACAAAAACAACAAATAAATGCAACACAAAAACAAAAAGCAATAAACATTGCCGACACAAGTGCTCTTGCACTTAACCTCTTGGCATAGCAAAATTGATGTGAGGTTTCACATTGTCACTATCCTACTCCCTAAGAAGGCTACCATAGCCGGACTCTCCACGAGGAAGATGGATTTTCGACAATTTCATCCCCAAAACGTCAAAAAAAAATTTCCAAAATAATCGGTTTTTTAACAAACTCTTGCACTAACTGTACGGTCGTGGGTCATAATCACTTTTCCTACTCCCTAAGAAGGCTTCCATTTTTTCCGTCCACGGATTGCCGGATTTTCGAAAATTTAATCCCCAAATGGTGTCACAAAAAAAAAAACCAACAAAAAACAAAGCAATAAGCATTGCCGGACACAAGTGCTCTCGCACTTAACCTCTTGGCAAAGAAAATCGATGTCGAGGTCCAAATTATCGCTCTCCTACTTCCCCAAGAAGGCTACAATAGCCGGACCGCTCCACGGGAAGTTAGATTTTCGATGATTTCACCTCATTACGACATCACCAAAAGGGTTAACACCCACCAAAAATAGGTCCAAATGTTGGAAAAATTGCACACGCTTAACGGTAAACCCTCTAAAGGCACCCTTGCACAAGTCATCTTGGGTCAAGCGACTCGTCGCTTCTCTCACGAAGGTCATTCCCTCATCGATTCGTCGCTTGAGGGGGTAGTCACACTTAGTCACCAACCAACAATCACACACCCAATTAAGGAAAACGACATGCATTCAAAGAATCATTGACAAAGACAATCACGCTCCCGCTTGGGGCATTAAACAAGCAACAATCAAATCAATCAAACACTTGGCATTTCGTGAATCATGAACACAAGGTTCCCCCTGAGGATAAAAACGCCCTTCACTTGTTCATGACCGATCAATGTCTAAGTTCAAGTCACACCTCACCAAAACAGGTTAATACTTGAAATCAAATTCCTTAGCTCGTCGAAGCAAGGATTCAAGAATGCATGCCCTTTCCATACTTGGGGCATCAAAAGTTGGTTAGGTTACCAAGAAACCCTAATCATTAGTGCTTTGGTTATCTATTTTTGCTCAAGACTGCGTCACCCGCAACGCTTCCCAAAAAGGGGCATCTGTAGACACCAAAACAGCACCAATCCGATTATGTGACTGCAAACACTGATCGCTTTGACAAACACAGCTCCCTGTGGCAGCCCTCAGAGGTTAAACAGTGGTCTTAACCACTTTCATAGCAATTTTGTAAGGTCAAGAAGCAATTTGGCACACTTGGACACTTTGCCCAGGATTCGTCTCACCCAGGGACGAATTCAAAATAGAATCCGTCCCACCCCAGGACGAATTCTGAATCCGTCCCTGGGTGGGACGAATTCTAAGCTTAACGGGCAAAAAGGCAAATGGTGCCAAGTGGCAGCCCATAACGGTCGGCTAAGGACTCCCGCCTTGCACGCGTGTGTAGGTGGACAGAGGGGCCGTTAGAAGACTGTCACAAAAAGCATTTATCAAAGCTCAAGTCAATGGAGGACTCCCCTCCCTCATGGGAAGACAAGATCGCCACATGGCGCCTATGGCCAACACATGGCATTTGTGCTTCCCTCCCAAAAGAGACCCCTTGGGTCTATAAAAGGTGGGACTTTTCTCACCCAAAATATACAAGGTTGAAGGAGTTTTCAAGCAACGAAGTGCTGCCGAATTGAAGACCCACTTGCATCCCTTTTGGTTCACCTTCCCACATCCACCAATCTCTTTTGCAAGGGAGGTTGTTGGGTGGCCTTTGGAAGCTCGAACCTTACCCAAATCCAACGCATGGACACCTGAACCAACCAATTCGCCGACCCCCCAATCCTAAAAGGTTTTGGGCCCATCCCTGGTGGATTGGCTCCAAAATCAAGTGCCAACGGTGGGAGGCCCACTTGGGCACCCCCGCACCTCCCAAGTCCTATTTTTAGTTTTTGAGCATTTTAGATTATTTTTTAGATTGCATTTTGTGTTATTAGGTTTGATTAATCCATAGCTGCAATTTTGTAACTTTTGGTCAGATTCTAGGATGTTTTGTATTGCTTTGTCGTTTCGCTAACTTGCAGGTGTCAAGGTCAAATTCCCGAGGGTGGAGGCCAAATTGGGAAAATCCGACCATCTGGGTCGTCCCAAAATGGCCCCAATTACATAACCCCCTTGTTTGCAGGCATTTTGCAGGTCTCGGGATCCGACATTGGAGCAAGCAGCAGGTCGGTTTCTTCAACACGAAGAATTCGTCCCACCCAGGGACGAATTGCGATCGGAATTCGTCCCGCCTGTGGACGAATTCCGGCTTAAGGTGGATTGGCCAGCTGTCTCAGTGGCAGTGGCCTTCTGGTAACTTTTCTTACCTTCTGTCAAGTTTTGAAGCCATTTGGACTCACTGTAATTACTGTTTTAGGCAAATATTTACATGCATATTTCGTTAGTTTTAGAGAGCAAACGCTTTTCATTTGCAGCAGGTGCTACTGACATCTTGGTTGTTTCTTTGTTCGCAGGAGAAGCAGCAGAGGTGAAGAACTCATCGACATCAGTGGCGACATCATCTTGGCCCGCCCATTGCAATCGTGGGCACGCGGAAAGAGGAATCATTCAGTGATTGTAATCAAACTCTATTTGCGCTCCTAGCCCCTGAAAAGGGAGGAGACGTCATTGTAACAGAGATCAAGGGATATTAATGAAAGGGCTGTGTTTTCTCTATTTGATTGTGTCTCTTCCAATGTGTTTCTTTTCCATTTCATGCAATTTACATTTCTAGGACTTAAGCGTACTTAATTTTGAATGCAATCGCACTTGGTGTTTCTTTTGCCCGAAATCTCGTGCTTTCACTTTGTTTGCTTAAATTGCCTCAAAAACTCTTTTCAATGAATATATATAATCATACACTTGGATTTTAAAATTATGATTCAATTCTCAAAATAATTATTTCATAAAGTATGAAATATGGAGGTGGAAAGTATTTTCCTCCTTTCAAAATAATGTTTTTCTCTTTTCAAAAGACTTAAAAGAATAATTTTATTCTTTTGTAATTTTCTCTTTCAAATGAACTTTCAAAAACTCTCTACCTTTGTTTCTTTTTTTTCTTTCTTCTCACTATAGATGTGAGATCAAATATGTTTCCTCAAACTTGATGACAATTAAACCAACTTGAGCCCTTTAACTTCTATTCAGTTTTATATGTGTTCTTTGCTTTGGAAAATGTGATGACAAGTCCATGGTACCTTTTTGGGACCTTTGGTTGCACCTTAATATTTATTTTTCAATGTTTCCAAGGTTAATATCTATGGATGCTTAGATCATTTTCTTTTTTCTCCATTCTCAGATAATATGTCGTTATTTGCTAAATTTTATTGCTTTCTTGGATGGAATTATCAATAAGTTCTATTGTTTCGCTACTAGGGTGATATTATTCTATTCACTTGGTTTTCACTATTCATGACTATGTTATTCTTCTCATATTCATTCTTCTTCACATTTGCATTCTTATTTATGTATATGTTCTTCTTATCAAATTTCTAATCTATTTGTCAAATGGTTTTAGGGTTGCATGGATCAATTTTGCTAGATGACATGATGACATTCATAAGAGAGAAGATAGTAGGGCTATTTTAATTTCTTCTCTTGTAATGTTCTTCTAGAATATCCTCTCTTTACTTCTACTTTTCAAGATGTTTATATCCTTAGTCTTGAGTTCATTCCATTAAGACACAAGGTCTTTTCTAGATGATTTTGTGAGGAGGTATTTACCACTCTATTTGCTTCTTTCTTCTCATTGTGTAATTTTCTAAATTTGGATGAGCATTATTTTGATGCACTCATTTAAATACAATGTAAACTATTCCTTTGTTTGCTTTGATAGGTTGTTGTGTCTTGGTTGTTAGCTCCTCTTGGTTGTTGGAGGCCTTTTCCATGTGACTTGGGAGACATGTGGCTCTTCAATAATTTAATGGTGTAACTAGTCTACATCCTACTTTACTTTCTTCACATTGTAGTCTAGACTTAACTAGTGATTTTTACTAGATATCTTGAACTTTGGTTTAGTGCCTCCCATTCTCAGTCTTTCTCTTAATATTGAATTGCTTTCTTGTTGTATAATTGTTCCAAAAATATTGAAATTCCGTATTTCTTTCCTCCTTTAAATTCTACTTTATAATATCTAAATAAAATTAAATATTTTCTTTCTATCCCTCAACACGTTCTCTTGGAATGTTTAAAATATTGCAAAAGGCTTCAATTGGCTATGAGCCTTATATAATTTTAATCATTTTCAATTTTTTTTTAAATTTTCTTTCAAATTGATTTAATAGACTAAATTTTTTGTGATTCTCTTTGGATCACTTATAAATATTCTTCAATATTCTTTTCTATGTCTTTCAAAGTGGCTTATTGTTTATTTCTAAAATGATCTTGTATGGCTTCCTTTTCTTGTAACCTTTAAGGAGCTTCAAATGGATTGCTTCCTTGCAATTTTAAAGAGCTTCTATGGCTTCCTTTTTATATAACCTTTGAGGAGCTACAAATTGATTCCTCTCTTTCCTTAATATTGCTTGGTTGTTTACTTTTAGGATTTTGCCTTTGAATTTTCCACCATTATATCTTTTTAATTATACAGTAAAAAATTTCTTCATGGTGAAAAATTTATACAGGGTAATTTTTACCCTTGAAACTTATTTTTTCAAACTTCAAAACTTTTCTATTAAACATAGTTATATTTTCGCTAGCTCTGTGTCAAAGCTAGAGGAGGATCAAAAGGTGAACTCTTTCTTCCTTCTACTTTCTCCGATACCACATGTTAAAACTCAACATTCCGATGATTGATTATGAAAATAATTGATATTCAAATACATAGGATGCCTAATTTAGGTATAAAAAATATTCAAACAAACTTATAACTACATTGTTTTAAACTACATGCATGTACCTTGTGAGGGGTGGTTATACCACTTGATTTCTCACATGGTCTATGATGTAATAACTCCTAATATCTACTTTTTATTTCTTTCATTGTGATCAAATCTTGGATTTCTTGTAAGTTATTTTATGATAAGTTCTATGATATGGTAAATGGGATGTATATTTTGAATGCAATCTGTAGCAATTAAGAATTCTTGTTTTAACTATTTGAATGATTCTATAGCTACCATAGTTTTTTCTTGAACAAGAATGTAGCGACCTGTTAATTATGTAGACACCAAAACCTAGCCACTTGTCATCCATCCTGATTTTCCTACCATTTCCACCCTTTATTTACATATATTTATATATATTTAAATATTAATATTTTATATATTATACTATATATATATATATTTATATTTAACAAATATAAATTTATATAAGTTAATTAATCCTAGCCATATGATTTCACTTAATCCTATCCATCCATCTACACCAATCTATGCCACACCCCAGATTGAATATCCACCCTTCGATATGCTTTTATCTCAGCCACATGATTAGTATCATTGAAACCCTAGCATACCCTAATATGGATTATTAATAGGAGCCATTTTTATGGCTCAACCCCTAAAGGCCTGAATCCTAAGAATTTTCCTGAGCAATTCGTCCCCTCGAAATCCTTGAGTCCTTGGCTACCTAAGTTTTATTATTATATCCGAGCACTCTCTCCTTCCAATTTCACTTGACATATCCTCTACATCCATCGCTGACCCTCTTTCCCTATCATATGTGCTTTTGCAGGATTTCCCCGTAGCCACTGAATACCTTTGAGAACTTTCTATCATAACAGAGCACCTATGGGTGCTTCCACTCTACCACCAAGCATCTTTGGGTTCCCTCCACCATTATCGAGCACCCATGGGTATTTCATGCAGCCATCGAGCACCCGGGGGTTTTTTATGCAAGAGTTCTAAAGCCCCCATAGCCTTCGGATGGTGCTAGGGCATCACCACACCAATCCTCTACAACACAATACATTATATCAAATAATAGTAGATAAGAAAGGTAAATATTTTTATTGTTATTTCATTTTATGCACTTTCAATTATGTTCATGTTATTTACATCATATAGCTAGGCTTTCTATATTGATTATAGAGGGACTCACACTGTGAAGCCCTCACAGTTGCTACTAACCCATTTGTTATTTTTATTGTGTGCATATCTAGAAGTGTTACATTAGCATTATGCAGTTGTGTAAGTTGGAGTGGCCTAACATCGAATAACTAAAATCCCACTCACTTATGTTGGGAGAAAATATGCATTTTGAGACACCACTAGTGTTATTTACTAGGGTTTCGAAGAACCCTAGGTATTATAAAATATGTATCAAATAATTCAAGGATTTTTATTGTAACAATAGAGTTTTGAGGCTATCCCCATTAATAAAAATAATTCATTATGCAATATTGTTCTTCTTGAGTTCAATTTCATATCTTTGTTATTTGGTGTTGCATTTTTATCTTCACAAATAGCAATCATGGTGGGACCCACTAAGGGTTTATTTTTATGATTTGCTTTACTAATTTATTTTCTATTTTTAGTCTTGCATTACAATATTTTTAGAGGCACGAATCGAGCATTTTTCACTGGTTAGGGTTTTTGAAGACTTGTAGGAAGTTGCAAAAGGTGTGCGAATGCCCGACGATGCTTGAGGGCTATCCAAAAATGCCCAGGAGCATTTTACAGAGAGTTGGAGTAGAAACATAGGTTGTTTTTTTTATCAAGCTCCTAGCACCAGTTCTTAGGTTCCATCCATTCCATTCAACCTTATCCATTTTTCCCATAAGTCAACATAAATCTCGTTGATTTATTCACCTTGCTTCGTAATCCATAAAATATGGCTAAATAAATTCTAATTGACATAAGCCTTATTGGTATGGATCAAATTTCCTCACCTTCATTCTTTTCTAAATTTTTCTTGTATGAAGAATTGTTAAGGGCTTCATCCAACTACATTCCTGCATCCCCTCCACCTTTGCATTCACCTTTGAATCTTGATATTTTCCATGTAGAAATAGATGAGGATAAGCCAAAGAGTTTGACGACATATTAGATGAAATTCATTTGATCCCTAAATCCCATCAGCTTGAGGAAGGTTCCCACATATCCATTGAAGATACCATCGATGTGGACCTTAGTTTAGACAAGGACAACCCCAAAATTTTTAAGCTTGGTAAAAGCTTATCACTCGATGAACAAGAGCAATTAATTGCTCTCCTCAAGATGAAAAATGGTATTTTTATATGGTCCTACAAGGACATGCCTCGTCTTGACCCTTGTCTAGTTGTCCATAATCTCACCTTACATCCCAATGCTAAGTCGGTTAAATAAAAACTTAGAACGATGCATCCTACCATTGCCATATTGGTTAAAGAAGAGCTCCAAAAGCTATTAGATATGGGTTTCATTATCCCCATTGACTATACTGAGTGGCTTTCAAATATGGTACCCGTTTATAAGCCTAACGGGGCAATACACATCTACACTAACTTTCAAGATCTCAATAAAGTGTGTCCCAAGGATGAATTCCTTCTCCCAAACATCAATACTCTTTTTGACACCTACGCTAGCCATGAAATACTTTATCTCATGGAAAATTTCTCAGGATATAACCAAATTCGAATATATCCTGGTGACCAACATAAAAAAATATTCACTACATCTTGGGGAAATTTTTGTTACAAGGTGATGCCCTTTGGCCTAAAAAATGTAGGCATCATTTATCAACATGCCATGACATATATTTTCCATGATTACTAGCATTAGATTATCAAATATTATGTGGATGATCTCTTGACTAAATACAAAACTTGACAAGAGCACATTGGTGTATTGGAGAAATTTTTTGACCGACTCCTAGAGCATAATGTAAGGTTGAACCCAAAAAAAATGTATCTTTGGTGTTACCTCAAGCAAACATCTAGGATTCATTATCTCCAAAATAGGTATTGAGGTGGATCCGAACAAAGTCAAGTACATCATGGAGATGCCTCCACCAACTAACTTGAAGGAATTATGTAGTTTACAAGGAAAGATCCAATTAATCCATCGTTTCATTGCAAATTTATGACAAATGTAGGTCATTCAATCACCTACTATAAAATGGGGTGCCATTTTATTGGATAGATGAATATCAAAAATTATTCGATGATATTAAGCAATACTTAGCTTCTCCAACAATCTTAGCTCGTCCTCGTTTGGTGTCTCATTCCATGTTTATATTTCAGCAACAGATTTTACATTAGGGATAATTCTTGCACAAAAGAACAAAGAAAATCAAGATCATTATGTCTACTACATTAGTTGAACATTGGTAAGCTATGAAACTAGATATGCTTATGTAGAAAAAATATGCTTAGCAGTGGTTTTTACTACTAAGAAAATTTGAAATTACATACTTAGTCACACAACATATGTCATAGCTAGAGAAAATCCTCTGTGTTATATGATATATCACACTTACAAAAACCCCTGCACCGCTAAATGGATAATGCTCTTTATTGAATTTGACTTAGAATTCATTAGGCAAAAATCCATTAAAGGTCAAGTAATAGTCGATCAACTTGTAGAAACTCTACTACATAGTGATCATCCTTTAATTATTGAGCTCCTAGATGATTCGGTATTTTCCATAACTGAATATGAAGAAGATGCCATTCCAAAGGAAGACATCAATATCATACTATTCTTTGATGGCTCTAAGTGTACAAAAGGTCAAGATGCTGGAGTCATGTCATACACCCCAAGGGGTCCCTATCCCCTTATCATTCAAACTCAAATTCTAATGTACAAACAACACTACAAAGTATGAAGCCTTAATATTAGGTCTTCAATCAACTATAGCTATGATCATTGAGCATATAAGGATATTTGGTGATTCTCAACTTGTCGTTAAGCAAATAAATAGAGAATACCAATGCAAATAATCTACCATTAAGCTTTATCATGAATTAGAAATGAAATTTCTCTTTAATTTTGATTGGTATGAAATTAATTGTTTGCCATGTTCGATTAATTTGTAGATGTGACGGCCTCCATTGGATCATTGATTCAAAAATACTCCTTTGGAGAGGTACAACCCCTTATAATTTCAACGGTCTCTAAATCTACAATTGTTCGTGCTGAATCTAAAGACAAAAATAATGTCTGCTTTATACAATCAGATCCATATGAGCCTTGATCAAGCCGAATAGTAGCCTTTCTCAAGTTTGGAACACTCCCATCTGACATGTTTTGAACTTCCAAACACACTTTCAAGAAAAAGGTACCTCACTTTGTTCTCTTGGGGGATGTGTTGTATAAACATGGTTATGATGGAGTTCTCCTTCATTATCTCGAGTCTAGTGAGGCATAAAGAGCCATAGTTGAAGCCCATGATGGTACTTGTGGTGGTAATTTTAGTGGAATGGCCATTACAAAGCGTATTTTATGCATGGGTTATTATTGGCCCACAATGGAACGTGATTATTGCAATTATGTTAAACATTGCAAAAAGTGTCAAGAACATGCTAATTTAATTCATGTACCATTACAAGCTCTACAGCCTATTCAAAGCCTTTGGCCCTTTTCCCAATGGGGCCTAGATCTAATTGGTGAAATTTTACCTCCTTCCTCAAGATAACATACATTCGTCATCACATCCATTGAATACTTCACAAAGTGGGTTAAGGTAATTCCTCTAACCAGTATGACAAGACCTAGAATTGTGGATTTTATACTTCACCACATCATTTATCATTTTGGTATCCTCTCAAAAATTATCTTTGATAATGACAAGTCTTTCAAGAACAAGGACTTTCAAGCACTTTGCGATAAATATAACATTCAACATAGTTTCTCAACTCTTTATTACCCACAAGAAAATGGACAAGCTAAAGCTTTCAATAAGAACTTAATTACTATTCTCAAGAAACTTGTCAAAGAAATCCATAGAGATTGTCATACATAAATTCTCTTGGCATTATGGGCTTATCGAACAAGCATCAGTATACCTACAAGGGCAACACCATTTTCATTGGTCTATGGAGCCAAAGTAATCATACCTCTTGAACTCGAGATCCCCTCCTTACGAATTTCTTTGCAGGAATTCATAAATGATGACACTGCTAGACAAGCACGTCCTGACCAATTCACACTTATCAATGAGAGGTGAGTCAATATTTTAGAGCATTTACAAGTTTATCAAGACTGCCTAAAGTGTGCTTATAACACATGTTGAGGTGTGATTTTGTCCAGTTACAAAAATCACTCGACAACTAGGATTCAAAATCCTCTCTTGCAAAGAAAGTATACTTCTCCAAGGTTCTCACTTAATGTTTTTATGTATCATGCATATGTGCTAAAATAAGTGCTTGAACAATTCTAGTAGTTTGCAAGTAACTGATAACAAGGGGCCTGGGAATCAGGTAATTAACTTTAAATTCATCATGTGTTAAGTGTCTTTTACTCCAACTCTTTCTCTAAGCAATAATAGATAAATTTACCTTTTAATTTTGATAACTTGTGCAAATTTATTCTATAATCTCAAAACAATATCTTAATTAAAATGCTTCAAATGATTTTGAGATAAAAATTTAATCTAGCATTTTAATTAATATTAAATTTCAATTAACTTTAATAAAATCAAAGTTTATGAAATTTTAATGAAATTGATTAAATATAAACCTTAATTATAAAGTCTAAACTTTATAATATTCAAAATTTAAGGTTTATTTAATGTAAATATTTGTTCATCCAAATATGAAATTGAAATTGAAATATTCAGAGAATGAACAAATATAATAATGATTAACCCAAATTATAAGGTTTTGAAACCTTAATAATTATGAAACATAGGGTTTAATATAAAACTGATCTATGAACTTTTGAATTTTATGATATGAAAATAAAGTTCATAAAGCATCTCCTTCCCGTAATATTTATTTCTTAAATATTTATTGAATTAAATATTTAAGAACAAATATAATCCTGAAATGTAAAGTTTGGATCTTTAGATAAATTGAAACCATATTAATATAAAACCCAAACTATCTAATGAAAATTATCAATTCTAAATTCTCAACTTTATGAAATTAAAATTGGAATCAGAATAGTCATTTATCCTCAATAAATTTATTTATTCAAATATTAATTAAATTTAATATTTGAATAATAAATTTATTTATAACAAGTTTTTACCCAAGTTTGAGGTGAGTGGAAGAGGAAATCTCAAGAGGGTCGGTTCAAATCCCCCCAAAAAGCGATTGGTATCTACCAATTGATAATTTGTGCGGGGGGCCCGGGGACTTTGATGGTGTCCCCCTATTCATGGCTCTCGACCAGCACCCAAGGGGTTTTCGCTTTAAAAATGGAGTTATGTTTTAGCAAAAACCCTCGCCCCGGCAAACGCCCCCCGCCCGCACCAACATTATCACCTCCGTTTGGGGCCGGCCTCGTTGCCCCTCCTCAACTCACCAATTATTTATAACCTAGTTATAAAGTTTAAATTTATAAAAATTAAACTAGGTTAAATGTTTGCAAATTTAATATGAAATAAATTTCAAAAATGTTTAAAGTAAAGAAATAAATTAAATCTCGAAAAAACAACTATAGAATGGAATACACATAAACTTTAAAACCAAATTTATGCCTACCAGAAATCACACAATACGACAATAAAAATGGTGCAATCTTCAATGGAAATTTAATTTATTAGAACTATATCAAATCATTTTATTAAAAATTAAATACCGTATTCACGCATATTTAAATCAAAATAATTTGATATAATAGTTGGATCTTACAATAAAATCTCTGCAAATCTCTGTTATTCCAAACCCTATAGTCTTCTTCTACTCTCCACTTTTGCTCCTTCAATCATTTTATCCTTTCTCTGCCCTACAAATGTCTGACCCTGTTCTTGGATTTTCATTCTCCATTTATAGTTTGAATAATTTGTTACATGGTTGGTTCTTTCCCGTTCCATTATGGTTTCCATACAGTTGTAAAAATGAATTCTTAATGAAACCCTAATGTCACCAATACCTTTTTCAAAGGATTTAATATTTCTCCTCAATGAAACCCTAATGTCACCAACGCATTTTCAAAGGATTTAATATTTCTCCTCAATGAAACCTTGATGACCAATGTCTTTTTCAAAAGATTTAATATTTCTCCTCATTGGCATTCAAAAATTAAATTTAAGACATGTCAATGAAACCCACGAACACATCCTCTATTCAACATACTTTAATAATCCTACCAACAAGACAAATATATATATATATATATATATATATATATATATATATATATATATATATTTTATTTACATGGTGTCGATAGCCCCACGAATTTGGGCGGTTGTCCACTTTTTGTTCGCCTCCCTCCACCCTAAAATCCGCCACACATCTTCTCCACCCCTATAACCACCATGCCACAATAATTTTAAACCTTTTACGTCGTAAAGCACCGGAAAGGGACAAGCATTCAGTCTAGTGAGGCTCGAGATTTGAACCTTGGATCTCCGTACTCCTTATGGGGTTTGGATGAACCAATTGGTCTATACCTCGACCTACCAACAAGACAAATATTAATTAGAATATAAAACATTTATAAAATAACCTTCTTAAATATAATTAAATTATAAAGTTATAAAACTTTATAATTTAATTAATTTAAAACATATTTATAAAATAACAATTCTAACTATATTAAATTATAAAGTTATAAAAATTTATAATTTAATTAATTTAAAACAAGTTTATAAAATAACAATTTTAAATATATTAAATTATAAAGTTATAAAACTTTATAATTTAATTAATTTAAAACAAGACATAACTAAACATAACATACGAACATGCAACCTATATGAACACCACTATAATAAATGAAAATATATTAAAATAACACCAAAAATATATACTAAATAACAAACATATAATTTAAAGACAACATAAAACTAAAACAACATAACATAAAACAACTACAAAAACAAAACACACATTATAACATAAAACATAAAAGAACAATTTAAAATAAAACCATAAAAATATTATAACATTAAACTTTTAACATAATAAAAATAACATAACACAAACAATATTTATACAACCTAAAAGAATAACAAAATAAAGAATAACATAAAGACACCTATAAACAAATAGAACACAACATAAAAGAACAACATAAAACAAAACTTGACAAAACACAACATAACAACACCAAACAAGAAAATCACCATTTTAACATGAAATCAAATCCGCCAGTGAAACCAACCATAATACAACATTCCTAGAGATCGATTTTTTCAACACCAGATGATGAAGACAATCAACAACGAGCAAAAACATAGATTAAAACAATTTTCAAAATTCAAGTGGGTCCCCAATTTTGGGGTCGTTGTGAAGGATGTCACAACAAATGGTGACTCTGTTGGTAAATGTCCCTGGACATTTCGGACTTAAGAATCCAACTTCTAAAAACAACAAAAACCCAAATATTAGAATCATGAGCATCAATAATATCTAGAGAATGTGAACAAACCAATTCAACATGAAACAGTAGAATCATCAACATTGGCTCGGTGTGTGTAAAGTGATTTGTTCTATATCTTTGAAACCGTTCAACCTTCCATTGTCAATTTTGCATTTCAGGCTATGAAAATTTTCTCTTTTGAAGTATACCTCCACCTGGCTCTCTTCAGACATTGCTCTACTTCTAGCCAGGTGTTCATAGCCCCGGTAGAGATTATCTGAATCTCCCATATATTAGGTGAATTTTTGCATTTTGTATTTTTCATTTTAGTCTAGACCTATCTCCACTTCCAGTCAGGCATCTATAGCCCCGGTGAAGGCTATCTAGACTGTGGTGATAGATTTATCATTACTTTTCTTTGTATTCATCATTTTTTCTCTTTTTCTTTTTCCTTTTATTCTTTTTTTTTCTTTTTATCCAATAATAAGGTACTTTGCAAAAAATCCACCTGCCATTTGGGTTAGAGATCAGGTAAGGCTGAAAGAGTATATGGAATTTTTCACCTTAATTTGCAAAACTGACAACTTCATACTTCCAAAATTTCAAAAGATATTCTTTAAAGTGTTTGTAGTACTTGTGAAGCTTTTGCAATATGATTCTAATATTTCAAATTTCTTTATCTTGGTTCAAATTCATGAAGATATACACTAACATCTCATTTTCCTTTTTCTTTAGGTTTTGCATGCTTTCAAAATAGGTAATTTTGTCCTATATGACCTAGGAACAAATACCAAACAAGATCATCAAGTGTTTATTGTAACTACCACAACTACCTCAATAGAAGAAACCATACCAAAAATCTCACAAACAACAAAATGACAACTTGAATACCAAAACTGTGGCATAAGCCAGTATTATTCAAAAACAACAATGGAAACACATCCAATGATTTCACAAAACCAAAACATCAACAAACAAGCAAATAACAAAATTTCACAAAACAACAAATTATGTACAAAATAAAATAAAAACACAAAAATAAAAAAACCAAAAAGCTATTTACAAAAATATACACTATGTACAAAATGATAACAGATTTATGCTATCACCTTCCTGGATCCCAAATACGATTGGCACACTGTAAAAGACATATATGATTTGCATTCCAAGCTTTACATAAATCCAACCAAAACAAAATGAAGTGAAATGATGTAACCTTCATTTTGCCTTTCACACCCCACTGATTTAATTCAAACTTATAAGCAATTCCATGTTTAAGATTTGATCCATTAACCTTACAAGTAAATACATGATCTTCCATGATCTTATGCTTATTCAACAAGATGGGAATTTCAAACCTTGATTCATCACTTTGACCTAAATTCTCATTTTCACAAGCATATAGGATTTCTTTCAAATAAGAAGCAACTTCTGAAAATTTTAAAGAAAAATCATCATCTATGTTTTTAGGCCAATCATATTCATGTAACAATTTACAAGAATCTAGGATATTTACAAAATAAGAATCATTATAGTTTTGTATCCTAGATTGAATTGTTAATTGTTGTTGAACTTGGTTCAATAATTTAAGCATATCTTATTTTTCATTTAGCAATGCAATCTTATTTGTAGTGGGAAAATAAATCCACTTTAATTCTTGATCAACCTCCAATGGTATTTTATTATAAAAAACATCTAAATCCAATAAATGATTATACAAACTTTTACCTAATTCTTGGATGTTTGAATACAAAGGATAAGATTCTACCTTTTGTACACTTTCATTTACCATTACTTGATGAGCCATTATAGTCTTTTATTTTTCTTCATGATCTCTATCATCACCACCATCATTTCATATTCTTTCATCAATGACCTGTTTTTCAGAAGCATCAAAATTAGTCATCCAATCAAGAATATGTCCATCTTTTTCAAACCATAAATTGTGTTGATCAAACAAAGCAATAGTTTCTTTAGGATGAATAGGAAATTCTATTTCTTTGTTAGCCATACATGAAGTTTCTTCATTTGAATATTCAATACAATCATGAAAATTTTCACTCAAATCTTCAGTATTCAAGAATGAAAGAAAATAATTTACCTCTTCTTCATCTAAAATAGATGATCATAAGAAACCTTTACCATTTCTTCCCTTTCTATTACAGAATAATGTTCTACAAACTCATGTTCAAAATGATCAAATCTTGGAACCTTCTCTACTTTTGAAATTGACATGTCATCTTCCAATTGGATAGAAATTGCCAAATCTTCACGTAAGATAGAGGTTTCAACATCCTGCATATCAAGTAAAATGGAAAATTCATCAGTAGGATAATTAGAAAAAATTATTCTTCATATCTTCCCCAACCATTATAATAATCATCTTCCTGAAATATTTGATGAGATTGTATCTCTTTTTTCATTTCTTCTTTATTGTTATCTTGAGAATAATGAAAATTTTGAACATCATTTTCAATGATCTCATCCAAATTTATGGAAGGTCCTGATTTATCATGTGTTTCAAAACTAGTCCACTCTAGGACTTCTCCACTGTCTAAAAGAATATCACCTTTAGCATCTTCAATCTTTGTCTCATGAGAATGATTTATATAATTATCCAGATATGCATCTTGATGCATTTGTTCTAATGCTTGATCACTATATATTTTAAGTTGTAGAATTAACCTTTGCAACTTGTCTTAGGTGAAGCAAGTACTTCATTAGAAAGAGAGGTAAAATCATCCCATTTATTCCACCAATAATAATCATCCTCTAAAATTAGGGAGTGATGTTCAACCACTTCTTCACACTCTGTAAATTCAACAATTGAATGCTTTTCAAGTTCACCTTCATCACTTTCAAAAAAATTATCTTCAATGAAAAACTCATCTTCCTCAAGTAATAAACTTTTATGATCATTCATAATGAAATTAACTCTAGAATATTTCAATTCTAGAGCTTTAATTGTTTCATTCAACTCTATGGAAGATTCTATTCTATCATATGTTTCAAAGCTAGTTAGATCTAAAACTCCTCCAATATCTGAAGACTCATGCATTTCTACATTCTGATAAACTTGATTACTACAATCCTCATTGATGGATATTGGATTTGAAACTTGAACTTCCTCTTGAAAAATATCAAAAGTGGTTGAAAAACTAGGACATTCAATTTCATTCGATGGTGTCAAAAAATGTGTATCATGACTCATAGGTGGTAATTGATTTGAAACCTTAGGGTTAAGTAATGATAATCTACCCACATCAATTCCTCCTGAAATCAACCATTGTTCTACAACTATTGCCTCATCATAGACGCTAGATAAGGATAAATATTTAGGAAGCTTTTCTAACAACTTAACAGTAAAAGGATCTAAAGCTTCCAAGTATATTTGAACAACTTCTTCTTCTGAAATGATAAAGTGTATCTCTATTTCAGTATACAACTTATGAAACCTATCATTAAATTAACTCATGGATTCATTAGGTTTTTTACAGATAGAGAAAAATTGATTTGATAACAAATCTGTGTCAACCAATGTTCCAAAATTTTCAAGAAACATTGTTTCTAGTTGGTTCCAAGAAGCGATAGAACCTACAGGTAAATTAATAAACCAATCTTTAGCAAATTCATCCAATTTGTATGGAAACATTCTATAGAGAACATATTCCTACATAATTTGAAAATGAAACATAATGTTTTTATATGCCTGAATATGTTCTTCAGCTGTAATCGTCTCATCATGCTTAAAATGGGGTAAATCATTTTTTGCCATTGAACCAATTTTAATATGCAAGGCTATGTATGAAAATTCACAAAAATTGAATCATAACCTAATTTTCAAATTTATGACAGATTAACATTAATGCAACATAAATAAAAAAATTTCAATTTTTTTTTTTAAATAACTAATTGCACATGCTGAAAATTAAAATATTACCTTTCATGCCCTCCTTCTAGAGCCAATTTGTTGAGGTGTGTGTTGAGCAAGGTGCAACAAAAGTATTGTCATTGTTTTCAACATAGTCAGATAGATTGGTTGATGCAGTGGACAGGAGTTAAGAGGTTCTTTAGAGTATGTACAGTGATTATCCAAAAGATCAAAGTGGCCCATATGCTAAAAATCAAAAGAAAATTTCAAGGAAGAAAACGGTCGCGATATCGCAGCATGTTGAGCAAAGAAGAAAACTGTCGCGATATCACGACATGTTGAGCAAGGAATAAAATTGTCGCGATATCGCGACATGTTGAGAAGAAAGAAAAACTATCGCGATATCGCGACAAGTTTGGAGAGAAAGCGCAAGCAAGAAAAACTGTCGCGATATCATGACATGTTCGGAGAGAAAGCACAAGCAAGCAAAACTGTCACGATTTTGTGACATGTTTGGAGAGAAAGCGTAAGTAAGCAAAACTGTCATGATTTTGTGACATGTTCGGAGAGAAAGCATAAGCAAGAAAAATTGTCACGATTTCACGACATGTTCAGAGAGAAAGCGCAAGAAAGCAAAACTATCGTGATTTCATGACATATTGCAAGAGAAATAGTATGGAAGAAAAAGTGTCACGATTTCATGACATGTCACATTTTTGTGACTTGAAAAGATCAGGAATGCCGAGAAGGAAAAGTGTCATGATTTTGTGACATGTCGCATTTTCGTGACTTGAAAAGAGCAGGAAGGTAGAAAAGAAAAAGTGTCATGATATCACGACATGTCGCATTTTCACGAATTGAAAAGAGCAGGAGTGCAAAGGAGAAAAAGTGTCACGATATCGCGACATGTCGTGTTTTCACGACCCGAAGGCAAGAGAAAGAGCAAAGGAGAAAAAGTGTCACGATATCGCGACATGTTGCATTTTCGTGACTAAAGGAGGAGAGAGAAAGTAAGAAGGCAGAAGTGTCGCGATATCATGACAAAAGTAAAGAGGAAGAGCAAGGAGGTGAAAGTGTCACGATATTGCGACATGTGTTTTTGCGGGTGCAAGCAAACAAAAGAAGCAAGGAGGCGAAAGTGTTGCGATATCGTGACATGTTGTGTTTTCGCGGGTACAAGCAAACAAAAGAAGCAAGGAGGTGAAAGTGTCATGATTTTGCGACATTTTGTGTTTTCGTGGGCGAACTCCGAGAAGAGGACAAAGAGGTAGAAATGTCACAATTTCATGATAGGTCACTTTGGTGCGAGCTAATAAGAGAACCCAACCGAAATAAGATATGTGACAGTTAACTGAAGTCGGTATGATAGTTACAGGTGCAGTTATAGAAGAAGTTGATACGATAGTTACAGGTGCAGTTACAAAGAAAAATCATACAGCTAAAATAAGAAGAGTTAACTGAAGTCAGTACGATAGTTATAGGTACAGTTACAGAGAAAAATCATGTAGCTAAAATAAGAACAGTGAACTGAAGTCGAACGTCGATTATGAGGACGGTTACGGGTTGCATGCAAAAATATGGAAGCTAAAAATAGAGTCAGAACTTTGTTATAAAAGGAGGTCTGCGTGGAGAATTAAATGACTACTAAAAAAGAGTGAAAGCACTTAGGATTAAAGTGAGGCAGATTTAATATTGTGAGGAGAGCAAGAGGCATGCGAGAGGCGAGTGAGAGAGATGTGCGATATGTGAAGCATGAGGAGAGTGCGTAGGAGGCGAGCGAGCAGGGTGTGTGTTGTGTGAGAGTGAGCATTGTTGAGAAAGCAATAGACCAATTAGGGTCTTGTAAAAGTGAAGGCATCTTTATGTCAATATTCTAGTTTCAGAATAGAATTCCAAGTTGGTGCTTGGCATTAGGGGTTGGTGATCCTTCCAGTTGGTGCTAGTAAATAAGGGATTGGTGCTCCTTTCTGTTGGTGCAGATAAATCAGGGTTTGGTGATCCTTTCTTTTGGTGTAGATAAATCAGGGGTTGGTGCTCCTTTATGTTGTTGCAAATAAATTAGGGGTTGGTGCTCCTTCCAGTGGGTGCTGGTAAATTGATTGTAAAATTGGTATTTTGCAAAGGCTAGATTTGGATGGGAGTTCAAACGATCAATTTTTATGAGTAGCCAAAATTGGTGAACCTCGGTACATCTTGTGTTGTGTGATGCTCTTTTGGTATATTTGCTTTATTGAGTTTTAAGATTTCATTGTTTTGACATTAAGAATTGAAGATTTAAGTTTTTAAGAGCTACACTGATTCACCCCCCCCTCTCAATGTCATTGTGAGACTAACAATTGGTATCAAAGCTAGCTTCCCTTATCAGGCTAAATTAGCTAGGGTTGATCTTGGATTAGTATGCAATGGGTAAGAAGAATAGATCCTCCTAAAATAAGGCATCTCAGTCAGTTTCAGTTCCTATGGAAGAGAAAATTGAACTAGAAAAGATAGGAGTGAATTCTGAAGTATGTGATGAAAACCTTGAGGGTGAAGTATATCTAGAAGGTGAGTTGATCGCTACACTTGAAGAGTTGAATATAGAAAAGAAAAAGAACAAAATACTGTCCAAGAAGTTGGAAGAATATGGGGATAATATTGAAGATCTCTTCTTACAAATTCATAAATCTAAGAAAACAAAAGAAGCCTTGAAGTCACACCTGGATGATAAAGTCGATGTATGTAGCAAACGTGAAGAGGAATTTAACAAAGTTATTAGTGATCTAAAGCTGCAAGAAGAAGAGTCCAAAAGGATTGAAGAAACTCTTAGGTCACAGATCAATAAGAAAGAGATTGTTTGTCTGCAAACAAGAAGAGGAGATTGTTTTATTGAAGAAACAACTAGAAGAGGCCAATACAAATCTCAAATTTGAGAAAAGCACCGAGTTGCTAGATGAAATGATAAGGCAACAAAGAAGCCCCATGTCTAAGCTTGGTCTTAGATGTAAAGTTGAACAACCTTCATCTTCCAAATATGTAGAGAAGAAGAAGTTCACTGTTGAAGGATCGAAGCAAGAAAAGTCTAAAGTTGAATCTTCAAAAGGAAGAAAATATCAAAGGAGATCTACAACAAAGCAACCACAACAAAAGAGGTTCTATCACTCTCACTCTATTCATAATAATTCTTTTAATGGCTATTGTTTTAGATGCAACCATTATGGTCACAAGGCAATTTATTGTGGATTGAATAATAGATCAAAGAGTTATAATGATACAAATACATCTACTTTTCCGATTGAACACCATGTGCAATGTTTTAAATGTAATGGTCACGGGCACATAGCAAGGTCTTATCCAAGAACTTTTGTATCTAATCTAAGTCAAGACAGCAGATTTCATCAGACACAAAGAATGAAACATAGACAAGGAAGAAATCATGTGCATCAAAGAAAGGAAAATAATAATCCATCAAGGATGCACAAGAGACAACCACCCAAGAGAAATTTTCAAGTTCACAAAAAGGTTCAAAATAGGGATGCAGTTGAAAAACTCAAGCCCAAGTTCAAGAAATATTGGAGAAATAAAGAAGACAGGAAATCGTGTCTCCTTGGACTGATGGAGATTACTCCGCTATTGCACTAAGCAACTCCAGGTAGCACATCCTCAAGGGGAGCAACCTTGAAGTTTCATTTTAATGCTCCTATGTATTTGTTTGATTACCTGAGGATGAAAGGCAAGTAGTCAGGAAATTTGGATGACGACAATAAATGAAGAATTAGATCAGATTGAGAAAAACAAAATATGGAAGTTAGTACCAAGACCTGCAATTAAAAATATAATCAATACTAAATGGGTTTTTCGAAACAAATTGAATGAAGATGGACAGATAGTCAGGAATAAAGCAATATTGGTCTGTAAAGGCTATGCACAAGTTGAAGGTATTGACTTTGAAGAAACCTTTGCACCAATGGCTAGACTTGAGGCAATTAGAATGTTTTTGGCTTTAGCAGTTCACAAGAATTTCAAAGTTTATCAAATGGAAATGAAATTAGCATTTTTGAATGGAAAATTTGAAGAAGACATCTATATTGAGCAGCCATATGGATTCCAACTCGGTGATAATCCCAACTTCGTCTGCAAGTTGAAGAAAGCACTATATGGCTTGAAATAGGAACCCAGAGCATGGTATGCAAGGCTAGACAACTATCATACTCAACAAGGGTTCAAAAAGGGTATGGTGGACAACAATTTGTATGTAAAAATAGAGAATGGCCATCTCATTGTCCTTGTTGTATACGTAGATGATATCATGTTTGGCAGTAGCAATGATAAGTCATGTAAAGATTTAGCAAATAAGATGCAGAAAGAATTTGAAATGTCTATGATTGGTGAACTCGTGTATTTCCTCGGACTGCAAGTTAATCAAAATGAGAAGGGCATATTTATTTCTCAAATTAAATATGTGAAAGAGATGCTAAAAAAATTCACAGTGGAGGATTGTAAGCCTGTTAGCACTCCCATGAAAACAAGTTGTAAGTTGAGCAAGGATGACAAATCTCCAGATGTTGATCAAACCATGTACAGATATATGATTGGGAGCTTGCAGTATTTGATAGCTACCAGACCAGATATCTTGCAGGAAGTTTGCATGGTCACGCAATTTCAGGCTAGTCCCAAGGAGACTCATGTGACAGCCGTGAAGAGGATTCTTCGGTATCTGAAGGGTAGTATGGAGTATGGGTTATGGTATCCGAAAGGTAAGGATTTCACTCTTATTGCATATTTAGATGCAGATTAGGCGAGATGTGTCGATGACGTAAAGAGTACCAATGGAGGTGCATTCTATCTTGGAGACAGGTTGGTCACATGGCACAATAAGAAACAAGAGTCAGTTTCCTTATCCACAGCAGAGGTAGAATATATTGCAGCATCAACGTGTTGTACATAGGTTTTATGGATGAAAAAAACCCTGAAAGATCTTGGCATTAACTTCAGTGAGCCAATTTCAGTTAAGTGTGATAACATCAATGGCATTAATATCTCAAAGAATCTGGTTATGCATTCCCGCACAAAACATATTGCTATCCGATATCACTTTCTGAAGGAGAAAGTTGCAGAAGGTGAGGTTAAGTTGGATTTTGTCCCAACTACAGAGCAAATAGCGGATATCTTCACAAAACTACTGCCCAAGGAAATTTTTGAGTACCTTTGCACTAAGTTGGGAGTGGTCACCCTTCCCAAGCATTGACTAGCAATCGAGACCACATTCTCAGGGGGAGCATTTATATATTTGATTATCTTTTTGCTCATGTTTGTAATTTTTTCTAACTATAATAGTTTGTGCCTGAGAACGTTGTGCATGGACTCAGGGGGAGTTTGCAGTAGCCCTTTGGTATTATTGTCAAAGGGGGAGAAGAATTATAGGAAATTGCACGTGTTGCCAACAATTCCAAAGGGGGAGATTGTTGAGCAAGGTGCAACAAAAGTATTGTCATTGTTGTCAACACAGTCAAATAGATTGGTTGATCCAGTGGACAGGAGTTAAGAGGTTCTTCAGAGTATGTACAATGATTATCCAAAAGATCGAAGTGGCCCATATGCTAAAAATTAGAAGAAAATTTTAAGGAAGAAAACTGTCACGATATCATGACATGTTGAGAAAAGAAGAAAACTGTCGCAATATCGCGACATGTTGAGCAAGGAAGAAAACTGTCGCGATATTGCGACATGTTGAGAAGAAAGAAAAATTGTCACGATATCACGACATGTTCAGAGAGAAAGAAGCAAGCAAAACTGTCACGATATTGCAACATGTTCGGAGAGAAAGCACAAGAAAGAAAAACTGTCACAATTTCGTGACATGTTCGAAGAGAAAGCACAAGCAAGCAAAACTGTCGTGATTTCGTGACATGTTTGGAGAGAAAGTGCAAGAAAGACAAATTGTCGTGATTTCGTGACATGTTCGGAGAGAAAGCGCAAGCAAGCAAAACTATCGTGATTTCGTGACATATTGCAAGAGAAATAGTACGGAAGAAAAAGTGTCGCAATTTTGTGACATGTTGGAAGAGAAAAAGGCAAGTAGAAAAAGTGTCACGATTTCACGACATATTGCAAGAGAGATTGTATGAAAGAAAAAGTGTCGTGATTTCATGACATGTTACATTTTCGCGGTCCGAAGTGAAGAGAAAATGCAAGGAAGAAAAAGTGTCACGATTTCGTGACATGTAGCATTTTTGCGGTCCAAAGTGAAGTGAAAGATAGAGAAATAAAAAGTGTCACGATATCGTGACATGTCACATTTTCATGACTTGAAAAGAGCAGGAAGGCCGAGAAGGAAAAGTGTCACGATTTTGCGACATGTCGCATTTTCGTGACTTGAAAAGAGCAGGAAGTCCGAGAAGGAAAAGTGTCACGATTTTACAACATGTCGCATTTTCGCGACTTGAAAAGAGCAAGAAGGCCAAGAAGGAAAAGTGTCATGATTTCATAGCATGTCGCATTTTCATGACTTGAAAAGAGCAGGAAGGCAGAAAAGGAAAAGTGTCACGATATCGTGACATGTTGCATTTTCGTGACTTGAAAAGAGCAGGAGTGCAAAGGAGAAAAAGTGTCGCGATATAGCGACATATCACGTTTTCGCGACCCGAAGGCATGAGTAAGAGCAAAGGAGAAAAAGTTTCGCGATATCACGACATGTCGCATTTTCATGACTAAATGAGGAGAGAGAAAGTAAGAAGGCAGAAGTGTCGCGATATCACAAGAAAAGTAAAGACGAAGAGAAAGGAGGCGAAAGTGTCGTGATATCGCGACATGTTGTGTTTTCACGGGTGCAAGCAAACAAAAGAAGCAAGGAGGTGAAAGTGTCACGATATCGTGACATGTGTTTTTGCGGGTACAAGAAAACAGAAGAAGCAAGGAGGCAAAAGTGTCACGATTTCGTGACATGTGTTTTCATGGGCAAACTCCGAGAAGAGGACAAAGAGGTAGAAATGTTGCGATTTCAGGACAGGTCACTTTGGAACGAGCTAAGAAGAGAACCCAATCGAAATAAGATATGTGACAGTTAACTGAAGTCGGTACGATAGTTACAGGTGTAGTTACAAAAGAATTCGATACGATTACAGGTGCAGTTACAGAGAAAAATCATGCAACTAAAATAATAAGAGTTAACTAAAGTCAGTACGATAGTTACATGTGCAGTTACAGAGAAAAATCATGCAGCTAAAATAAGAACAGTGAACTAAAGTCAGAACATTAGTTATAGAGATAGTTATGGGTTGCATGCAAAAATATGGAAGCTAAAAATAGAATCAGAACATTGTTATAAAAGGAGGTCTGCGTGGAGAATTAAATGACTGCTAAAAAGGAGTGAGAGCGCTTGGGATTAAAGCGAGGCAGATTTAATCTTGTCAGATTGAGAGGCGCACGAGAGGCGAGTGAGAGAGATGTGCGATATGTGAAGCATGAGCAGAGTGTGCAGGAGGCGAGCGAGCAGGGTGTGTGTTGTGTGAAGAGTGAGCGTTGTTGAGAAAGCAATAGACTAGTCAGGGTCTTGTAAAAGTGAAGGCATATTTATGTCAATCTTCTAGTTTTAAAATAGATGTCCAAGTTGGTGCTTGGCATCAGGGGTTGGTGCTCCTTCCAGTTGGTGTTGGTAAATCAGGGGTTGGTGCTCCTTTCTTTTGGTGTAGATAAATCAGGGGTTTGTGCTCCTTTCTGTTGGTGCAGATAAATCAAGGGTTGTTGCTCCTTTCTATTGTTACAGATAAATCAAGGGTTGGTGCTCCTTCCAATGGGTGCTGGTAAATTGATTGTAAAATTGGTATTTTGCAAAGGCTATATTTGGATGGGAGTCCAAACAGTCAATTTTGAGGAGTAGCCAAAATTGGTGAACCTCGGTACATCTTGTGTTGTGTGATGCTCTTTTGGTATATTTGCTTTATTGAGTTTTAAGCTTTCATTGTTTTGACATTAAGAATTGAAGATTTAAGTTTTTAAGAGCTACACTAATTCACCCCCCTCTCTTAGTGTCATTGTGAGACTAACAGTGTGATTTTGTTCAGTTACAAAAATCACTCGACAACTAGGATTCAAAATCCTCTCTTGCAAAGAAAGTATACTTCTCCAAGGTTCTCACTTAATATTTTTATGTATCATGCATATGTGTTAAAATAAGTGTTTGAACAATTATAGTAGTTTGTAAGTACCTGATAACAAGGGGCCTGAGAATCAAGTAATTAACTTTAAATTCATCATGTGTTAAGTGTATTTTACTCCAACTCTTTCTCTAAGCAATAATAGATAAATTTACCTTTTAATTTTGATAACTTGTGCAAATTTATTCTATAATCTCAAAAAAATATCTTAATTAAAATGCTTCAAATGATTTTGAGATAAAAATTTAATCTAGCATTTTAATTAATTTTAAATTTTAATTAAATTTAATAAAATCAAAGTTTATGAAATTTTAATGAAATTGATTAAATATAAACCTTAATTATAAAGTCTAAACTTTATAATATTCAAAATTTAAGGTTTATTTAATGTAAATATTTTTTCATCCAAATATGAAATTGAAATTGAAATATTCGAAGAATGAACAAATATAATAATGATTAACCCAAATTATAAGGTTTTGAAACCTTAATAATTATGAAACATAGGGTTTAATATAAAACTGATCTATGAACTTTTGAATTTTATGATATGAAAATAAAGTTCATAAAGCATCTCCTTCCCATAATATTTATTTCTTAAATATTTATTGAATTAAATATTTAAGAACAAATATAATCCTGAAATGTAAAGTTTGGATCTTTGGATAAATTGAAACCATATTAAAATAAAACCCAAACTATTTAATGAAAAATATCAATTCTAAATTCTCAACTTTATGAAATTAAAGTTGGAATCAGAATAGTCATTTATCCTCGATAAATTTATTTATTCAAATATTAATTAAATTTAATATTTGAATAATAAATTTATTTATAACCTAGTTATAAAGTTTAACTTTATAAAAATTAAACTAGGTTAAATGTCTGCAAATTTAATATGAAATAAATTTCAAAAAGGTTTAAAGTAAAGAAATAAATTAAATCTCGGACAAACAACTACAAAATGGAATACACAGAAACTTTAAAACCAATTTTATGCCTACCAGAAATCACATAGTACGACAATAAAAATGGTGCAATCTTCAATGGAAATTTAATTTATTAGAACTATATCAAATCATTTTATTAAAAATTAAATACCGTATTCATGCATATTTAAATCAAAATAATTTGATATAATAGTTGGATCTTACAATAAAATCTCTGCAAATCTCTGTTATTCCAAACCCTGTAGTCTTCTTCTGCTCTCCACTTTTGCTCCTTCAATCCTTTTATCCTTTCTCTGCCCTGCAAATGTCCGACCCTATTCTTGGCTTTTCATTCTCCATTTATAGTTTGAATAATTCGTTACATGGTTGGTTCTTTCCCGTTCCATTATGGTTTCCATACAGTTGTAAAAATGAATTCTTAATGAAACCCTAATGTCACCAATACATTTTTCAAAGGATTTAATATTTCTCCTCAATGAAACCCTAATGTCACCAACGCCTTTTCAAAGGATTTAATATTTCTCCTCAATGAAACCCTAATGTCACCAATGCCTTTTTCAAAGGATTTAATATTTCTCCTCATTGGCATTCAAAAATTAAATTTAAGACATGTCAATGAAACCCACGAACACATCCTCTATTCAACATACTTTAATAATCCTGCCAACAAGACAAATATTAATTAGAATATAAAACATTTATAAAATAACCTTCTTAAATATAATTAAATTATAAAGTTATAAAACTTTATAATTTAATTAATTTAAACATATTTATAAAATATCCATTCTACCTATATTAAATTATAAAGTTATAAAACTTTATAATTTAATTAATTTAAAACAAGTTTATAAAATAACAATTTTAAATATATTAAATTATAAAGTTTACTTTATAATGTAATTAATTTAAAACAAGACAACTAAACATAACATACGAACATGCAACCTATATGAACACCACTATAATAAACGAAAATATATTAAAATAACACCAAAAATATATACTAAATAACAAACATATAAATTAAATACAACATAAAACTAAAACAACTACAAAAATAAAATGCACATTATAACATAAAATATAAAAGAACAATTTAAAATAAAACCATAAAAAGAATAAAACGTTAATTTTTTATCATAATAAAAATAACATAACACAAACAATGTTTATACAACCTAAAAGAATAACAAAATAAATAATAACATAAAGACACCTATAAACAAATAGAACACAACATAAAACAAAACTTGACAAAACACAACATAACAACACCAAACAAGAAAATCACCATTTTAACATGAAATCAAATCCGCCAGTGAAACCAACCATAATACAACATTCTTAAAGATCGATTTTTTCAACACCAGATGATGAAGACAATCAACAACAAGCAAAAGCATAGATTAAAACAATTTTCAAAATTCAAGTGGATCCCCAATTTTGGGGTCGTTGTGAAGGATGTCACAACAAAACCAAAGTTCATCTACATGAATTTCAAGTAGGAGATATTATCCTTAAAGAGAACCAACAAAACACCAATGCATTATCGCATTTTCATGATAAATTTGCGGTTAATTGGTTGGGTCCATACATTGTTATGCAAAGAGTGAGTAATGTTACATACAGGCTTGCCAGTCTAGAGGGAGAGGAAGAACCTGAACCACTTAATGTTATACACTTGATATATACATGGCTAATACACAAAAATATTTGCATACATTTCATTCACATCATTGCATTTCCTTTGCATATACACTTCATTTCAAAAACAATGCATTAACACACATTTCATATTGCATTTCAAATTTCACAAACATTGCATTCACACAAATTTGCATTTCATACATTCCACCACATTGCACATTTCATATTAGGGATCATTTATTAAGTTCAAGATCTTAATTGGTCCAACAAAAGTCATGTTGCCTTAATCAGGGGCACCTTCAGAACATCCTCCACGCAATTCCACCAATTCAAATTGCCATTCACAGAAACCACATTTTCATAAAATTCCAAAGTGTTTTCGGTCACTCGGCCACTCATAGTGATTTAAGAAAACTCCAAAATACATGTCGAGTTCCTATTAGGACCATCACACATATACACTAAAAAAATATTGAGTTTTGGGAATTGACTCCAAAACACTCTTGAACCACACACAATTTCACATCTTAAAAACATCTTGTGTCAAAGAGGGATAACACCATACTTGGCATAAATCTAAAATTGAAAAGGTTCATCATTTCTAGTCCCATCATGCAACATAATCTATAAGAATAGTGGGTTTTACCACTATCACAGTTGCTTCCAAATTCAAAAGACAGAGTAGTAAGGATAGGGTAATAATTCTCATCACACTTAGGGTGAGAATCTAATTCTCCAAAGCTCTAAATATTTTACATCACACACCACTGATCAATTGGGTTGTAAGGATCATACTACATTTCTAGTCAAATGGTTAACTAGTCATACCAAAATTTTAAGAGATCAAAACACAAATCGTGGACTATGGAGTTAGCCTCCACAATAGCTATAGATGCTTTATTTGTAGTGGATTATGCTCATGCATGGTGACACGTCTCTTTAAAAGAGAACTTTGACTGCACATAAGGAAAATATAGCTTCTTGGATTCATCCATAATAGGTTTACCCAATTTACTCAAGATTAGTTAATGAAATCACATGCACACACTTTGGTTCTTGATTACCTTGAGTCATTACCATGCTATTGATTCGTTAAATGAATTCACTGCACACACATTTGGTCCTAGAGGAAGTAGGCAATATTTAGTGAGTTTTTTTGATACCACTAGTATGCCTGAGTCTCTACAAAACAATCAGTTTTCCATATCTTCTTCCATATCAACATCCATATATTTTTCCATATCAACATCCATATCTTCTTCCATGTCAACATCAATGTCACTTCATGAGAAATTCATCCCATATGCCACCAAGTTTGGTGCCCCTAATTAAACAACAAATACTATAAAATGTTTAAGAAAGATCTAAACAATGAATAATCATTAGCAAATTTGTATTACATACCTTGCATTAATCATCCATACATTCTACCTTGCATTAATCATCCATAACATATCATATGAATTAATCGTCCATATAAATATACACATGCATTACATAAAAGCATTTCATAAAAGCATTGCACAAAAAGCATTCACACAAACATATAACACAAAAGGTAAAATCCATGTATATGTATATATATATATATATATTTAAATATCGCATGTACAATTAGTGCCAAAAGGTTACATACAATGGAGCACCAAGGATCATATACAAAAAGTGCATCTAGGCACTAGCTATGTCCTCCAAGAATATCCTTGTGACCTAGGAGGAGTCCTGGACCTAGAGATACGCCTAGAATCGCTATGCCTACCAACCTTGGATGCAGATGAGGTTGGAGGATCAAGAAGTGGAATATGATGTTCCATCAACCTATCCTCCAATGCCTTGATATACTTATATCAAGATTGAAAGCATGCTATGTTGACATTATGCCAATGCTCCCTCTCTAGTAGCTTTTCTTGGAGCCTCATGATCCTCTCATCCTGAGCTGTCACCATCACATCCTGCTATGATACTTATTACTCTAGCCTCACTCGGTCCTCCTCAACCCAATATAGAGGTCCATTCAGAGTTGCATTCACATCCTCTCCATCTCCATCATCTCCCCCACTCTCAAGAGTCTACCTAGCTGCACCCTTAGTCCTCCTCCTTTGACTATCTGATCGAAGGCATCATTTTCACTTTGGGGCCTCATGGGTCCCCTCACCACCACCCTCAACCTCATCCCCACCTCTACCAACCACTACTTAAGGTGGTACCCATAGTGGTTGTGTAGAGAACCATGCATTATACTCCGTGATAGTCCTTGCATCATCCACATCTAGGATATCTATCTCCTCATCATCCTCATAGGTCACCTTCCATGGATCCACACATGGTATCCATGTCTCTTCTCGATGCCTTCTATAGCACACCGGATCATTCAACTCCTACCTCAAGCCAAACTATCGAAGAACTTGTGAGAACTAAAAATACTCATCCTCACTTCAATATCTTGCATTCACCCATCTAGCCTGTCACACCCCTTGTATATGATCTCCTTTTAGGTCCACCTACTACCTTGCCATGACCTCCATATCACTTGGTTGGATGTTAGTCCAACCCACAAATCCTGGTACCACTGACTCATCTACATCGGTTGAATCGATTGTACCTCCTTGGCCATCACCCATCTCATAGCGTAGGGCTACTTCCTATCCAAGTTGTCTACTAGTAAACCCTTCGATCAAGCCACACTAAAGTACTCCCATCCCCAACACTATAATAGCAATCTACATTCTACTCCTTTCATCCCCCACCTCCTCACCTCATAGAGCTCTTCGTATGCATACGCTAATAAAGTAGGAGCCCATGCATACACTTACCACCTAGTGAACATATCGCTCACTACCCCTATCAGGTTCCAATGTAACCTACACTCGATATTATTCAAGGCTACGATGTTGGTCAAAATGAATATAACCAAGGAACTGGAGGCATCCAACTTCTTATCTACATACATGGACAAGTATGAAATACCCCCACTCTCCACCCTCACACCCTGCCAACCATCACCAAACATCTTCTTCATCTTCATCCCTCGATCACATCCAACGTCGATGTGATCCCCCTCCACTAGCACATTGAGGATGCGATACACATCCTCCAAGGTCAGGGTTATGATGGGGGATCGAAAAACACACACTTCTCAAACCCTAATTTTCATTAAAATATACTGGCAAAATACATCAAAAAAATAGCCCGTAGGCTTTACATTAACCAGCGCTCGGCTTGGTTCTTCTCTCACCCACACTCTATGTGCATTCTCCAATCCACCACCCGACTAATACATTAAACTAGGTTTTTATAGAGGCCCCGATCCTCTGAAATGTTCTTCCCGAAAATGGGTTCACCAACCCGATTAATTACAAAGACTAGGTTTTTAAAGAGGCCCCAACCCTCTGAAACATTAACACAAAAATCGAGACACCAACCCGATTTAATACCCCACTCTGCACGACCTCTGTCACTATCGATTCCGTCAAAAAACCCTACGCGACCCATCCTTTTTGTCTCCCATGCTTTTTGGTATTCGTCCGTCTTTACTGCACCCTGGGTGCCACGTGTCATTTTGCCGCCATCTCTTTCTCTTTCCTCGCCTCCTATTTTTGTTGCGATATCGTGACATTTTGGCTTCCCTGAGCCTCCTTGCCCTTTTGGTCATGATATCGCGACATGTCGTGATATCGCGACCAACTCCCGCCTTGCCTTGGATTTTCAATTTTTGTCACGATATCGCGACGTCGTGATATCGCAATGTCGTGATATTGCGACAAAGCCACCGCCTCACCTCAACCTTCAAATGATGTCATGATGTCGTGATGTCGCGATATCATGACAAACCTCTGCCCCTGCCTCAACTTCATTTTGATGTCACGATTTCACGACGTCACAAAATCGCGATGTCATGATTTCGCTACTGCCTTCACCCTCCGCTGAGTCTTTGCTCTGACGTCATGATTTCGCGATGTCGTAAAATCATGATGTCGCAATTTCACTACCACTTTTTGCCTCGCTCTGCTTTCTTCCTTGCCATCATGATTTTGCAACTGTCGCGATTTTACGACTATCACGATTTCACGACATGTCGCGAAATCACGACAAACCAACTACTCCTCCTCTTGGCGGCTTCTGGTCGCGATTTCACGACATGTCATGAAATCATGACATTTTTGCCCTATGCTTTCTGCCTCCTCATCATGTCGCGATATCGCGACACTTTTTCTATCGCGATATTACGATAGGTTTTCCTCCTCGCTCTCCTTGCCATTTTTTGTCACGATTTCATGACACGTCGTGAAATCACGACGGTTTTCTTCCTTAGCCGATTCTTTAGCACTGGCTTTCCTACAACTGGATGCCTCTACATCAGATGTCCCTGGATGCTCCTGCATCAGACACCTGGGGTTAGTGGAGAAGTGATCTTCACTTTTGCATGGTCTGGTTGTTGCCTCCTACAACACCTCCAGACATTCCTCTACCTCTATAGTCTGTTTGCACTCCTCTTCTCTCTTTCTTTGTTTCTCTGCACGTTGTCTATGCAACTCCCTTTGTAGGGCTTTCACTTGCCTCTGCAAATCTCTCTTGAGCAGTTCCTCCTACAGGGCTTGCACTTGCCTCTGCAATGCCTTGAACTCTCTCATTGTCATCATATTTTCCACTAATCCCGGTGTAACTACCTCACATTCGATGATCTGTTACACACTCAGGGATCCTAAACTCTCTTTCTCTCTCTTAGAACCCTACCATAGATCTTGGTGCAAACTGCCTCACGACCGGTGGTCTATTTACGCACTCATAATCACTAGCTCTGATACCACTGATGGGGGACCAAAAAACACACACTTCTCAAACCCTACTTTTCATTAAAATATACTGGCAAAATACATCAGAAAAATAGCCTACAGGCTTTACATTAACCAGCACTCGGCTTGGTTCTTCTCTCACCCACACTCTGCGTGCATTCTCCGATCCACCACCCAACTAATACATTAAACTAGGTTTTTATAGAGGCCCCGATCCTCTAAAACGTTCTTCCCAAAAATGGGTTCACCAACCCGATTAATTACAAAGACTAGGTTTTTAAAGAGGCCTCGACCCTCTGAAACATTAACACAAAAATCAGGACACCAACCCGATTTAATACCCCACTCCGCATGACCTCTGTCATTGTCGATTCTGTCAGAAAACCCTGTGCGACCCATCCTTTTCGTCTCCTATGCTTTTTGGTATTCGTCCGTCTTTACTGCATCCTAGGTGCCACGTGTCATTCTGCTGCCATCTCTTTCTCTTTCCTTGCCTCCTTCTCTTTCTGCCATGATATCACGACATTCTAGATTCCTTGAGCCTCCTTGCCCTTTTGGTTGTGATATCGTGACATGTCGCGATATCATGACCAACTCCTGCCTTACCTTGGATTTTCAATTTTTGTCACGATATCGTGATGTCACGATATCACGACATCACGATATCATGACAAAGCTACCGCCTCGCCTCAACCTTCAAATGATGTCGCGATTTTGTGACGTCACGATATCGCGACGTCGTGATATCATGACAAACCTCTACCCCTACCTCAACTTCATTTTGACGTCGTGATTTCGTGACATCGTGAAATCATGACGTCATGATTTTGTGATGTCATGAAATCACGACGTCGTGATTTCGCTACTGCCTTCACCCTCTGCTGAGTCTTTGCTCTAATGTCGTGAAATCCTGATGTCGCAAAATTGCGACGTCATGATTTCACTACCACTTTCTGCCTCACTCTACTTTATTTCTTGTTGTCATGATTTCGTGACTGTCGTGATTTCGTGACATGTCGTGAAATCGTGACAAACCAACTGCTCCTCCTCCTGGCGGCTTTTGGTCGTGATTTCACGACATGTCACGAAATCGTGACATTTTTGCCCCATGCTTTCTGCCTCCTTGTTGTGTCGTGATATCACAACACTTTTTCTGTCATGATATCACAACAGGTTTTCCTTCTCACTCTCCTTGCCATTTTTTGTCACGATTTCATGACACGTCATAAAATCACAACGATTTTCTTCCTTAGCCGATTCTTCAGCACTGGCTTTCCCGCAACTAGATGCCTCTACATCAGATGTCCCTAGATGCTCCTGCATCAGACAACTGATGGGGGACGGGAAAACACACAATACACAAACCCTACTTTTTCATTAAGAAATCTAGAAAATACATGCATACAGCCCGTAGGCTTTACAATGACCAGTGCTCAGCTTCGTCTTCTCACTTCTATGCTCTAAATGCATTCTCCGATCCACCACCCAGGGCTAATACATTAAACTAGGTTTTTTACAGAGGGCCCGATCCTTTGAAATGTTAACACAAAAATTGAGACACCAACCCGATTTAATACCCCACTTCACACGGCCTTTGTCACTGCTGATTTCATCAGAAAACCTTACACGACCCATCCTCTTCGTCTCCTACACTTCTTGGTTCTCATTTGTCTTTACTGCACCTTGGGTGCCACGTGTCATCCATAAGACCCCTTGAAAATACCGCCTGTCATGGTTCCCACCATCTCTTTCTTCTCCTTCATCTTCTTCTCTCTCTGTCACGATATCGTGACATGTCGCGATATCACGACGTCTTGGCCTCCTTGCTCTCTTTTTCATTTTTGGTCGTGATATCATGACATGTCGCGATATCATGACCAATTCTGTCGAAAGCCCTTTGATTTTGTTTATGTCACGATATCGCAATGTCGCGATATCATGACCATTCTGCCACTCACTCCTTCACTTTGATTTATGTCATGACATCGTGACATCATGATATCATGACGTCATGATATCACAACCGTTCCACTGTCGAACCCCCAGCTCCGTTTTACGTCGTGACATCGCGACATCACGATATCACGACGTCGCAATATCGTGACCACTCCACCTTCGAGCCACCTACTCTGCTTTTCGTTGGGACATCATGACCACTTTAGCATCGAGCCCCTTGCTTCGCTTTTCATCACAATTTCATGACCTCCTTGCTTGCTTTCCTCGTTTCTACCTTTATGTCACGATTTCATGATAGTCATGATTTCATGACATGTCGCAAAATCATGACATTCCAAATGCATCTCCCCTTTGCTGCCTTCTTGTCACAATTTCACGACATTTGTCGCGGCCCCTTCTATGACATTTTCTCTCTCCTACAAATTATCGTGATTTCACGACGTTGCAAAATCCTGACAGTTTTTGCTCTGGACTTCCTCCTTGCCTTCTGCTTCTTGTTCTTCTTCCTGAGTTGACTCTTTAGAAATGGCTCTCCTGCAACTGGATGCCTTTGCATCAGTTGCCACTGGATGCTCCTGCATCAAACACCCGGGGTTAGTGTAGAAGTGATCTTCACTTTTGCATGGTCTGGTTGCTACCTCTTGCATCACCTCTAGACATTCTTCTGCCCCTGTAGCCTGTTCCAACTCTGTCTCCTAGCCAGATAAACTTCTGTCTTCTACCGGATAGATTCTGCCACTACTGCATGCTTCTTCATCTACAGCCTGCTTTAACTCCTCCTCTTTGCCAGTTAAATTTTTGTCTTCTTCTAGGCAGATCTTGGCACTGCTGCACTCTTTTGCAGCCTTCTTCAGCTTCAGCTTCTGATGCACTCCCGCATATTTTTTTCTGTCTTTCTTCACGCCTTCTATGTCGCTCCTCTTGCTCTCATAATTTTATGTTGAGCCACTCCTCCTACAGGGCTTGAAATTGCCACTGCAATGCCAAGAACTCTTCTTCTGGCACCATATCTTCCTTGCTGTCCCGGATTCTTCGAGGATGCATTTTTTTTATCGGGTCTTGGCATAAACTGCCTCACGTTCGACGAATCTGCTTGCGCACTCTGAGACCCTAACTCACTCTTCTCTCAGAACCCTACCACAGATCCTGGTGTAACTGCCTCACGTCCGACGATCTATTACACACTTAGGAACATTAGCTCTGATACCACTAATGGGGGACGGGAAAACACACAATACACAAACCCTACTTTTTCATTAAGAAATCTAGAAAATACATGCATACAGCCCGTAGGCTTTATAATGACCAGTGCTCGGCTTGGTCTTCTCACTTCTACGCTCTAAGTGCGTTCTCCGATCCACCACCTAGGGCTAATACATTAAACTAGGTTTTTTATAGAGGGCCCGATCCTCTAAAATGTTAACACAAAAATTGGGACACCAACCCAATTTAATACCCCACTCTGCATGGCTTCTGTCATTGTTGATTCTGTCAGAAAACCCTGCGTGACCCATCCTCTTTGTCTCCCACGCTTCTTGGTTCTCGTTCGTCTTTACTACACCCTGGGTGCCACGTGTCATCCGTAACACCCCTTGAAAATATCGCCTGTCGTGGTTCCCACCATCTCTTTCTTCTCCTTCGTCTTCTTCTCTCTCCGTCATGATATCGCGACGTCTTGGCCTCCTTGCTCTCTTTTTCATTTTTGGTCGCGATATCGCGACCAATTCCATCGAAAGCCCTTTGATTTTGTTTATGTCATGATATCGCGATGTCGCGATATCACGACCATTCTACCACTCACTCCTTTGCTTTGATTTATGTCATGACATCGCAACATCGCGATATTGTGACGTCGCGATATCGCGACATCGCGATATCGTGACCGTTTCGCTGTTGAACCCCCAGCTCTATTTTACGTCGCGACATCGCAACGTCGTGATATCATGACCACTCCACCTCTGATCCACCTACTCCGCTTTCTATTGTGACATCGTGACCACTTCAGCACCAAGCCCCTTGCTTCACTTTTCATCATGATTTCACGACCTCCTCGCCTGCTTTCCTTGCTTTTGCCTTTATGTCACGATTTCGCGATAGTCACGATTTCATGACATGTCGCGAAATCGTGACATTCCAAATGCATCTCCCCTTTGCTACCTTCTCATGATTTCGTGACATGTCGCAAAATCATGGCCCCTTCTGCGGCATTTTCTCTCTCCTGCAAACTATCATGATTTTGCGACGTCACGAAATCACGACAGTTTTTGCTCTAGACTTCCTCCTTGCCTTCTGCTTCTTCTTCTTCTTCCTGAGCCGACTCTTCAGAAATGGCTCTCCCACAACTGGATGCCTCTACATCAGTTGCCACTGGATGCTCTTGCATCAGGTTACCTCTCCTGTGGGGAGCTAAAATGTCCCCCAATCTGAATCCCACCTCTCCACTAATACATAGAGGTACCCCTCATTTGCCCTCACCATATCAGCCCGATCTACCTCTGTTATTCCCACAACCTCTATCAACTCCTACTCCTCATCTGATACTATCTTCCTCATCCCAAGAATGTATAGTGAGAATCGATGTCGAGCCTCCAAAATCCTAAGTTATAACATAACACAAAATATTTATCATTTACACATTAAAAAAACATCACAAAACACCAAATTTTTGCTCAATACACAAAAAATATAGTTACCTCAGTAGCTCACACTCTAGCCTTAGTCCTGGCCTCCGCACCCACTCCCTCTATAGCCATAACTTCCACACCCAAGTCAATTTACCTCACTTCATTCCACTATTCCAAACACAGATTCTCAAAATTTCAAACACACAAATGAGCTTCATTTTCACCCAATAAGCTATTTATAGCTACTTTAGGTGCCTTGAGATGCCCATGGGTGTTTCTTGGTGCACTGAAGTGCACCAGGGCATTTGTAGAGCACCAAAACATCGGTGGGCATTTCTATGTGCCAAAAGTGCCAACGGGCATTTGGCATCAATTTTGATAAAAAGATAAATTCTTACAAAATAGTGGCTTATCCCCACAAAATATTTTCATATTGCATTCATGCATCTATTCCATAATTTTATTAAGTTTTGTGAATATTACAAATTATTTGGATGCTTAAATTTTATTTATGATCACAAATTGTAAATGCACCTAACAAATTACAAAAGCACTCTAAAAAGGTCCAAATATTCACAAAATGACCATAAATAATCCTTCTCATCACTCTCATCATTCATACATCATCATAAAAATCATTTCATATCATAAGTTGCATATTTTCCAAGATCAAACGACATGCAAGTGAGTCTTGTATCTTGTGGTTTTTCTATATAATTGGTGATTGCAATGATTTGCATCCATGCAACTCGATAAGATGAAGAGCCTACCATAAGGAAACTTGGTCATTTTCATCATTCCATATCTCATTGTTCAAAATCACAATCATATTTGGTACTTCACATTTTTAGTGAAACCTTGCCAAGAACAATTTGCATAAAAATTTGTCATTGATGGCTTAGTTCGTGGGGATTAAAACATGGACAATATCGCATTTCATCATTACACATTTAATTGAAATTCATCATGGTGACTAGCTTTAACTAGGATGATTGTTTTTATCATAGGAATAATTTGACAGTCACTAGTTGGTCCTCCAAAGTTGACTACTTTTACTCTTTGCATTTTTCATATTTGCATATCAATGACGCCAAAAGGAAAATTCTTCAACAACATCGAATCACCCCAAATTTGGGTCAACCACATTTGGTTTTGACTTTCCCTCAATGGGACACATTTTACATAATCATGACATCTACACTAGGCAAAAATTCCTTCATTTGTTGGGAAAAAATAGACACATTTTGCATCACATCATTCACAAAATTCCTTCATCTGTTGGGGCAAAAATAGACTAATTTTGCATTACATAGTTCACAAAACCCTTCATATATTGGGGCAAAAATAGACACACCCTGTCACATCTTCCAGTAATCCCTTTCCCACCGTTAATGAAAAAATGGTATTACATTTGCATTATTCATTTGCATAAATTTTTCAATTAGTTCGTGAGATTCATCCGCAAAATCATTCACAAATTGAGGGGGTAAGCTATGAAAAATTCAAATTATTTTATTATTTTATCTCCAAGCTCATATTTCACATCCCAAAAGAAATTTGCTTCTGCATCTAGCCAAAATAGGTGTCTTGTGTTTTTGCACTACATTGTGTTTCATGTAATGTAGTACAAAAAGGGGCATCTGTAGACACCAAAACCTAGCCACTTGTCATCCATATTGATTTTCCCACCATTTCCACCCTTTATTTACATATATTTATATATATTTAAATATTAATATTTTATATATTATATTATATATATATATATATATATATTTATTTAATAAATATATATTTATATAAGTGAATTAATCCCAACCATCGATTTTAATTAATCATATCCATCCATCTACATCAATCCATGCCACACCCTAGATTTAATATTCACCCTTTGATATGATTTTATCTCAACAACACGATTAGTGTCGTTGAAACCCTAGCATACCCTAATATGGATTATTAATAGGAGCCATTTTGATGGCTCAACTCTTGAAGGCCTAAATCCTAAGAAGTTTCCTGAGCAATTTATCCCCTTGAAATCCTTGAGTCCTTGGATACCTAAGTTCCATTCTTGTATCTGAGTACTCTCACCTTCCATCCTCACTTGCCATAGCCTCTACATCCATCATCACCCTATCGCCCTATCAAATATGCTTCTACAAACTTTTCCCTCATCCATCGAATGCCTTTAGGTGCTTTCTATTGCAATTGATAACCTTTGGGTGCTTCCACTCCATTGCGAAGTACCTTTGGGTACCCTCTTCCATTATCGAGCACCCACAAGTGTTTATTGTATCTATCGAGCACCCATGAGTGTTTTATGCAAGATTTTTGAAGCTCCCCTAGCCTTGGAGTGACGCTAGGGTATCATCGCACCAATCCTCTGCAACAGACTACATCAGATCAGAGAACAACAGATAAACAAGGTAAATATTTTTATTGTTATTTCATTTTATGCACTTTCAATTTTGTTCATTTTATTTACATCATATAGCTAGGGTTCCTATATTGATTATAGATGGCCTCATATTGTAGAGCCCTCACAATTACTACTAACCCATTTGCAATTTTTATTGTGTGTAAATTTGGAAGTGTTACATTAGTATTATGCAGCTACGTAAGTTGGAGCGGCCCAACATCAGATACTTAGAAGCCCACTCACTTCTGTTGGGAGAAGAGATGCGTTTTGAGACACCACCAACATTATTTTCTAGGGTTTTGGAGAACCCTAGCTATTGTAAAATTTGTATCAAAGAATTCAAGGATTCTTATTATAACAATGGAGTTTTGAGGCTCCCCCCATTAATAAAAATCATTCATTGTGCAATATTGTTCTTCTTGAGTTCAATTTCATATATTTTTTATTTGGTGTTGTGTTTTTGTCTTCACAAACTATTCTTTAGTATTTAAAGTTGATCCATTAAGGCCAAAAAACTATTGTCATTGTCTAACAAATCTTCCTTTATTTTATATTATATTGTAAATATTGATGATAGTATAATGAATCTTATCACTGAGTATCTTGATAGCTTGTAGTACTAGTACACTCCTTGATAATAATCTTATGAGATCCTATGTTTTGATGATTACATATAGATCTCTTATTCAAGTTGCAAAAATAGATAATCTTATTTCAAAAAGATCTAGTTTGAAAGTTATCCCATGTTTCTTCAAATATTTCTTCACAATAGGCCATTCATCCTGCAAATGTTTTTCTCTATACTTAGGAAAATTAGTAGAAAATAAAATAACTTTGAATGTACCATATTGGTTCTAGAATATAATGAACTTATTGGCCTTATTGATATCCCATGGATTATGCTTGTAAAATTTCCCTTTGTATCTAGGTAATGTTGCCTTTTGTTGATTTCGTGGCTTAAAGTGATCAATTGATCAAAAATTTCTTGTAAAATGGTTTGAGTGCATCCATTTTTCTCTACCTATAATATATTTGGAGTTACACCAAACATTATTATGCTTTTGTAGTTCTACTTATGCAACAAATATGTGTTTTTATTCTTCTTCTTGATCTTTTTTATTTTCTTCTTTGACTTGATTTTCCTTAGTTACATTATTATGATGTGCTTTTCTCCGATATTGATTTTAATTTTTGAAGATGACCTTTCTGGTTGTTGGTTCATATCTCATGAAGGTAATCTATTTTTAAATATATTATACCCACATTCCTTTAATGTGTGGCCATTTCTACCACAATGTTCACACATATTTTGTGTGTGAAAAGTATTTCTTTAAGAATCCTTTCTCTTATTTTGATATATTTGAAAATTGTTTCTCTATTTTAAGCACTATATAGGTCTCATACCTCTTTGAATGATTGCTTCCTCATTTGATTTGTAACTAGTAACTATTCTTCTTTATCTATTATATGTGAGGCCTCTACTTTTCGAAGTAGGTTCATAAAAGTTTCAAAGCATGGTGTTTGCTTAGTAATATTTAGTGTTGTCACAAAAACATTGTAATTTTATGGGAGAGATATCAAAATAATTGGAACTATAGTTTCATCAGATACCTTTTCTCCTAGTGCTTGCAATGATGCTTGCAACTCAACTATTCTCCTCATGAACAATTCCAATTTCTCTCCACCTTTCATATTCAAACAATGGAGCTAGCTCTAGAGGAATAGAATTTTGTTTTGATTATTTGTTTCAAAGACTATTATTAGCTTCTTCCATGCATATTTGTCTATTTTTGAATTCCAAATATATTCTTAGACTTCATCTGCTACTTTGAGGATGATTATTAAATTTGATTTTCTATCTACCTTGTCAGACTTTATTTGGTCTGTATTTTCTTCTTTAGGATGGATAATGGTCCCATATATTACTTTCCATAATTCCTCAAACTCAAGTTAAGTTCTAAGTTTGGTTTTCTAGGTAGCATACTTATTCCCCCTCAATAGTTTGGGATTTGGCAATGAGAACTTTTCTGCTCCAATAGCCATAGAATTTTTTTATAAAACTTGAATATTCTGAAGAACACAAGCTTATATTGAGAGGGGGGTGAACAATATAAGATCAACTTTTACTTTTCTTTCCTAAACAATATTATCCAATATTATCAATGGCAATATCAATAGCAGTAATCAAAGCAATGCACAAATCATCATACACATGAGAGACATAAATTTAACATGGTTCACCCAATGTGGGTTACATCCACGAAGAAAATATTTCTTCTAAATTTTCTCAAAAAATCTCTTGGGAATTAATTTTCTATTACAATGTTTATGGACCTCTATCCAAAGGAGACACCAATATCTATGCTCTAATTTGTGGATCTCTCTCCACATGATAACTCTATCCCTTTGCTCTTGGTTCGTGGATATCTCTCCACAAGAGAACTATATCCCCTTGCTCTGTTTTGTGTATCTCTCTTCACGAGAGAACTCTATCCCCTTGCTCTGGTTCGTGGATCTCTCTCCATAGCACTATTTCCCCTTACTCTAATTCATGGATATCTCTCCATAGGAGAAATTTATCCCATTTGCTCTAGTTCATGGATATCTCTCCATAAGAGAACTCTTTCCCTTTGCTCTGGTTTGTGGATCTCTCTCCACAAGAGAACTCTATCTCCTCTACTCTCATTTGTGGATCTCTCTCCATAGGAGAACTCTATCTCCTTTGCTCTGGTTCATGGATCTCTCTCCAGATGAGAACTCTATTTCCTCTACTCTAGTTTGTGGATATCTCTCCATAGGAGAACTTTTTCCCCTCAACTTTGGTTGGTGAAATTCTATCCATATAATACCTCTATCCCCATTTCTATGGCTAGTGGACCTCTATCCATAGGAGATCTTTATTTCCAATGCACTGGCTGATGTACCTCTATCCACTGGAGACCTCTATCTTCTTTGCTCTTGTAACCTCCAAAGATTGATCTCAACTCTATCTCAAATCTGCATCAAACCTCATCACAAGTCTATGACAAATTTTCTCTAACTCTTCTCAAATCTATCCCAAGCCTTAACACAAAGCTTAATCAAATCAGCAACTAAACCTACTCTCAATTCTATCTCAAATATACCTCAATGTTGTTTCAAGTCTTCATAAGACTTGCTCAAATCTACCTCAAATTTACTTCAAGTCTTCTCACAAGACTTGCTCATCTACCTCAAAGTTGCTTCAAGTCTTCTCACAAAACTTACTCAAGTATACCTTTAAATTTTCTTCAAGTCTTCTCACAAGACTTGCTCAAATTTGCCTTCAACGCTACTTCAAGTCTTCTCACAAGACTTGCTCAAATCTACCTTCAAATCTACTTCAAGTCTTCTCACAAGACTTGCTCAAATTTATCTTCAAAGTTTCTTCAAGTCTTCTCACAATACTTGCTCAAATCTACCTTCAAATCTGCTTCAAGTCTTCTCATAAGACTTGCTCAAATATTTCCATATCTTGCATATAAACAAATACTTAAATCTCTTTCAGAAATACTTTCTTCAAGTATGCAATTCAGAAACATTCTACCTAGAATTTGTTTAAACTATGGAACATATAGAGAATGATATGCACTATCGAAATCCCAAAATATTCTTCACATTCACAAATATTGCGTTCCACTAATCCAATCTCTATCTCTTGCAAAATCCCTTTCAAATCAACTCAAAACAATGTATAACTTGCTTCAAAAAATTGATCTACCTTTCTTACAATTTTTCTCTCACACATAAACCTCAAGAAATGCACAAATATCCCTCACAATATTGATCTCAAACAGTTTTACAATTGCTTTCAATATCTCTCAAACCAATATTCAAAAGCTTTCACAATGATGCAAAAACTTATCTTCAAATCTAGCATAAGTAGTTCACAATATCTAGCACAAATGTCTCAATATATTTCAACAATGGAAGCAAAAATTGTTCTCAAAATCTATCCCAAATATTTCCAAAATCATTCAACAATGAATTATAATAAGATCTTCAAACTCTAATTCAATTATTTCAAATTTCTCTCAACAATTTATGCACATGTAGGTCTCAAACGTCAACTCAAATATTTTCAACAATGCTTACCAAACAACCCTTTTATCTCCACCTTATGTTCCAAAAATATTCACTCAACAAAACACCTTAAAAAAGGAATGATGTTCCATACCTCTTAATTTTCTCTTATGGAGATATGTATTCAAAAACGTATCTCACAAACAACTGATTTTTCTAGTGCTACTTCAAGGGTTAGATAACAAAATACTTTCTCAAACCATCCACATGAACTTCTTTATCAAAAATATATGCTCGATGAAATCTAAAATTGATGTTCAATATTTCTTCTCTTGTTCTTAAAAGATAGGGCATTAATAATTATCAAATACCTTCAAAGTCACTTTCAACATACACACATTACAATAAAATATCAAACCATTATAACACCTTATTACTCATATTCTTGCATGCAAAACATATTTTTCATTTATCCACTTTGCAAAAATTAAAATATATAAAGCACTCTCAAAATTTTATTAAATTACACCCTTATAACTCCCTAAGTGCAAATTCAAACTTTATAAAAATAACCCTTATGACTCCCTAATAGTAAAAATCATGCATCATTAATTTCAACCCTTGTGGCACTCTAAACAACACATAACCCTTATGACTCCCTAAAATAAAAAATCAAACTTTTTTAAAAAAATTACCCTTACCAACTTGCTGCCACGGGGATTCGAACGTGTGATCTCATGAAACCCACACTCTAGCACGTGCTAGAGCACCGTGTGGGCTAATTGCCCAGACAATAATCACAATGCACCAATTTCACTTTAACCTATCATGGACCTTCGATCGTAAAACAAAATGCGAACAATCCTATCGTTGCCTAGACTCGATCTCAAAACCTCCTCTATGCTACGCCTTACGTAGGGTCCGCCTGTCAACTGAGATACCCACTCAGTTGAAACCAACCAGGTTGCTACTTTTATTTAAACCTTGTGCATCGTCCTCTTGCTTTTAAAAAAACGTGTCTCTTTCCCTCTTTGCCTTTGTTCGATCACTGTGTGCTTGCTTTTGCAAATAGGATGCAATCAATAATCCGAATGTCAATTAAATCATTCTTGAACCACACCTTGCCAAACAATTTTTATTTCTCCTTATATGTGCTTCGATTTAGGAAAAATGACATCGATGCTTTTCAATTTAAAAATGATTTAAATTTTGGTGCCATAGGAAATTCAAATAATAATATTATAATATTTAAACATTTAATTTTAAATATTATAATTAATCCTTTATCTTTTGCCTTGGAAACTTCCTCAACTTTACAATTAATTGAAACTTTTTCAAAGGAGCTTTTTCTACCTTGTCTTCCTTTTTCAATGGAGGTGTTTGCCTTGCAATTTTAATATTTCATCCTAAAATATGATTTTCATTCATTTTACCTTTGACATCAATGACAACCAATATACTCAAAATTTCCAACATATTCTTCATTCACTAAATCTACCTCAAAAAGATACTTTTTGCAATATATATATATATATATATATATATATATATATATATATATATATATATATATATATATCGTTGCCTCAAATTTACAAAACTTTTTATGTCTCTTTGAGCAAAAGAATAATGATAAAGTTTATTTCTTTTAATCTTTAAAATAATATTCTTGATTTCTTCAAAAAATTTATAAGCCCTTCTTTTTGCTTACAATTGTGTAATGAGAGAGATAATGTTTAATACCTTCTAATTGTCTTTTCACCAGTAATGTGGGATAATTTCTTTGTCTCCCTTATGATTTGTCTTGCCTAGATTGACCTTTGTATATGTGAAAATTTAGTGCCTATTATAGTTGTCCACATGTCTACTTTTGAGTCATCCCAAGCAAGGTTCTCAACATCTAACTTATGATGTCCATGTGTGTTTGGCTATCTTATGCAAAAATTGAATCAACTCCTATGAATTGGTGCTATAAGATGTTTTGAACAATTGTTTCTCCTTTTATCTATTTTATAAGTAAGACATTGGTGACACAATGACTTAGAGGATCCTGATGGAATGTTATTTATCATGTAGTAGGTGATTATGTGTTTAGTTTCATTCATAATTTCTTTGGGTTCCAAATAATTTTCTTTAATTTTTTGAAATTGGTAATGAGCATCCTCAAAACACATTTAGGGTATTTTCTACCTAGGTTTGGAGATGTTTTCTACTATCTTCGTATATGATTTTTCTAATATGTCTTGCGCCTTTGATAAGGGACTCTAATTCCTCGTAACCATATTTATTTTTTGCTCTTTGTGATCTACTATTTGGATTAAATATTTACAGTATATTGGTATTGATATTTCTTTTGCTTTCCACTTTATATCTAGTGTTACTCTAATTCCTCGTAACCATATTTATTTTTTGCTCTTTGCGATCTACTATTTGGATTAAATATTTACAGTATATTGTTATTGATATTTCTTTTGCTTTCCACTTTATATCTAGTGTTTTGCTCTCTCTCTCTCTTATTATATATATATATATATATTAGCTCTAAAAATAGTTTGATTTGTTGGAACATGGGTCGTTTGCCTAAATTTTCTAATTTTGTTCTTCATGAGGTATTCACACTTTTTTATTTGAATGTTGTTAGTCTTACAATGGCACTGAGAGGGGGGGGTGAATCAGTGCAGCTAATTAAAAACTTAAATCTTCATCCCTTAATTCAAAACTAATGAAAGCTTAAAACTAGATGCAGCAAGTGTAATAAGATAGCAACACAACACAAGATTTAACGAGGTTCACCAGATTTGGCTACTCCTCAAAAATAGACTGCTTGGACTCCCATCCAAATCCAGAATTTGTAAAGCACCAACTTTACATTCAGTTTACCAGCACCCATTGGAAGGAGCACCAACCCCTGATTTATTTGCATCAACAAAAAGGAGCACCAACCCCTGATTCCAAGCACCAACTTGGACTTCTATTTTAAATCTTGATTGACATAAAAATGCCTTCTATGTTATAAGACCCTCACTGGTCTATCTTAACTCAAATTAATATCATGGAAGCATAAGGAGAATTGTTAGAGACTCAATATATTCTATTTCTAACTCTCAATCTCAACTCCCTATCCATAAAGCACACACTCTTTTATAGCTCTACTTACTACACACTTACAACCCTTTCTTATGGCTTACTCTTGCAGCTCTCACAGCTCTATACTTCTTACAACATTCTTCCAGCTTTGTAACAACCCACAACACTATCTCTCTATATAGCAAAACTCTTTCCTACTGAGCAACACACTGCTCTCATCTCTTCAGTGCTCTATCTCCACACACATTTTCTCTTTGGCTTCACACATTTTTATCTACCCTCACTGTGCTCAACCTAATGGATCACTCTTACCACTCTGCTTACTATGCTCTAACAGTCTTCTCTGTGCTCTGATAGCCTTCTCTGTGCTCTGACAGCCTTTTGTGCTTGCTTACGACTCTAACAGCCTTATCTCCTCATTTCAGCGCTCTAACATTCTTATCAGTGGCACCTTACCTCTTTATGGCTGCACATTTTTCAATTCTAAGTGGCTCACTTTCTTCTACACGCCACTGCCATTTTAAAACAATATTTTTCATTTTGAAACCCTAAGTCTTCTATATCTTCCATTATCCCGCATGTAGCCTATTGAAAGACACTCCTGTAAATAACTCCTTTCTGACATAATATTCTTACATGCAACCTATTGATAGGTTTGTATCTTTATTTGGGACTCTCAGTATGGCCACCGCTCTAACAAGTTCATAGCTTCACAGCCCTGTAACAGCCGTTCTGTCTTTAATGCACTGTTCTAATTTTAGCTGCATAAATTTATTTTGTAACTGCCCCATGTAGCTACAGTTCTGACTCCAGTTAACTCTTATTTATTTTTCTTGCATGATTTTCTTTGCAACACCCCCTACAACTACAGTTCTGACTCCAGTTAACTCTTCTTATTTTATCTACCTAATTTTTCCTCTACAACTGCAGTTCTGACTCTAGTTAACTCTTCTTATTCTGGCTGCTTGAATTCTTTCTGTAACTACCTCTGTTACTCTCGTACGACTTCAGATAATTTTACTTTGGTTGGGTTCTTCTTCTTCCATCACGCCAATGCGACCTATCGTGAAATCATGATATTTTTGCCCCTTTGATTTTTCTTGGCATTTGACCACGAAAATAAGACATGTCGCGATATCATGACACTTTCATCTTCTTGCTTCATTATTCGGCTTGCACCTATAAAAATAGAACATGTCATGAAATCGTGACACTTTCGCTGCCTTGAGCTCTTCTCTATCTCTTGTCCGTGAAAACAGAACATGTCGTGAAATCGTGACACTTTCGCTTCCTTGCACTCTTTTCTGCTTACACTAGCGAAAACATGACATGTCACGAAATCACGACACCTTTCACTTTCGTACACTCTTCTCTGTAAGCACTAGCGAAAACATGACATGTCACAAAATCGTGACACCTTTTGCTTTCATACACTCTTCTCTGCAAGCACTAGCAAAAACATGACATGTCACGAAATCGTGACACCTTTTGCTTACATACACTCTTCTCTGCAAGCACTAGTGAAAACATGACATGTCACGAAATCGTGACACCTTTCACTTTCATACACTCTTCTCTGCAAGCACTAGCAAAAACATGACATGTCACAAAATCGTGACACTTTCGCTGCCTTGTGCCTTTCTCTGCATTTCGCTCGTGAAAATGTAACATGTCACAAAATCATGATGCTTTCACCTTTGAGCTCTTCCTCCTTGAATTTGTCGTGAAATCATGATGCTTCTGCTTCCATGCTCTTTCGTTTTGCTTCTGTCGTGAAATCGTGACACTTCATCCTTTGGAGTCTTCCTCTCTACTGTTGTCGTGATATCGCAACATTTTTATTTCCATACATTCTCTCTCCTCTCTTAGTTGCAAAAATGCGACATGTCGTGATATCGTGACATTTTTCCTCCTTAGCACTTTTCTTCTCATCGGGTCACGAAAACCCGACATGTCACGAAATCGTGACACTTTTTCTCCTTAGCGCTTCCTCTTGCAAATTGTCATGAAATCGTGACACTTTTCTTTGCGATCTCCTCTCAAACATGTCACGATATCGGGATACATTTTTGTCTATACTGCCTCTCTTACAGATTGTTGTGAAATCGTGACACTTTTCTTTGCAAGCTCCTTCTCCCCAAACATTTTGCAAAATCGTGACAGTTTTCTTTGCTTGCGCCTTCTCTCCAAACATGTCACGAAATCGGGACAATTTTTCTTGCAAGTGAAGCTTCTTCAACCATGTCACGAAATCATGACAGTTTTCTTACTTGCCTTATTTGCTTCCAACATGTTGTGAAATCGCGATAGTTTTCCTTGCGCTTTCTCTCTCTTTCAACTTGTCGCAAAATCGTGACAGTTTTTCTTGCATGCGCTTCTTCTTCGAACATGTCGCGAAATCACGATAGTTTTCCCTGCATGTGCTTCTTCTTTGAATATGTCGTGAAATCACGATAGTTTTTCCACTTGGATTTTTCTCTGCCAACATGTCACGAAATCGAGACAGTTTTTCCACTTGGCTTTTTCTCTGCAAATATGTTACGATATCGCGACAGTTTTTCTTTCTGGCCAAACATGTCATGATATCGCGATAGTTTTTATTTCTGCCTTATTTCTTCTCAACATGTTGTGATGTCGTGACAGTTTCTCATGCTTACTCAACATGTCGCGATATTGCGACACTTTTCTTACTTGTATTTTTCTTTGAGCTTTTGCATATGGGCCACTTCTGTCTTCTTGGAAATTCACTATACATGCTCTGACTGCTCTGAACTCTTGTTCACTTCATCAACCGATCTATCTATCTATGTTGAAAACAATGACAATACTTTGGCTGCACCTTGCTCATCAATGGAATCCTGTCCATTATACTTTGGCTGCACCTTGCTCATCAATGAACTCCTATCCATTGCACTTTGGCTGCACCTTGCTCATCAATGAACTTCTATCCATTGCATCAACTGATCAACCTGACTGTGTTGACAACAATAAAAATACTTTGGTTGCACCTTGCTCATCAATCTCCCCCTTTGGAATTGTTGGCAACACACGTAATTGTGTGCAATTACCTGTAATTCTTCTCCCCCTTTGACAATAATACCAAAGGGTGACTATAAAACTCCCCCTGAGTCCATGCACAACATTCTCAAGAAAAAATTATTACAGTTAGCAAAAAGCATAAACATGAGCAATATGATAAACAGATGCATAAATGCTCCCCCTGAGAATTTGATCCCGATGGCTAGTCAAATCTTAGTCTTTTCTTTGGAATATGTGACCACTTCATTTCACTATTTGACAACATCATGATAAGCATAATAGGCATCAACAATATCAAAAATGTGAGTAGCAGTAATAACTAGTGAATGACATCATCACTGTCAACTTCACCAATAATATGTGTAAGAACATGGCTGGACTACTGTCTTCTGAGTACCAACCCTCTATTGCTCTGCAATCTCAAACTTGTCCACTATTAGTGAAGGCATACACTGATTGTATATATCCAACTGTTTGTTCTGCAATGCTGGCAGCATCTACAAATGCATCTTGGATATTCTCAACAAGCTTGAACCTAAAGTCGATTGTTTCTCTCTCTTCAGTGAGAATCTAGCGAGGCTACCTCAATCCACTTTCAACTCGTGTAAGCATCAAATACTGTACTGCAACACAACCAAATTCCTTTTTAAATTTACAACCTGATATGAGTTTTCTACAGTTACTGCAGATCACACCTTAATTTCAACTGTGCAAATCAGGAGAAGACATTTTTTCAAACACTTTATGGCCAACCATAGTGCACCTTACTCAACCTCATACTTCTTAACCTTGGATTGGCATTTTATCAACAGTTAAAATGAAACTGTCTATGAATTAACTATATTCACCAAGGCGTCATGAAAGATATAACACTCTTCACATAAAAGCGTAGAACAAATACACATTGCTTTTATCAAAACATAAATATGCAGCTAGGGCAAGCATTCTTTCATTAAACAAAAACAATCTGAACTATTATAATCCATAGCTATGAACAGTGGCAGTAAGAACCATCAATAGAACAACAATGACATAAGCAATACTACCAATGGTGATGATTCTCAATTCAATCACTACCCTTCATGGCACCTCCACAAACAACTACAAGAACTGAAAACACACTTGACAACTGAAACAACAATATCCCGACTACTTGCCTTTCATCCTCAGATAACCAAACAAATACATAGGAGCATTTAAAATAAGACTTTAATATCGCTCCCCCTGAGGATGTGCCACCTGGAGTGGCTTAGTGCAATAGCGGAGTAGTCTCCTTCAATCCAAGGAGACATGATTCCATTTCTTCTGTCTTTCTCCAGACTTTCCTGAACTTGGGCTTGAGTTTTTCAACTACATCCCTATTTTGCCCCTGTTCGTGAACTTGAACATTTCTCTTGCGGGGTTGTCTCTTGTGCATCCTTGATGGATGAAGATTTTCCTTTCTTTTATGCACATGATATATTCCCTGTCTGTGTTTCACTCTTTATGTCTGATGAAATCTAGGGTTTTGCCTTAGATTAGATATAGAAGTGCTTGGATAGAACCTTGCTATGTGCCCTTGACCATTATATTTAAAACATTGCACATGTTTTATTCTCTATCTGTATTGCATTCTGTGTGTATGATGAAATCTATGGTCTTGCCATAGATTGGATACATAAGTGCTTGGACAAAACCTTGCTATGTTCCCATGGCCATTACATTTAAAACATTGCACAGGGTGTTCACTCAGGAAAGCAGATGTGTTTTTATAAGCATAACTTTTAGATCAATTGTTCAGACCACAATAAATTGCCTTGTGACCATAGCAGTTGCATTTAGAACAATAGCCATTAAAAGCATTATTATTAAAAGAGTGAGAGTGAGAAAACCTCTTTTGTTGTGGTTGCTTTGCTGTAGATATTCTTTGATATTTTCTTCCTTTTGAAGATTCAGCTTCAGACTTTTCTTGCTTCGACCCTTCAGCAGTGGACTTCTTCTTCTCTGCATATTTGGAGGATGAAGGTTGTTCAACTTCATATCCAAGACCAAACTTAGTTGTGGAGCTTCTTTGTTGCTTTATCATTGTATCTAGCAACTTTGTGCTCTTCTCAAATTTGAGACTTATATTGGCCTCTTCTAGTTGTTTCTTCAATGAAACAATCTCTTCTTCTTGTTGGAAGCAAATAGTCTCTTTCTCATTGATTTGAGACCTGAGAATATCTTCAATCCTTTTGTACTATTCTACTTATAGCTTTAGATCATTAATAACTTTGTTAGATTCCTCTTCACTTGTGCTGCATACATCATCCTCATCATCCAGGTGTGTCTTCAAGGCTTCTTCTGATTTCTTGTCCTTTTGAACTTGTAGGAAGAGATCTTCAATCTCATCCCCATATTCTTCTAACTTCTTGGACATTCTTCTATTATTTTTCTTTTCTATACTCAACTCTTCAAGTGCAGAGATCAACTCTCCTTCAAGATCTACTTTAGCCTCATAGATTTCATCACATACTTCAGGATTCACTTCTTCTACCTTTTTTGATTCAATTTTCTCTTCTACAAAAATTGAAACTGAATGGGATGTCTTTTTGAAGGAGGATCTATTCTTCTTACCCATTGTGTACTAATCCAAGATCAACCCTGACTGATTTAGCCTGAACTGGGAACTTGGCTCTGATACCAATTGTTAGTCTTACAATGGCACTAAGAGGGGGGGTGAATCAGTGCAACTAATTAAAAACTTAAATCTTCATCTCTTAATTCAAAACTAATGAAAGCTTAAAACTAGATGCAGCAAGTGTAACAAGATAGCAACACATAACACAAGATTTAACGAGGTTCACCAGATTTGGCTACTCCTCAAAAATAGACTGCTTGGACTCCCATCCAAATACAGCCTTTGTAAAGCACCAAATTTACATTCAGTTTACCAGCACCCACTGGAATGAGCACCAACCGCTAATTTATCTGCATCAACAGAAAGGAGCACCAACCCCTGATTCCAAGCACCAACTTGGACTTCTATTTTAAATATTGATTGACATAAAAATGTCTTCTATGTTACAAGACCCTCACTGGTCTATCTTAACTCAAATAAATCTCATGAAAGCATAAGGAGAGTTGTTAGAGACTCAATATATTCTATTTCTAACTCTCAATCTCAATTCCTTGTCCACAAAGCACACACTCTTTTACAGCTCTACTTACTGCACACTTACAACCCTTTCTTATGGCTTACTCTTGCAACTCTCACAGCTTTGTACTTCTTATAGCATTATTCCAGCTTTGTAATAGCCCACATCACTATCCCTTTATACAGTAGCACTCTTTTCTACTGAGCAACACACTTCTCTTGTCTCTTCAGTGCTCTATCTCCACACACATTTTCTCTTTGGCTTCACACATTTTTATCTACCCTCACTGCACTCAACCTAATGGATCACTCTTACCACTCTGCTTATTGTGCTATGACAATCTTCTTTGCGCTCTGACAGCCTTCTCTGTGCTCTAATAGCCTTCTCTGCTTGCTTACGACTCTAATAGCCTTATCTCCTCATTTCGGTGCTCTAAAATTCTTATCAGCAGCACCTTACCTCTTTATGGCTGCACATTTTTCAATTCTGAGTAGCTCACTTTCTTCTACATGCAACTGCCATTTTAAAACAATATTTTTCATTTTGAAACCCTAAGTCTTCTATAGCTTCCATTATCTCGCATGTAACCTATTGAAAGCCACTCCTGTAAGTAACTCCTTTTTGACATAATATTCTTACATGCAACGTATTGATAGGTTTGTCTCTTTATTTGGGACTCTCAGTATGGCCATCACTCTAATAGTTTCATAGCTTCACAGCCCTATAATAGTCGTTCTATCTTTAATGCACTGTTCTAATTTTAGTTGCATAAATTTATTCTATAACTGCCCCCTAAAACTACAGTTCTGACTCCAGTTAATTCTTCTTTATTTTTCTTGCATGATTTTCTTTGCAACACCCCCTACAATTGCAGTTCTGACTCCAGTTAACTCTTCTTATTTTATCTGCCTAATTTTTTGTCTGCAACTGCAGTTCTGACTCTAGTTAACTCTTCTTATTTCGTTGCATGAATTCTTTCTGTAACTACCTCTGTTACTATCGTACGACTTCAGATAATTTTACTTTGGCTAGGTTCTTCTTCTTCCATCACGCCAATGCGACCTATCGCAAAATCATGACATTTTTGCCCCTTTGAATTTTCTTGGCGTTTGACCGTGAAAACAAGACATGTCACGATATCATGACACTTTCACCTTCTTGCTTCATTATTTGGCTTGCACCCGCGAAAATAGAACATGTCACAAAATCGTGACACTTTCGTTACCTTGAGCTCTTCTCTGTCTCTTGCCCACGAAAATAGAACATGTCACAAAATTGTGACACTTTTGCTTCCTTGCACTCTTTTCTGCTTGCACTAGCGAAAACATTACATGTCACAAAATCGCAACACCTTTCGCTTCCGTACACTCTTCTCTGCAAGCACTAGCGAAAACATGACATGTCACGAAATCGTGACACCTTTTGCTTTTGTACACTCTTCTCTGCAAGCACTAGAGAAAACATGACATGTCACAAAATCGTGACACCTTTCACTTCCATACACTCTTCTCTACAAGCACTAGCGAAAACATGACATGTCGCAAAATCGTGACACTTTCGTTGCCTTGTTCCTTTCTCTGCATTTCGCCCGCAAAAATGTAACATGTCATGAAATCGCGACACTTTCGCCTTTGAGCTCTTCTTCCTTGAATTTGTCATGAAAACGTGATGCTTCTGCTTCCATGCTCTTTCATTTTGCTTCTGTTGTGAAATCGCGACACTTCATCCTTTAGAGTCTTCCTCTCTACTGTTGTCGGGATATCGTGACATTTTCATCTCTGTATATTCTCTCTCCTCTCTTAGTCATGAAAATGCGACATGTCACGATATCGCGACATTTTTCCTCCTTAGCACTTTTCTTCTCATCGGGTCACGAAAACCTGACATGTCATGAAATCATGACACTTTTTCTCCTTAGCGCTTCCTCTTGCAAATTATCATGAAATCGTGACACTTTTCTTTGCGATCTTCTTGTCTCAAACATTTCACAAAATTGTGACACATTTTCTTCCGTATTGCCTCTCTTACAAATTATCGCAAAATCGTGACACTTTTCTTTGCAAGCTCCTTCTCCCCGAACATGTCGTGAAATCACGACAGTTTTCTTTGCTTGCACCTTCTCTCCAAACATGTCGCGAAATTGCGACAGTTTTTCTTGCAAGCGAAGCTTCTTCAACCTTGTCACAAAATCATGACAGTTTTCTTACTTGCCTTCTTTGCTTCCAACATGTTGCAAAATCGTGACAGTTTTCCTTGCGCTTTCTCTCTCTTCCAACATGTCGTGAAATCACTACAGTTTTTCCTGCATGCACTTCTTCTTTGAACATGTCACGAAATTGTGACAGTTTTCCCTGCATGCGCTTCTTCTTCGAACATGTTGCGAAATCATGACAATTTTTCCACTTGGCTTTTTCTCTACCAACATGTCGCAAAATCGCAACAGTTTTTCCACTTGGCTTTTTCTCTGCCAAAATGTCGCGATATCGCGATAGTTTTTCTTTCTGGCCAAACATGTCACGATATCATGACAATTTTTCTTTCTGCCTTCTTTCTTCTCAACATGTCGCGATATCGTGACAGTTTCTCATGCTTACTCAACATGTCGTGATATCGCGACACTTTTCTTACTTGTCTTTTTCTTTGAACTTTTGCATATGGGCCACTTCTGTCTTCTTGGAAATTCATTGTACATGCTCTAACTGCTTTGAACTCTTGTTCACTTCATCAACCGATCTATCTATCTATGTTGACAAAAATGACAATACTTTGGCTGCACCTTGCTCATCAATGAACTCCTGTCCATTATACTTTGGCTACACCTTGCTCATCAATGAACTCCTGTCCATTGTACTTTGGCTGCACCTTGCTCATCAATGAACTCCTGTCCATTGCATCAACTGATCAACCTGATTGTGTTGACAACAATGACAATACTTTGGTTGCACCTTGCTCATCAAATGTGAATGCCAAAATTATATTGGAGTTTTGTTTTTCATGTGCCTCATGATTTTCTAATTTTTATTATTTATTTCGAATGTATATTTTATTCATCCAATGCCCACTTTTCCTAGTTATTCCAATTGGAACGTTCACTTCAATGTTTTGAAAATAATCTACTTTTTCTTTTGCCTTTGTCAATTTTTTGTATAGTATTTTCTTATCCTATTTTACACTTTCTTTATTCTTTATTCTTAATGCCAAAGTGTCTTTGATACAAGGAAAATTATTAAACATATTTCTTATAGGTTTATTCCCTCCTTGTGTTTCACTATAACTTTTGTTTTCCTTGCAACTATGATTTCCAATCTTTTATGAAGCTAAGATTCTTTTGAATTGTGTTTTTGTTGCACTTTATCATGTTCTATTGGAATTTTTTCTCTTTGTAAGATAATTATTTATATAATGTTTTGAAATCCTTGCAATTTTGAAAGGTTTCAATAACCTTTCAATACTTCAACTAATATATTTTCAACTAATATGCTTGTTCTTATATTGAGTTTTCATGGTCCTTTCCCCTTCTTTTCTTGATTTAAGTTGACATCTTCAATTAAGAGCTTTCTCTACTCTTCTTTCCAAATGAAATTATTTTTTGAAAGAGTTTATGGTTGTTGTTTCTAATTCATATGATATAGATATTTGTGTAAATTTCCAATAAATATCTCTAACATGTCTCGAGGAGGTAAGGTGTATCTTAATAATCCAACTAAACTTCTCCATCAAGCCAAAAAATTTGAAAACATTTCATCCTTGCCTTGATTCAAAAGATATAAATCTTGTATAGTCACATTTTTCTTAATACAAGATCCAAATTGTTGAACGATTAACTTAGTTGTATCTTCAAAATTCCTTAAATAATGATGAGGTAGTTGATAATACCATTCCAATGACATACCATTGATACTCTTAGAGAATATTTTTAGCAAAAACATGTCGTCATATATAATATCATGGCATGTTGTTCTAAACATCCTTAAATGTTCAATTGGGTCCTTTGTTTCCTTACAACTAGGTAAGACTAGCATTAGGAAATGCTTAGGGTAGGGTCTATCAGTGACAATAGGATCTAGAGGTTTATTTCACATTTACTTATAGTCATAAGCAAAACATGGAGGTTGAAGCATATCCATTCTTAATGCCAAATTTTCACTATACTTGTCAAACTTTTCATATCAAGATTGTTGTTGTGCAATACCCCTTGGTTCCCTAGAGGGTTATAGATGGATTTTTGAAAATTGGTTTGGTTAATGTTACAAACATTAATAGTGTTATGATATGGGTTATTATATGGTATGTTTTGCATGGTATCTTACTATGGAGGATAACTCAAATATGGTGGAATAGAAGAATTTTTTTGAGGAGAAAATTGAACATGATTTTGATATGCACTACTAGTAGGAAGTACTTGTAGAATTACTCCAATATTGGTCATTGCAGTAGTGGCATATATAGTTTTATGAAATGTATTAACATCATGATAAGATTAAAACAAAGGATTGAATCAAATATTTTGGGGATGAATGGTTTGGTGATGATATGTCCTAGCCTCTTCAAGTTGGGTTTCCTTGTACATAGCCTTATTCAAATTGTCCCTAAGATTCTTAAATAAATTCTAAATATAATTAAAATATTTAAAGGTGATATTTCTGTTAGATCCCTTAGTAAGATCAAGGTCATTGTCAGTTTCTATGTCCTCTTTCGCATCTAGATTGAGATTCTTCCTATCAATATAATCATGTTCTTGGGTAATCTAATTAGATTCTAGAAGCTTTTACTTAATCATAAGGTTGGGAGCCATTAGGATTAAGAGAAATTATAGGAAATGTGAAGGGATATCTAAAACTAATGAAAGACACACAATATTTTATTAACCATTTTTAAGTTTTTCTAATCCAAACAAAAAAAATTAATTGTCTTATTTATGGTTCAAAAACAAAAACAAAGAAGAGCAAAAATAAAAGGCTTCCTATATGGCCACTAAGCATGTGTTTCACATTGGGTCACCAAAGATGTAGAGGGGGGAAAACTACCCTACCACATATGATTCTTGGTTAGATCTAATGGAAGCCAAGGTGACCACAAGGGTATGTTGTTTCCTCTACACTTGGTGGTTAGGAGGATCAAAGGGTTCACTAGGAATAGTTTAATAACTCGTTTCAAGTTTGGTATGGAATGTTTTAATGTATTCATTGAACAAACACCTATGTTTGGCCTTACTAAGATCTAAACTAGGAAGAATAAAAGAACAATGCAATACAAATAGTAATGTAAGCAAACAAATACTATCTCTAGAATGATTTTTAATTTCAATGAGGACTAAAACCCTAAATTTGTAAATAATTAAATATTTTCCTTTTCAACAAGGGTTCAATATAATATACAAATGGATTTTACCTAAGATGCAAACTATATGATTTTTCTCTTTCAAATGGATAAAAATGAAATTAGATGCTTTTATTTACTTATGATTTAAATATAGAATAAAAATTAGTAGATAGAAAACAACAAACAACCTAATAAGTCTATTAGAGAACTTACTTGATCTGATGGTTGATCTTATCTTTTAACTTTCATCCTGATATATCCAACTTTAAAACCCACAAAACACCTTAAAATCTCTTGGAAAATTCATCAATGTTTGGGGGCCTACTTAGGCTACTATATGATTAAGCTTGGAGATGCAACAATCAAACTCCCTTTGTCATTTTAGTTGATCACTTAGAAATGAAATAATTGTAAACCTTTGAAACAAAGTGATATGAAACAAATGTAAATAATGAAATGAAATTTATACATAATGAACATAACAAAAAGGGAATATAGAAAAATGCAAATTAGGTTTTTGGGTGAAGAAACTTGGCCCCAATCCCTAATTGACCAAATTCACACCCTATATGAACTGGGTGAAATTTTTTTAGAATAATTTTTAGCCTAAAAAACGCCAAAAATGCGATGTAAAATAGGAAATAAAAGTTTAAAATAGACTAATAATGCAAAAAAAAATATAATTAGTTGATGGAGAAAGTAAGAAGCAATGAGAAAGTGAATGTGTTGACCAAGATGGTAGACCTCTTCCATATTCAAGGCTCCTCCACTTGTTAACCAAGAGCAACTAATCCCAAAGTATAGAAAATAAAGCAACACAACAATCTAAAGCAGAGATTCATCAAGGGCACTTAGAAAGAGATTACATCATTTTAAAAAATTGCTAGGGGAAAAATAGGATCCAATATTTCTATTTATAATAGGTTTGGAGGACTTAAAAATAAGAAAATAAAAACTAATGTCGAGCAAGGGCTGACATCACAAAGAGTCGATGTTGGAAAGGGTTTTTGAGAGGAAAACCCCAAGATTGCCAAATTCGCACCTAGTCAAATTTGGAAAGGCTAAGGAAAAACAATAAAAACAAAGGGGAAAAGGTGGGTCAAACATGCACTTAGCAAAATTGAGGGGAAAACTAATGATCTAAGGAAAATGAATCATCTTGATGGGTCAATTTTCCATGTCTACAAGCATAATGGCATTTTGTGCTTGATCAAGTGCTAGCAAGTTCTAATGTAGTGCATAGGAATCTTAGTTAACCCATGGAATTATTGATATTTATAATATTTTTAAAGAATGAATAGAAGCAAAGCATCCACTCAAATCTTATACAAAATGTGTAAAACGGTGAAAGAAAGAGATAGATATGATGGGCACTTGCAGGCACCATAAATAATCACTATTTTGGATATTACTACATAAAATTCGGATACAAAATTAGGAGTGTGAGTGGGGTATATATAGCAATACAAAAATTCCTAACTATATCATAAAGTTTAACTTAGGCTAACACAATAACTAGGATTTAGGTTAATTAAAAATATCAAATATGGTTTAATCGTAACAAGGTTAACCATGGACCATTGGAATTACATAATAAAATATTACAAAATTTTAAATACATTGTACAATAAAATTCCCTTAGGCCTATCCAATGCATCACATTATTTTGGCTCTTAGACATGAATTAGATTACAAATTCAACATCCCCCATAATCTAAAATAAGGGTCCAAGGAGAGAAGACATTAGTTATAGTAATATCTCCCCCCATAACAAATGCTCTAATGGGAATCTATAATTGAGGCAGAATCATTTGAATATCCCTCATCATCTAAAATATGTTCACCTTGCTCTAAGAACTTAGCTTCAATATTATCTATCTTTGTGTCTTCATATCCTTAGATAAGAATTCATTTGCATATGCTTTTATATAAGGAGTTCCACCACCACAATTCTATATTGAAATCTAAGTGTATTAGAAGAGAGAAAATATAATCAAGATTTTTTTGTGATTTCAAGAACATAGGAATCATATGAGCTATGAGGTTCAATAGATGAAAGGAAGGGGAGAGATTAACTATCTTAATGCATTCTACATCATCTTTATTTTTTCCTCAAAAATATGTCATATCTTCCCTCAAAGCCTTTAATCTCATAATATAGTTCTCAATGTTATCAAATTCAACTAGCTAAAAGAAGACTTTAATTCTAAGCAAATTACTTCAATAGTATTATATTTTTTCAAAATGTTTATTTAGCTTTGATTATACCTTGATAGGGTCACTCCCATATTTGATATGGAAAAGCAACTATGATTCAATCAACAAAGAAAACAAACCTAGAGCCTTTTTTGCATTTTGATGTTTATATTTGTCATAAAAACTTTTTCTTTATCCTCCTAAAAGATATACTACAAATTATTTCTTCATAGTAGATTGATAATTTGAGTTGACCATATACAGTAATTTCATCCATTAAGATGACAAACTAGGGCTTTATTATCCATCTTACAAAGTCCATCCCTTAACACTGCAACAAGTATGTGAATATATAACAAGAGTATGTAGAGCTCAAAAAAGCATATGATTTTTAAAATTGGACTCAAAATTCTTTTATACGCAAAAATTATGGTCTCCAAAATATTTTTCCTAATGGACCCACAAAAATAAAAAATTAAAACTTGAAACCTTAGAGAAGCAATATCTAATTGCCTGATGCCACTTGTCAATCCATTATTCACTAGTGTCTTTCACTTATCATTCAACTCTTTAGATATGGATATATACCTACACACACACATTCTCATAAAATCCCCACATCGACCAAATATTCACAAGTTTTTGAGTCCACAAAAATAGGGAGTCAAACCTATGTCACTTTGGTGTTAGGTGCTTTGGGCTAAAAAAAGTTCCCAATGCACCTTGGTGATTGAAGGTACTTTTTCTTGGCCAAACACCTTCTAACCTAATACTAAGACAAAAAATAATAAATCAAAACAATAGCTTGTCACAAATAAAACCCTGTCTTGTGAGGTTGCTAGCACCTTTGACCAAGGGGAACAACCAACTAGGCTACACACTCTGATGGACCATAAAAGGAATACCTCCATGAAGACCATCCTTCATCTAAAATCTATTCCAAAAAAAAGTGAGGTTGAAACCTTAAATCTTGCACGTGCAATATCTATCCATTTTCTTGGCTGACCAACTAGCCATCTAGCCTAATCGAACCAGGCCTCGAATAATAGTACTAAAGGATTCTAAATAGGTAAATACCTTTGAGCCTAGTATATAGCACTATACATAGTTTTTTCTTTCACTCTCTCATGTGTTTCAGCCTAGTTCAATCCCTAAATCATTTTGTTGACAAGTTTCAAGCCCTCTATTTTAAACACACAAATGTAATCTAGTTATTGTATATATAAAAATCTATGACTATTTCAATTTTTGTCCTGGTTCTTATGTGTAATTGTGGTGGTTTGTGTCAAAGAAGACTATATTTTTTGTGTTATGTCAACAATGATGCATGTGTTATTTTAATTTTATCATAATATAGAGATAATTAGGATCTCAATCCATTGCCACCTATATTTTAGGCTAGATAGTTTATTGCTTTATTTATTGCTTTTCTCCCTACCCTTGTTTTAGATGAGCTCAATAGATTAGGTTAGATTAGGAAAAGTGTGTTAAGATCACATATAAACAAGGATACAACCTTGGTAAGATATCCTAGAGGTCATTTGAAGAGGTTTGTCCCACACTCCCTAGACTTCTTGACTATGCATTCCATGCAAGATGTGAGCATAAAACACACTTGACAACCACAATGAATGGTCACTATGCTAGAGTCACGTCCCACACTCCCTGAACTTCCCAATTATGCTCTCCACATGATGCACAAGCACACATTTGCAAACACAATGGGTGGTCACTATACTCAAAGCACATGACCAAACTAGTTCCCATATAGTTTTGACTACCCAACACAATATATTTCATTAAAATAATGTAATATAACTTTTTAAAAATAGGGTTTTGAAATGGTTGTCCTTTCCTTTTACATTAACATAGTCACATTGAGTTATATATAGTCTATTTGGTGCCACTAGAATTTAAAACTTGTTATGTACTATATCATATATATGTGTCAACCACTGAATCAAGACCTCATAGACAAAATGGAGATATGAAGTGTCGATCCCCATACCCATGATAAAAAATTTAATTTATTTTTTCTTTACAATACTTCATTAAAAATTCATAGTTTTTAAAATTCTTTCTAATTTTATCATTCTTTGTTTTGACTATGCTTGGCTTCATGGCTTATTGTAACTATTATTTTTTCTTGTGGTGATGAAGTGTGCACTAAAATATTTTTTCTTCTATATTTTGACTATGTTTTGCTTTTTGGCTTATTCTATATGAATTATTATTTTTCTTATGATAATGTTGAGGTATACATCACATCGCATTTTTTTCTTGTGGTGATGTTAAGTGTGTACTAAATTATTTCTTCTATATTTTGGTTGTGCTTGGCATATTCTAACTAATTATTATTTTTTCTTATGATAATGTTAAGGCATACAACACATTATTATTTTTTCTTGTGGTAATGTTAAGTGTGCTCTAATTTTTTTTCTATATTTTGATTGTGCATAAATGTTAATAAGAAAGATGCTAAATTTTAGAATATTTATATTCACACAAAAATTGAAGATCTTGAAAATAAAATGTAACCAGAGTGGTATCCCTTTTAGGCATATTATGCATGCATGGGAGAGATATCAAGTTCAAATCTAGCTATGCTCAATCATTTAATACAAGAAGATAAAAGGATATTCATTATTGAATGGTGTCTCCTTGGCTTCTAGTAAGGATTTTGACATTTACAACTTCTATTTTGGTGCTAATTTATTCATAGAGAGACATCATATGTTTTAATTTTAGCCTTTTATGTGAGCACAAAGTTTTGGAAACTTGTTGGGAAAAATGATATTTTTTGCTTTATTAAGAGCTAGCAAGTTCTAATGTACTGCATAGGGATCTTAGTTAGCCCATGGATTTATTGGAATTTATAATTTTAGTGAAGATTCACTAAAGTGGCCAAATCCTATGTCCAAAGTTAATTTTGATTAGAGTAGCTACTTGAAGCTAAAATAAAGAGGGCAAACACCCCTACTACTTACACAGTAGCTAAAATTCGAATATAATCTAGATAGCAACCAAGGAGGAACAACCATCATGGACTAATTTTGAACCTTAAGCATCCTTCACCATGAACTTATCTTAACCATTGAACTAACATCAAAATAAATAGCCTTTTGATGGTGGCTAAAGTAGGTCTTGATAATACTTGGAACCTCCAAGCAGTTTTAGTGATGGCAAAAGAAGAATCCCTTTTATTGGGGCCTTTCTTTGACCAGTATTTGTGGTCCTTTCTTTCCTCTAGAAAATAGAGACCCCAAAGCTAGTCTCTTTCCTTGACCAATAAGGTAACTTAGTGTAACAACACTCATTGGTATGATTTATCTGGATAATAATACTAGATATTGATGTATGGATGTTTAATGCAGATTTTTTTTTAATTACCATCAATGAGTGGTTGCACTATATGCTTTTGTTCTACTATTGGAATATGGTACTATTGATATCTTTGTTGTTGCAATACCAAGTGCTCTCATTAGTGGATTAGTTTGGGTAACCACCTGAGTTGAGAGAATTTTTTTGGAAAATGATGGTGATGATTTAATTCGTTGAAAAATCTAAGGTAAAATGAAATTACCTTCATATAAATGCATTGAATTAATGTTTGTGATATTATATATACAACGTTGGGCTAGAAGATCACTTTGGTGGAGGAGTCATATTTAGCATGATGAGGGTAAATTTCTAGATATATTAAAGAGCCATTTTTTGAGAGATAAATCTATGTTGTATGGATCTTATGTTTGCTTGTATCAGAGATTTTTTTGGTTTGGTTAGTCTTCCAATAAAGGTATTAATGAGATGACACTATTAATACTTGATATTAATGCTAGTTCATATTGACATATGGTATTGATTAATGAATTATTGATTTCATTTAATTATCTTAGAAGCAATGGTATATTAATTTTATTATTTCAAATGATGTTTTGATTTTCTTTATAAAATTGCTAAATTATTATTATTATTATTATTATATGGAATAAGTCATTCCTAAGGATGGATTTAATAATTCCTAAGGTTAGAATGATATTACAGTTGGAGAAAATTTTTCTTACATTTCCAATAGCACATTAGGCAACCTCCACCTTGTCCTCAAAATGATTGAACAATATGTCCAGATGTTACCCTAAGAGCTAGATCTAGTTGGCAAGCATGGCCAATGAATCCAAGGTGGGAGAAGAACAAAATCTCACTAGTTTAGAAGGATTCATAGGGTTATTTGAAGGAGGAAAGGGATGTTTTAGGGGTTGCTAATGTGGAAAGAAAAGGAATAATCTTTGGAAGTGAGTTCAATTTTGAATTTTGCATGAGTAGAGGTAGCTTCTATTGTATTTTAGTATCGTGCTTCAATTTTTATGTCTTCCTTACTATTGTTGTATTTTGGTTTGCTCTTTATGCTTTTCAATTAATTACTAAACTTTGTTATGTCTCTCTGTATTTGGTTCATGTGTGGGAGGTTGATTTGAGGCTAGTACATCACCCTTAGAGGCAGTATTTTTTTCCCCTTAGATGGCATAGATTCTTGTTGTGTTGTCTTCTTTTGACAAATATGAGTGGGGTGGACATCATGAGTAACAATACACCCTAGAGGCTTAGACCATAGTATCTCTAATTCATATCATTAGATGACTCATTTGGATTGGATTTTAGATATTTTGGAGTGTTTTTTCTCCCTATGTTTCTTAGAGTATCCAATCGATGCTTGTGGTTTTACATTGTTTATTAGGAGCAGTGAGTAACCTAGTCAGTAGGGTTATCCCTTAACATCTCACCAACCATTGCTTTGCTAGGTATGGTTGGACTTATTTGTTTTGCATATGGTGGGTCCTTCCTAAAAATAGATAACTAGGTTGAGGGATTTGTTGATCTAGCTTTTTGATAGTCGATGGTTTATGTACCCTCAAGTTTTTCAATGTTAAGTTTGGTTATTGAAGATTGTTTAAAAATAAATATTTTGACATTTTTCTTATGATCAAATGTTTATCAATGTGGATAGATATATGTTTGATTAAATTCATTATTATGTTAGGATAATGATTAAAGTAGAGAATGGATGTTTTAGAAAATTGATCTTGGTTATTATTCATTTTATGTTGGATTAATTTTTAGTTTATGAGTTAATAGTCATTATGCTAGATGGGCTTTTGAATAAAGTATTATTAGAAATGTGGATAATGTTAGATTAAAGAAGTATGGATGTATGTATATTTGGAAAAATCATTATTGTGTTAGAATAATGATGATATAGTGGTCTCCTAAGACTCATGTGGGTAAAGGGAGCCATTATAGAGAGAAGTATGGGATTCTCTCCTTGGTGTTTTTTAGTGGATGCTTGTATTATGCTTAAGAATTGGTTTTTGGAAAAAATATAGCATACCCTTAAGAATTGAGTAGGTAAAAGGACCCACTATAGAGAGAAGTATAGGATTCTCTTGTTATTGCTTATTTTTCCAAAGTTTGACTACATAGTTACTTGCATCACATATAGAGCATATAAATCTACATTGCTTGAAAGAGTTGTCCTAATCCTTAATATCCCTCAAGTTGTGGTATATCCTCATAATGAAGATGATCATGAGGGGAATATGGTGTAGAAAGCATTTGGGTAAAATGATCCTATTGTATTTTGGATTGGAAAGTTTCTATGTAAACAAGATTTGGCTTTGTGTTTCTTGATAACTATCCAAGTGACTTATCTATTGGAAAAATATCTATTCCATAATTTAGGTTATGTAAATGTATCCTCCAATATACATACCTAGATTACTTCCTATGCAAGTTATCTAGTGACTTCATGCAATGTAATAAAAGGATAAGTGTCAATGTGCAAGTTTTCCATGTGCAAGGTTTCCTATGCACAACTAGATAGAGTGTTGGGCAAGCATCCTATTTTGCATATATAAGGATGGCCTCTTAGATAGATAGATAAGATAGTTAGGAGACATCATCAAATAGTGTAGGTTTATGGATTGTGTTTTTCTATGTTCCATACCATTTATTGGTGATGGATATGATGTAGATCTATAAATTTTTTAATGGAGTGCTCACTTCGTCCATAGATACATTGTAATATTTTATATGTTTTATATTTAAACATACTTTAGTCATCTATCAGATTTACTTTTTTACATGTTATTTTGCATCTTGTGATTGTTATCTCTCATTGCTCATTCATAAAAATCTAACAGTGGTATTAGAGACATGGCATATCTAGTCTATGCAAGTAAATAGGGAAACCACTATTGTGGGTTTGCCTAAGAGTTTTGTCAAACTGACGCACCATTGGACCAACCACTGGCAAAAGATCTTAGGAGTATCTAGGTGGTATATTTTGAGAGAATCACAAAGATAGGACTAAAAGAAATCCTAGCTTCAAAAAATATTGAAATCATTTTTGTCTAGATTCTTTTCCATAGAGTTGTTATGAAAACTCGTGAAGACTAGGACTCAACATTTCAATCCACTAGATTGACAAATCATATAGTGAAGATCATCCAGGTTATCTGGAATTCACTAACTAGTGCCTAAATTTTCTTTTGTTGCAAGAAATTAATCCTTAGAGGATTGGAACTCCTCCTACGATAGAAATCTAGAAGACTCCAACTTCATTGCCCGATAGTCAACATGCCATCATAGTGCAAAGGTTAGTTCATTATGCAAGAGAAGAATACTACGAAATAAGACTTCCAAGTAAAGGATCATGGTGAATATAGGAGACTAAAGATCTCCATTGCTAGATTGCAAAATTCCATAGTTGAAGAAGAAGCCATAAGAGCCTTGATACAAAAAGGTCATAGAATCCTTGATACTAAAAAGGCCATAGGAGCTTTGGTAATGAAAAAGGCCATAGGAGCCTTGAAATTGAAATAGGCCATAGAAGACTTGATCCTATAGAAGAATTTGAGAAGAATACCTGATTCAAGAGCAGATTAAATATTTTAGTACTAATATCTTTGTTGCAAGAATAGAAGATTCAATGGGTTGGGAGAGTTCCTCCAAGAAAGTTAGGAAGAGTATCTTCTTCAGAATAATATTATCCTGAAGCAAAAGATAAGATATCAGGAGAATATCTCATTGAAGAACTTCTAGTATTGGAAGAAAAATAAGGACTAGAAGATTTTTTCTCGAAGCCAGAAGCAGCAGAATCAAAATATCTAGGAGAAGATCTCACCACCAACAATTTAAAAAGCAAAAGGTTGAATAAAATGTCTCAATGAGTACCATTAGAAGCTGCTATATCAAAGACCTTGTGAAGGTATCATTGAGCATCTAGAAATTTCTAGGAGATCCTTGCTGAAGATAAAGAGAGTTCTTTGAGAACTCATTGGAGAAATGCACTATCTAGGTGAATTCCTTGATAGTGAAGGGCTTGGGACAATTATCACCCTCTGAAAACAATCCCAAGAGAAGATGTTGGCAAGGAGTTCCAAATATGAGAATAAGAATTTGGCAAGGATAGCTAAATTCGATAAGAAGAATTTGGCAAGGAGTGCCAAACCCTAGAAGAAGATCCTGCTTGAAGTCAAAATTTGACAATAATACTTGAAGATAGAATAAGCTCACCAAATATTGGATATTTGAAGATTACCTCTCATAGCAAGAAGGCATCACCCTAGAGACATAGACTTCTCCAAATCTATAGCATAAGGAGGATAATAAGCCACTAAATCCTAGGCTCATAAAAGAAAGTTCGAGACCATCATTTGATGAAGAAGGAGTTGTGCAAGACATCCTACTTGAAGCAATAACTTGTTATTTTTAGAAAACAAGGTCTACATCCTCTAAAAATTTAGGAGAAGAGCTACATAAAAAGGTATGTAACTTATGGTGCAAAAATATTTATTAAATTGATCTGTTTATCAGATTTATTAGATCACCTATATATTGGATTAAAGTTGCAAAAAAGGAAATTAGATTACAATATTTTAAAGGGAAAAGGAAAACAAATTCTTTTTAAGGATTCAATTGCACATTTATTAGTAGTTTATTATATTGAATATTAGTTTTTATCAACTACCTATTATCTATTTTTGATAAAAAGAAGACTAAGTCCTACAATATTGATTGTAGTGAAATTGCATAATAACTCCTAAATATTCATTTTAGGTTATTATTTATTAGTTGTGGTAGATTATTAGTGCATGAATTTAATATTTTATTGGAGTTATAAGGTGTAATATTAGTGCATTAAAAAAAAAAACTTGTACTATTATACAACTCTCAAAAAGAAAATTAATTTTGTGTTTCTTGAAAGGCGCAAAGTCTGATTTGTATCAAGTGTCTAAAGACACTATTAAAGCACAAAAATTTACAACTTGAAGTGGCCAATAGAAGCCTAAAAAATTATTAGAATCCTCGTGTATATTGGAGAAGAATTTAACTAACCAAAAATAGAGATAGAAACTTATGAAAGTGAGACTTGGTGAGTCTCAAAATCAAAAGCATTACAAGTTGAATGCAAGGAAAAAGAATGCAGAAAATTTACATCAATTAAAAAAACTTTTGTCTACTATTATTGAAGATTTGACTTGTTATCAAAAGTGTCCAAGTAAAAATGTAAAGGTGTGTCTATTTTTAAATACAACCTCAAACCCTTGTATTGCAAGAAATCTGCCACAAAACCAGAATTTAAGATCTAGAAATAGAGTGCAAAAGAAGGTATATTAAAAAGCCTTATTGTAAAAAATATAATACATTATCTTGCACTACTCTAATATGTTTTTTGAAAACATAAGAGTAGATTTGGAGGTTCCACATTAGGGCACATTTTTCTATAGGGAAAATAATAGCCAACAAAAGTCGAACATTGGCATTCTTCCTCCCAAGCTAGAAGGAGCCATTAAAGTGCTCATCTTGGATGTACGTACCTAAAAAAATGAAGCTCATTTCAGATATTTTATGAGCTACATTTACATAGACAAGCGAGTGCATATCAATCTCAAAAAATGCATCAAAATATCAATAGGAAAATCAATACGTTTGGAGGAATAAAAGAAAGAGGGAAAGGTGTTACATTCATGGTCTCTATATTGGAGAATACCACTCACCAAAGGAAGCATTGAACTATCATCCAAGCTCCATAGTGCATCACCCATCCACCTACAGAGAAGAAAGCTTGCTTTCTGCCCAAGAAACATTACAAAGCAAAGGGGTTATGAAGTTATAATCTCCATATTCAAAGGTATTACAAGAATGGTCTCCATGTAGAAATGACACTTGGCATTTTGGTCATAATTCCTCTTAATGTTCTAGAGACTTCTACGAAGGAGTTACAAACAAATATGTGCCACTTGGTATTCTCCACCAGCTTCACACAAAGCACCCATACATTATTGAATTTATCCAAGAAGCATTGAACAAATATTTTGGAGCATTACGTGAAGAAAAGAGTGCTCACTTGTAATGAACATGACACTTGTCACAATGCCTATGATAAACAATACTTATATAATATCTTAAGTCCAAGATCAGCATGCAAGAGTGAAGCGTAGTCAAAGATGTTCGAAGGAGGAATGTAGCATAGTCAAGGCATGAGAGAAGCAACATAAATGTTCTAAGTGCAACATGGAAGATAAGGGGAAGGGGCATTAAAATCTCCCCATTTCAGAAGGTCAACATTCAGCGCCATACGTAAAATATTCACGTCAAGCCATTCCATTGAATCTCCATTAAACTGAGCACTTAAGGTGCCTCTTATACGTTGTTATACTAAGTAGTAGAAAGCATCGAATATTGAGGAGATATTGCATCCATAAGGTAAGGTCTAAATCCTATTTATTATTGTTTTCATAAGTTGGAGTTATAAGGATTATAAAATTAGGTTTTGAAAGCTAAAGGGGTGAGATATCTTATTATTTTAATATTTTTAATCTTACTTAGGAGGAATAAGGAATTCAACTTGGATTAAACTATATTGTAAATATTAATATCATTTCTCCAATTTTCCAAACTTGGGAGTTATAAGGATTACTCCATCAAATTTATTTTATTTGGAAATTAGAAATAATCCAAGGGATATAAAACAGGTCATTAAGGGATTTTATTGAGGTTGGATAAATTTATTTTTACTTGTCTCAAATTTCTAAAAAGGGGACAAAATAATTCAAACATTAAAAACTCTTCAAAATTGATATAGTGCTTAGTTCAATTAGGAGTAATAAGGTGTTGAAAAGTTGATTTTTGATTCTTGCAAAACATGTACAGAATAAACCAAAATTGAACTATAATTCTATAAAAATCACAACAACATACTTCAAAATATTAGGGAGTCATAAGGCATTCTACAAAACTGGATAACATTAATATTTGTCTAAGATTATCAATTTGGGAAGATATAAGATTTCTTCAAAACCTAAAATTAGGTGGGATTTACAAGGTAGTCAATAAATTTAAGGATATATAAAGGTTTTTACAAAATCAAGCTTATATATTTCAATCAAGGAGCACATATTTTAAAATACTAGGGCTATAAAAAATTCAGGTCATACAAATGTCTACTAGTATACTTGGTAATACTCTTAGAAGTGGAATAGGAAAAATATCAATGTGGGTCAAGAACCTGATGAACTCTGATGATGAAAAGAGGAAAGAAAAGGAATAATCTCTACTATATGATATAATTTTTGAATTCAACAACTATGCAAAGGAATATTCATATAATGAATCAATTGAACACAAATAGGGAAATATTGATCAACAATATTTCATGCAAAATGGAATAGCTTCAATTATGCACATATGGTTTGTAGACCTTATTAAGGAGATAGACAAACATGATATTCCTAAAATTGATCACAAAATTGCTAGATCATATCTATTGTGCACCCATTGTAATCAATATGGTCATGAAAAAATAAATTGTTGGAGTTTACATCCATGTAAATATTGTGAGGGAACAAATCACTCATCTTTCTCCTATCACTTCAAATATAGATATTATATAGGCAATGAAAGAAGATTGCTTCAAATATTAAACTGTTATCTTTAGAAATTTATTTCAGATAAATCTACTAACACTGAGCTCAAGGTTGGTACTTATGAAGGATAGAGAACCAAGTCTTACAAAGGGATAAAATAAGGAAGAAGGGTCAATTCAGATCCACTCAAGACATGCACCATCATGAGAGCTATGAATCACCAAAGACGCTTGAGATCAAGGAGAAAAGAATTAAAAAATACAAGAAGCATTGACATGAATACTATAGTAGTAGTAGAACAAGAACCGGATCAAGCAGAAGAATATGAAGAAAATCCATATTGAATACTAAAGCCTTCAATACCCAAATAATATAATACAGGGGGGTGTTGGAAATAATGTCTATTCCATCACTTGGGTTATGTAAATGTATCCTCTAAGATACATACCTAGATTACTTTATGTGCAAGTTATCTAGTGAATTCATGTAATGTAATAAATGGACAAGTTTCAATGTGCAAGTTGTACAGGTGCAAGGTGTTATATGTACAACTAGATAGAGTGTTGGGCAAGCATCCTATTTTACATATATAAGGATGGCCTCTTAGATAGATATATAGGACATTCAGGGGACATTATCAGATAGCCTAGGCTAGTGGATTATGTTGTTCTGTGTTCCACACCATTTACTGGTGATGGATATGATGTATATCGATAGCTTTGTTAATGGAGTGCTCACTTCTTCTATTTCTACATTGTAATCTTTTATATGTTTTATATTTTTGCATACTTCAATAATCTAGCATATTTACTTTCTTGCATGTTATTCTACATCTTGTGATTGTGATATCTCATGGCTCATTCATAAAAAGCTAAAATTATATCTAAAGGAGAGAAATATGTTAAGTTTTGTAATGTAGCTTGGTTAAGGAATAATAAAGAAATATGTTGATTTGAGAATTTTATCTTGTAAAATATTTTCTTTTGAAATAGCATAAATGGTATCTTGTGATTTATTTAATGATGTGTATATCTTTGGCATCATAAAATGAATGTTTATATTTATTGAAGAAGAATTACTTATTTAGTTTTACTTAACATGTTATCATTTTATAGATGATGGTAAAAGAATCGTTGATTTGATTATAGTAGTAAATAATGATAGATTTGATACACAATTTATATAATCCTATTTTAAATATGTTGTCTCTATTTGATTATTTAGTTAATTAGAGAGAGTTGTCCACTTTTACTTTTATGTTATCAGGTGGAGAAAGAGTTCTTGTATGGTTTTAGAACTATCCCTTAGGACCCAAGTCAATCTAAGGAACCCTAAATCCTAGGAGGAGTTGCATTGATGCAATAACTAGGGATAGGTGAGTCCTAGAAGGAGTTGTGAGAATGTAATAGCTAGGAACTCAAAACATCTGGGAGGATTTGCACTAATGCAATAACCAAATACTTATAAAATGATACACCTTAAACGTTGAGGTTTGGGTGTTCCTTAATTAGGAAATTTTGAAAAACTCATTCACAAGTTAGCAGTGGTGGTCCCTTGAACATGTAGATTTTAGGTGATTATGTTCATTTCCAATGGAGTGGTAATGGCATTAATTAGCACATGGAGGTATGGTAACTAAGCACCAATATTTTATGCTAGATTAATCTATCTATATGGACTTAGGATAGGGTTAAGAAATAGGTATACCCCTTTAATTTTATGGGCCTTAAATAATAATCCTTATATTGTGGTTATACAGTCCTATGCTGAGAAGGATATGGGAAAGGTGGGAGGACTACTTTTATTGTACTTCTAAACAAGTAGGTTTAGTAATATGAACCCTAAAAAATATGGGAGTTGGTCATTCCTATCCATTGAGTGTCATCTACAGTGACTTGAAACTCAAATGTGGTGAAGCATTGACTGCTAGAAAAGATAAATGTTGGGTCTTCTTTGTGAACCTTTTCTTGTGATCATTACCTTAAAAAAATGGGGTTGGTAGTTTTGGGTTGTTATAGTTGGTATCAAAGCTCTAGGTCATAGGGCTAGAATATTTCTTAGAGTGATGATATTTGACTTGATGTGCTAATTTGGGAAAGGCACCTTACAAGAAATCAAGTGTAGCCTTAATCATTATTGATAGAGTTTAAATTGTCTATGTTAGTTCATTAGGAGAATGAAACTAACTAATTGTAAGTACAATTGAAGAAAATTATAACTTACCCAACTTATTTATGTGGATAGGAGATGGAGCCTATACTAAAAGGAAGTTCATACAAGAAAACTATCATAGTTGCACAAGAGGGAAATTTAGTGTAAAAGACCAAAAAAATTATGGACTCTAGCAAGAAAACTAGGAGAGCAATAGCTCCTAGCAATAGGGTTGAGAAGACAACAAACCCTAGAAATTATATCAAGGAAAAAATAGGGTTGGATGGGGAGGAGAAGATCTCTCCTCTATAGTGAATTTGTTTCAAGAGCGATTCGAGCAACAACAAAAATTTATGGAAACCTTGATTAGTAAAAAAGTGAGTAATATAAATGTAGAGGGTAAGCAAGAGAATAACCCTACTAAAATAAGCTAATAAGGTAAGGCCTATATAGATTCTGAGCTAGCTAGATACCTTAAGAATGCTAAAGTAACCAAGTTTAATGAGAAAGAGGGAGGAGATGCAATCGAGTCATGGCTGAAAGAGTTAGAAATTTTATTTTCCATGAAATTTTACTCCTTTGAGACTCAAACTATGTGGTCTACCCTTCACCTTCTAGATGTAGCCTTAGAATGGTGGGACACATTTATTACAAGCAAGAAGATCCGAGCCATGAAACATAAGTGGGATGATTTTGTTGGGGCTTTTAAGAAAATATTTCCTTTTGACCAATTTTATGTAGATAAATTTGAAGAATTTTGTGCACTTCAAAAAGGATAATTATCAATAGAGGTGTACTTTTGGAGATATGTAAAACCTTTGAAGTATGTTCCATAATATGAGAGCAATGAGCATCTAAAGGTGCATAAGTTTATCCTAGGGGTAGACCCTAATATTAGGATAGTAATAAATTTTCTCAAACCTAGTGTGTCACCCTGGGGGCTCTAGTATTGTTTGTGAAAAATAAAGATGGTTCAGTAAGGTTATGCATAGATTATAAAATGTTGAATAAGGTAACCATTAAGAATAAGTATCCTCTGCCAATGATTGATGACCTTTTCGATCAACTAAAGGATGCTACTTTATTTTCAAAAATAGATCTAATATTTGGATATCATTAGTTGAGGATTCGAGAAGAGGATACTCACAAGACAACCTTTAAGACTCGATATGGGCACTATGAATTCATGGTATTACCATTTGGGTTGATGAATGCATTGAAATTTTTTAAAAATTTGATAAACAATGTGTTATAGAAGTATCTATATCAGTTTGTATTGGTATTCTTAGATGATATATTGATATATTATTGCACCAAAGAAGAACATGACCATCATTTGAGATTAGTGTTAGAGGTACTAAGGAAAAACTAGCTATATGTAAATTTTTCCAAGTGTGATTTTTATACCTCATAGGTATAGTATTTGGGATACATCATTTCAGTAAAAGAAATTGTAGTGGACCCAAAGAAAATTGAGGCTATATTAAATTGACCTTCACCAATAAATGTGATAGAAGTTAGGAGTTTCATGGGACTCACTGGCTATTATAGGCATTTTGTGAGATATTACTCTAAGGTTACATATTCAATCACTAATCTTAAAAAAAGGAGAAAGAGTTCAAATGGATGGATAGGTGTGAGGCTACATTTTTGTCTCTAAAAAATAAGTTAACAACAACACCAATTCTCAAGATACCATATCCTATTGGGAATTTTACCATGTGTACATATGCTTTCCTAGAAGGTTTGGGTGGGGTATTGTCTTAGGAAGAGGCCATAGTAGCCTATGAGTCTAGAAAAATCAAGAAGCATGAGGTAAACTATGCTATGCATGACTTAGAATTGGTAGTAGTTGTGCATGCCCTAAATGTATGGAGACATTATTTTTTGGGTAAACCATTTGAGTTGAGGATAGACCATTAGAGTCTAAGGTATATTTTTACCCAACCTATGTTGAATGCAAGACAGATAAGATGGATAGAGTTTTTAGTAGAATACAAATTTGGTATTAATTATATCAAAGGGAAATAAAATAATATTGTATATGCCTTGATTAGGAGAAGGTACATAGTTGCATTGACCCAAAGTCATATAGAATTGATAGATAGGATCAAGAAGATGCAGCTACAAGACCCGTATTGCATAGAAATTCGAGATAAAACTAAGGGAAATATTGAAGAGAGTAAGGGTTTCAAGATAAATATGGACTTTTATACTTCATGGATAGGGTAGTTGTACCAAAAATTGGTGATCTAAGGATATTGATTATGCAAGAGGCACATAATTATCCCCATTTTGCTCATCAAAGAGGGTCAAAAGGAGGGAAAAATTAAAAATACCTTCTATTGGACTAGAATGAAGCAAGACATCACCAATTTCATTGTGAGATATTTAGAATTCCATAAATTTAAGGCAAAAAATTGATACCCCATAGGTATATTGTATCCACATGATGTACCAATGCAAAAATGGCAAGTAATTTCTATGAATTTTATTGTGGGTTTACCTCATACTAGGTATCAACATGACACAATCTTGGTAGTGATTGATAAGTTGACCAAGGTTGCAAACTTCATACTAGGTAACATCAAGGATGATTCATCGATGGTGGTAAATAAGTTTTCCAAAGAGTTTTTCAGGCTACATGGGTTTTTTGAAGTGATCATATCAAATAGAGATTATTGGTTGACATCAAAATTCTAGAAGGCTCTACACCATGCAGTGGGCACTAAGCTAAATAGTAATTTTATATATTATCCTAAAATAGATGGTCAAACTGAGAGGGTAAACTAGCTTTTAGAAGATATGCTACACATGTATCTCATGGACCAAAATTCTAAATGGGAAGACTTTTAAATTTACATATAATAATGGATACCATGCATTCTTGGGAATGACCTAATTTGAAGCTTTGTATGGAAAAAAATGTAGAGCACATCTATCATGGGATAATATAGAGGATCATGTGGTGATCAGATGAAACATTGTCAAAGATATGGAGGAATAACTTAGAGCAATCTGGCTTAGGCTCAAGGAAGCAATTGATCGCCAAAAGAGCTATGTTGATATGAATAAATCACCAAGAGAATTCTCTAGAGGATATAGAGTCTTCTTAAGATTTAAACCCATGAAAAGTATCATCAAGTCAACTAATTTGGATCCTCACTATGTTGAACCCTTTGAAATCATTGATAATATTAGCCTAGTAGCCTGTAGGCTCACTTTGTTGCCCTACCTATTAAATATCCATGATACTTTCCACATATCATTGCTTAGAAACTATGTTGCATATCGTACTCACATGTGGAATATATTTAAATTACAAATGGTAGATCCCTTATCCATTGAGGTAGGACCAGTAAAGATTCTAGGTTTTGTTCCAAGATGTTGAGGAAACAAATCCTAGATCAATGTAAGATCTAGTGGGACTAGTATTATGAGAATTGTGCCACATGGAAAAATGTTGAAGAAATGAGACAATAATTTCCATACTTATTTGAATGAAACATTTGTTTACTCACTTGCTGGGAAACATAAGGGACTATGTTTAGGCCAAGGGGGGGTAGGTAACAACCCTCCTTGGTAGGACTTATCTTGAAAATAATACTATGTATTGATGTATGGATGTTTAATGTAGAGTTTTATTTCATTACTATCAATGAGTAGTTGCACTATATGCTTTGGTTCTACTATTGGAATATGGTACTACTGATATCTTTGTGGTTGTAAGACTAGGTGCTCTCATTTGTGGATTAGTATGGGTAACCACCTGAGTTGAGAGAATTGTTTTGGAAAATAATGGTGATGATTTAATTCATCAACAAATCTAAGATAAAAATAAATTACCTTCATGTAGATTCATTGCATTAATGTTTGTGATATTATATATACAACATAGGACCAGAATATCACTTTAGCGAAGGAGTCATATTTAGCATGATGGGGATAACGTTGTAGTTATCGTAAAGAGCCATCTGTTGAGAGATAAAGCAACATTGTATGGATATTGTGTTTGCTTGTATTGGAGATTTTTTTGGCTTGGTTAATCTTCCAATAAAGGTATTCATGAGATGATATCATTCATATTTGATCTTAATGCCAGTGTTGATAATTCATTTTGACATATGGTATTGATTAATGAATAATTCATTTTCTTTAACTATCTTAGAAATAATGGCATATTGATTTTATTATTTCAAATGATGTTTTGATTTCCTTTATAAACTTGCTAAATAATAATAATAATTATTATTATATGGAATAAGCCATTCCTAAGGTTGGATTTAATAATTCTTAGGGGAGGAATTAAATGTGGTAAGGAAGGAATAATTTCTAAGGTTGGAATTGTATTGCAATTGGAGTAATTTTTCTTATGTTTCCAAGAGGACGTCAGCTAGCCTCCACCTTGACTTCAACATGTTGAACAACATGTATAGATGTTACCCTAAGAGCTGGAGCTAGTTGGAAAGCATGGCTAGAAAATCCAATATGGGAGAAGAATGGATTCTCATCAATTTGGAAGAATTCAAAAGGTTATTTGATGAGGAGAAAAGTGATGTTTTGGGGGTTTCTAGGGTATAAAGGAAAGGAAGGAGCTTTGGAAGTGACTTTGGTTTTGAAGTCTATATGAGTAGAGGTAGCTTTTGTTGTATTTCAATTTTGTTCTTCAATTTTTATGTCTTCCATATTATTATTGTGTGTTGATTTGCTCTCTATGCTTTTTGATTAAGTATTAAGCTTTGTTATTCCTCTATTTCTTTGGATCATGTGTGGGCAGTTTCTTTGAGGCTAGTCTATCACCCTTATAGGTAGTATAGAATTCCTAGGTCTATAGGTAGTGTGTATCGCTAGTTTATATGATTGGTGTTCACACTTGATGCTTGGTTAATTGTTAAGATCTAGTGTTGGATAAGCTCTATTTAGTATCTAGGTGGAATCCCATATATTTTCTCCCTTATGTGGCATAGATGTTTGTTGTGTTGTCTTATTTTTGTAGATTTAAGTGGGGTGGATGTCATCAGTAACAATGCACCTTGGAGGCTTAGACCATAGTTTCTCTTGTTCACCTCATTGGATGACTCAGTTGGGTCGGAGTTGTGAGCTTTTGGAGTATTTTGTCTCCCTACATTGCTTAGAGTATCCAATCGATGCCTATGGTTTTGCAATGTTCAATAGGGTTGTCCCTTAACCTTTCACCAAACGTTGTTTTTCTAGGGATGGTTGCACTTCTTTGTTGTGCATATGGAGGGTCCTTCTTGGTGGTAGAGAACTATTTTGAGGGATTTGTTGATCTAGCTTTTCAATAGTCGATGATTTATATACCCTCGGGTTTTTCAACATTAAGTGTGAATTTTGAAGATTGATAAAAAATAAATATTTTGATATTTTACCTTATGATAAAATATTTATTAATGTAGATAGACCTATGTTTTATTATTCATTATTATATTAGGATAATTATTAAAGTAGATAATGATGTTTTAGAAAATTGATCTTGGTTATTATTCATTTTATGTTGGATTAATGTTTAGTTTCCAAGTTAATAGTCATTATGCTAGATGGGATTTTGAATAAATTATTATTAGAAATATGGATAATTCTAGATTAAAGAAGTATGGATGTATGTATATTTGGAAAAAATATTATTGTGTTAAAATAATGATGATATGATGATTTTCTGAGACTCATGTGGGTAAAGACGACCATTATAGAGAGAAATATGGGATTCTCTCTTTGGTGATTTTCAATGGATGCTTGTATTATGCTTAAGAATTGGGTTTTGAAAAAATATTAGTGGACCCCTAAGACTTGAGTAGGTAAAGGGGTCCACTATAGAGAGAAGTATGAGATTCTCTTGTTGTTGCTTATTTTTTCAAATCTTGATTGCATAGTTACTTGCATCACATATAGATCATATAAATCTATATTTCATGAAAGAGTTGTCCTATTCCATTAATGTCCCTCAATTTGCTAGAGATACTTATCATGAAGATGATCATGAGGGAAATATGGTGTAGGAAGCATTTGGGTGGAGTGGCCCTGTTGTATCTTGGATTAGAAAGTTGTTATGTAAACAAGATTTGGCTTTGTGTTTCTTGATAACTATCCAAGTGACTTATCTCTAAAGGAGAGAAATATGTTAAGTTTTGTAATGTAGCTTGGTTAAGGAATAAGCAAGAAATGTGTTGATTTGAGAATCTTGTCTTGTAAAATGTTTCCTTTTGAAATAGCATAAATGGTATCTTGTGATTTATTTAATGATGTGTATATCTTTGGCATCACAAAATAAATGTTTATGTTTCTTGAAGGAGACTTCCTTACTTAGTTTTGCTTAACATGTTATCATTTTATAGATGATGGTAAAATAAGTGTTGATTTGATTATAATAGTAATTCATGATAGATTTGAGATGCAATTTATATAATGCTAGTTTAAATATGTTGTCTCTATTTGATGCTTATTTAGTTAGAGAGAGTTGTTTACTTTTTCTTTTATGTTCTTAGGTGGAGAAAGAGTTCTTAGATGGATCTAGAACTATCCTTTAGGACCCAAGTAAAGCTGAGGAACCCTAAATCCTAGGAGGAGTTGTGTTGATGCAATAACTAGGGATAGGTGAGTCCTAGAAGGAGTTGCAAGAATGCAATAGCTAGGAACTCACAAAATCTAGGAGGAGTTGTGTTGATGCAATAGCCAAATCCTTGTGAAATGATACACCTTGAACAATGATGTTTGGGTGTTCCTTAATTAGGAAATGTTAAAAAACTCATTCACAAGTCAATAGTGGTGATCCCTTGAATGTGTAGGTTTAGGTGATCATGTTCATTTCCAATGGAGTGGTAATGACCTTAGTTAGCCTATGGAGGTGTGGTAACTAATCAACAAGGCTTTACACCAGATTAATCTAACTAGATGGAATTAGGATAAGATTAGGGAATAGGCATTTCCATTTAAGTATTATGGACCTTAAAGTATAATCCCTACATTATTTTCATATCGTCGTATGCTAACGAGAGTATAGGAAAGGTGGGGGGACCACTTTTAGCGTCCTTATAAATTATTAGGTTTAATAGGGTGAACCCTTAAAAATAGAGAGTTGGCCACTCCTATCCACTAAGTTTCATCTACAATGACTTGTAACTCAAATGTGGTGAAGCCTTGAATGCTAGAAAAGATAAATGTTGGGACCTCTTTATGAACCTTTGCTTGTGATCATTACCAAAAAAAAAAGAATAATTTGGGTTGGCAGTTTTAGGTTGTAACACTTAGTCCTAGGTATCATTCCAAATTGATAACACCAATGAATCCTAACTAAGAAACTTTCCTTAGATAAGAGGAATGAGGGTTCGAGGGAATTAAGTGAATAGGTGATAAGGGAAATCTCCCCCTTCCCTTAGGTAGAACTTTATAGCTATAGGTAAAGGAATAATTGAGTAGTTCAAAATGCTTTCAACTACAAGGATATCCCTAAACCTCTAGGTTTGACATCTCCCCAGAAGTCTCCTCATAATACATGGTGGAAGAGGAGTCTATAAGTATAAAAACTCAAAAATTTGTAGTTATCATCTCTAGAGGAATAATTGAAGGACATCTTCACCAAGGGAATCTATTAAGAGTGTGGGGTAAGCTAGGTATCGAGCACCAAAACTATCGAACCAACCTAGAGCAATAGGATGCGAGGGAAGGGATGATGATTTGATCTTAGAATTGGTATCCCATAACCATATGCATTTCCCTAAGAGATAGCTAAAGTATTAAAGCAATGACAAGGAGCACATCCCAAGGGATGACACAACCCAAGACATTAATGGAAAATGATTCCAAATGTATAATCATAGAGATTTCTTGGACCACCATCCAATGACATTTCTCTAAGGCCTCTAGATGATTCATTATTGATGGTGACTAGCCCAAGAAAAAAATTTAAATTCAAATTTTCAAATATTACATGGATAGGCTAGATATTTGATTCATCACCACCCATAGATAGGCTAGATAGGATTTTCTTTCCACACTTTTACTTTTCTTGACATTTCCTAATTTCTTTCTTTCCCTTTTCCTTAGAGAACCCCCTAGTAGAGAAGGACTACCATAGGAAGGAAGAAAACGAGTGTTGAAGATCACATCCAAGCAAGAAGCTAGCCTTGGGTAAAAACCTTGGAGATCATTTGGTGGGGCTATGTCCCACACTCCCTTGGACTTCCTAGGATTGAAAACCCCCTCATGAGATGTAGGCCATTGGATACCAACTTGAGGAGACAAAGAATGAACCACAACTATCGAGGGTCACAATGCTCAGGAGTGTAGTGGTCACTTTTTTTCGTCAATAGTTCAAACTGGCATGTCTAGTTGGACACAAATTAAAAAAATCCATCCCTTAGTTAAGAATTCAAATCATGGTTTCAATGAAGGCCATAGTCATCAACTTGCTGAAGCACTCTATATATTCACCTGATGGCTCAACTACAAAAGAAGAACCCAAAAGAAGTCACCATACCTAGATCGAGGTTGCAGTGGGAACCTATATTTGGCTAACAACATTTTTAACTTGGTGACTCCACTGCAAAGAAGAAGAACATAAAGAAGCCACCCAAAAGAGCTCAATATTGAGGTTTTAGTGAAGGCCTCCATCCATTTACTTCTAATCATTAAATATATTCACCTGGCAACCATGTTGGTCCTCAAACTATCAATATTAGTGAATAATCTTGAAAACTAAGGCCCTAGTGGAAGTCTCTATTCCCTAGCCTTATTAGGAAAAAATGAAATCAATCAAGATATGGTGGAAAAAAATTGACATGGAAGAATCATATCCCTTGGTTATTCCAGTCCCACCTTATACTTGGGATCCATTTACCATATAGGCTCTGGATTCCTTACAAAAATCACTAGAGAAGATGCAATCACCATGTTGGAGCACTTATACTATATGGCAATACACTATGTCATGCACAACTTGATAGTTTAAGATATAACCCTTAGGCTTCTAGTGGTATCTTTAAAAGGGAAATCATGGGACTGTTATGTCTCCCTACTTGCACAATCAAGAAGTGATTGGGAACAACTAGCCACCCAATAGATGCATCGATTCAAATAAAAGAGGGATCCTTGTTGCTAGATCACTTGATTAACATCAAACACACTCCCAATAAGGCAATGGAAGACTTCAAAGCTGGTTTCACAAAACTTGGAAAATTATCCCATATGAGATCAAGTCATCCCTAAGTACAATACTCATTTTTTATCTTAGGGCTTTCCATATAGAGATTGTCATAATGATCAAAATATAGAGAGGAAACTCTTTTTGTTGCATATTAGATCGTCCATGAAGCAAAAAATTACCTCAAGCTGATAGGTATACTTCCCTCAAAACCCCCAAAGCCTTTATCCCCTTTATGTCTAATTCACCTCCTTTCCTATCCCTTTTCAAAGTCAAACTCCCCTCACTATCTACCAAAGGAAAATTCTCCCCAAAAGGACCCAATAGAAGATTACTATCCATTTCCAAAGGATCACTTTGGATGTCAAGTGTGACAAAGTACTAAACCAGTAGGAAGAGCAAGCCCTCTCTCTTAAACACACGAATGTAATCTAGTTATTGTATATATAAAAAGTTGTGACTATTTCATTTTCTATCTCGTTTCATATGTATGTGTAATTGTGGTAATATGTATCAAAGGAGGTTGTTTTATTTGTGTGTTATCAACAACGATGCATGTTTTCATTTAATTTCGTCATAATGTAGAGATAATTAGGATCTCGATGCATTACCACCTATAGCTTATGCTAGAAAGTTTATTGCTTTATTTATTACTTTCCTTTTAACCCTTTTCCTAGATAAGAGCTCAATAGTGTACATTAAATTAGGTAAAGTGTGTCAAGATCACATCCAAATAAGGAGTCGACCTTAGTAAAATATCCTAGAGATGGTCTGAGGAGTTGCATCCCACGCTCCCTAGACTTCTTGACTATGTGCTCCATGCAAGGCGCAAGCATCAGATGCACTTCACAACCACAATAGGTGTTCACTATACCCGAAGTTGCATCCCACTCTCCTCAAACTTCCCAACTCTGTGCTACATGTAATGTGCGAGCACCGTACACACCTCACAACCACAACAGGCGGTCACTATACCCAAAGTGCAAAGAAAAAACCGGTCCCTCACAGTTTGGACCTATGTAACACTATATTTCATTAAAATCATGTAATATAACTATTTTCAAATAGAAGTTTGAAAGGGTTGTCATTTCCCTTTTATATTAACTTAATCACATTGAGTCTTAGTTATCAAATTCGTCAAATTTTTCAGATAAAATTCGAAATTCGTCGAATTTAAAAACTTGATGAATAAATTCGACGAACAAACCTTAAATTCGAGATGAAAAAAATTTGGGAGAAAATAGGTGAAAAATACTGCTACAAGGGAAAAACGTATGCTAGATTTTTTGATTAAATATTTTACTGCAGCGTAAGACACTAGGTGATGACCATGGCTGATCTAGTGTAGGAAATGGTGGACACCAATGGTGGCCATCATGGGATAGCAAGTGGAATCGCAACGGAGGCCGAGGTAGAGGCATCGCAGCGGAGGCAGAGGCAGAGGTAGAGACAGATTGCATCACTCCCTTGCCGAATGTACATGGGCTCCTCCTTAGTCAACAAATCCTCTCCTATTCCCTGATCTTATTTCTCAACCAATGGCAAAGATTGTTGTGCTGCCAATAATTTATAGGACCAAAAGTCTATATTTTAGGTTATGCGTAAATTTTTTATTAAATTTTAAAAATATTTGAATATAAAATTTTAAATTATTATAATTAAAAATAATAATTTTACTTTTTTATTATTTTAATAATTATTAAAAAAATTATTCAATTATAAGTGAAATTTATTATATGTTTAATTAATTATAAAATATCACTAATAAATAAAATGGCCAAATTCATTTTAATTATTTTTTAAAATATTAATTTAATTAATTAATATTATGCTATTTTGAATTGGAAGGAATAATTTTTATTTTGTAATCAAGTTAAATGATGAGATAGATATATATGTACATTATAATATATCAAATTTTATTTTGGATTTTTGACCATGTCAAATTTATTTCAAACTTCAACAATGTCGAATTCGAACTCACTTGATAACTAAGCATTGAGTTATATAACCAATCAAATTTAAATCTTGGTATGAACTACATCATTTATATGTACCAACCACTAAACCAAAACCTCATTAACAAAATAAAAATATAATTGATTTCTATTTCGAGATAAGAAATTAATTTATTTTTACTTTACAATACTTCCTTAAAATGAAGTTGTTTTTGTAGTTTTTTAATGTCTTTCTAATTCTATCATTCTTCGTTTAGAGTATGCTTGGCTTCGTGGCTTCTTCTAACTATTCTTGTGGGGATGTTAAGCGTGAACTAAATTATTTTTTCTTATTTATTTTGATTATGTTTTGCTTTTGGCTTATTCTAACTAAATTATTATTTTTTTGTTGTGCGATGTTAAGTTTGCACTAAATTAAATTTTCTTCTACATTTTAGCTATGCTTGGCTTATTCTAACTATTATTATTTTTTATTATGATAAATTTTAGGGGAACATCATATTATTATTTTTGGCTTATTCTAACTGATTTTTATTATGTTAATGTTAAGCGCACATCACATTATTATTTTTTCTTTTCTTGTGCCGATGTTAAGCCTGCTCTAAATTATTATTTTAATATTTTGATTATGTATAAAAATCTTAAGAAGAAAGATTTTAAATTTTAAAATATTTGTTGTAAAAAAAAAAATGAAAATAAAAAAATTTAATTTTTTTATAAAAAATAATACAAATATTTATTATAATAATTTATTTAAAATGAAAATAAAAAAATCAATTGTGGAGGTCAAGTTGTGTAGCAAATTTGTGCAGCATTGCACTATGATAGTTAGATTTGTGTAGATGGGTGTTGCGCTAGGGTTGTGGAGGCCACATAACAGATCTGTGTGGACGAACAATAAAAAATTACGGGTGTTTTATTATGGTTATGAAGGCCAAGTTGTGAAGCGGATTTGTGAAGCACTATGCTACATTAGCTAGGTTGTGAAGCAGATTGGTGCTAATTTTTAGGTTTTAGAGAAGAATTGCAAAGGAGGCAGATGAGCATTACAAAGAAGGTGGATGCTTGGTCGGGAAACTTCGACCCCATTGCTAAAGAATCTAATTCTGTTAAGGTGGATCTATTTGACTCCCGTGACCCTTCCTTTTCATTTGAATGGGAGGAGTGTGATCCTAGTAAGCTCAAAGGTGGGACCAGTAGAACTTGTGAGGAGGACCCCATCCCCCCTAGTGTGCCTTCGTATGCAAAAGTGGTTGCTGGAATTAATGGAGGATCTGGCACCCTCTTCGACATTTTTCTTGTGTCAAACCAGATCCATATCCTAGATAGCTTGATTGATAATATCCTAAAAGATGGGTTGTAGAATCTCATGGGAAAATTTTAAGGTAGGAGGTCGAATATTGATGCTATGAGAAGATAGGCTTTGTCAATATGGAGACCTATAAGTTCTTTTGAAATTTTGGCCATCCCAAAAAAATCTTCCTTATCAGGCTCAACTGTGAGGAGGATTTCAAGCGAATCTTAGAAGGGGGTCCATGGTTTTTTGGCAAACGAGGTTTTTTTTTGCGTGAATGGGCCCTAGATTTTAATCCCCTGATGTAGAGCATTAATCTTGTTCCACTATGGGTCAAGCTACCAAACTTCCCACTTCATCTTTAGCATGAGAGCATCTTCCAAGCTATTGCCAAGACGATCACGGATTTAATTTCCTTCGATTAGACTACCAATTCCATATATCGAATGCTCTATGCTAGAATGTGTGTGATGGTAGATATCGAGAAGGATCTTCCAAGCTCTGTTGAGCTCTTTTCTAACCTTGGCACTTGGGTTCAGAACATTGAATATGAAAATTAACCCCAAGTTTGCCAAGAGTATGGTGAGGGTGGGCACCATAAGAGCTTATGCTCCTTGCATCCTAAAGCTCTGAGTAATTTGGAGGGCCATAAGGAAAACAGTAAGAAGCTTAGTGATAAGTGGGTGCCTAAGCGAAACCCTATAAAATTGAAAGGAAAATATCTGATTTCTATTTCTCAAGTTTGGCTTAGTGAGGAATTACAGGAGGAAGCCCTTATTCCATCACACATATTTGATGAAGAGGAGGAGTTAAACAGGTTCCTTTGAAGAGAAGGGAAATGAGCCGAGTATATTTTTCAACTTCCTAAATTTGGGGAGAGTGGAGAAGAGGTAAGTCCCTCTAGTCTTATCCTCCAAAATTCCTTTGACTATCTTGACATGGATGATCCGACTCTTCAATAGTTAATGGAAAGCTCTCTAGCCTCTCCAAAACCTTGTGTTTGAGAAAGGCTCTCTAGGTTCGAAGATCAAAATTCATAGGAAAGCTCATATTGATGAAGGGATCGAAAGGAAAGTGGGGAGACCTAGCAACAGAATGCTCAATAAAATGGAAATTGACTCTAAAATTGCTAACAAAGTTCAACCCCTTCTAACGGATAGTTTTGAGGCTCTGCATCTCAAAGAGAATGAGGTTTTTCCAATCATTGAGACTTGGAACAAATGTGTTCAAGAGAGTGGCCTGAAAAAAAGAATTCTTTCTTTCCGAGACCTCATTGAGAAGGGCTTCTAGCAAGTGATTTTTGGTTGTTTTTAGTTCAGTTGTTTGTTAGGCTGGATGTTGTTCTTGTAGATATGCTCCAGTTTTAGGTGGGATTCTTGGATCTCTGGTTCTTTGAGCACCCCTGGGTTCTAGTAGTGAGGCCTAGTTCCCAGATTCAAGGCCCTAGTAGTGGGCGGGATCTTCAAAATTTGAACTTTGAATTTGAATGCAACCCTACACGAAATTTTCAAATTCTAATTTTAAATCTTGAATTCGAATGTTGTTTTAGATGGTAGTTTCTCCTATGTTGGCCCCTGTTGCCAGTTGGCTATTTGACCATAACAATCTCTTGTATTTATTTGATAAAAATCTATAACTTATTTACTAGGAGGTTGCTTCATTGGATTCTTAGTCTTTCTTGATATTTTATTGCTAAATCTAAGGTTGAGGTTCCTTTCAAAACCCTACTTTTGGGGACCCTTTAAAAACCCCTTCTACTATCAATAAAAAAAATTCAATTTATTTATAAACTCTCACATTCTTAAAACAAAATTATAATTTATTAAAAATAAACAAACCTTTCGTACTTATTGCACCAAACCAATATAAGTTAAAGTGCATATTACACATACAATTATAGACCAAACAAAAACCATATATGCTACCAACATTATTTCATTTTTGGCCAAATTCACATCTCATCAAAATTAATTTGCTTCTATTCCCACTTGTATCTGGTCACAATTTCTGAAGGAATAAGTGAGTGCAATGCTTCCATCCATTCTTTTCAATACATATCTTTCCTCCACAACATAACATTTAAAATTTCTTCCACTCGTAGCGCTACTAAACGATTTCTCCACTCGAACATCTCTTCCTCCTCCTGCTGATCCAGACCTCCCTTGATCTGCTCTAATTTGGGCAATTATAGGCCGACTATGTCTGACTCCAAATGGTTTCCCCAGTTGATTTCCTATCCATTTGAACCAAACGCTTGTATCATCATCGACGACTTCCTCAACAACCTCCTCTCCAAAATATTAGAAATATTAATCCAGATTTCACGCCTCAGTCGAACTATGCTCCGAACTTGGGCGAAGTTGGACTACACTCGTGCAGTCAAGGATCCTGACAAAATTTTGATATGACACCGCACCTACCCTCTGACAGATGTGACGTCTGACAGATCTGATCATCATAGAAGTTAATGCCAGTTCGACGATTTAATGTCAGTTCGACGATTAGTCAAAAACCCTAGTTGAGGGTCTGTCAAAACCTGTAAGAGGACAACCCCTATCTTCCTCTCCTCATGACTATATAAGGCAGTTCAGGTATTTAGACGTGTGTGGAAAGAGAGTGAATAAAGAGAGGAGAGAAGGAGGAAATCTGGAGAAACAACAGAGTAGGAGATGAGATCGTTTTAGTGAGCAGTGTGGCTCATCTGTTTAATGTCTGAGCAACAGACTTGACATTTGTTTTCTGTATCAGTTTATCCTACAACTTTAGCCTATAGATGTTAGTTTTCCTCAGTTGAGGACTTTTGTAACCCTCATCTTAAATGAATAAAATTTCCTATTGTTTAAGGCATCTGTAGGGTTTACAGTTATTTCTGTGTGTTAAAATTTGCTGTTGTTCTTTGTACAAATCGCCTCAGTGCGATTTCTTTCAGGTTCTATAAGTTTGATCTCAGACCTAAAATATCGTATTTAGATTCGGAGTTTCTCTCCTCTCGTATAGTTCTTGCCAAGGCAGCAAAACCAATGTTGTAGCTGCACAAGCCTCCAGACAGCAAAAGTCTATAAGGCAAAAATTTGGCTAAGTCTAGAGCTATCCTCACAACTTCGTAGCGAAGTCGAAATTCATTGCCTTTGACCAGTGCAACCCGACTTCGCACCTTTGACCAGTGTAACCCGACTTCACACCTCGATTCATGTGCAACCTGACTTCGCACCTCGATCCATGCACAACCTAAATTTAGGCCCTCCCTCCTTCGCACTTCGCACTTCACACTTCGCACTTCGTAGTTCACAGTTTGCACTTCGCACTGCACTCTCTTGATGATGGCAAATAAAATTTTAATTAAAACTTCAAATTAGTATCAGAGACACTGATCCCTTGATGCGAAGACCGAAGCAGAATGGCTTACAGCAGCAACAACTTGCAGTTTCAGATCTCGTGTTTCTATGAGAAGAAGTACGAGTACTAGAGAATCCATATGAATATCCTATTCGTATCTCAGGAGCTGTGGAAGTTAGTCGAGAAAGGCTACCCAAAATTGGTAGATGCAGCAGCACTGGCCACTCTCTCTCAAATAGATAAGGACCTGTTGAAAGAGAACACAAAGAAGGAACAGAAGGCCCTCTTATACATCATGCAAGCGGTTAAGGAGTCCATCTTTCGATGGATCACATCAACCACCAAGGCGAAGCAGGCCTGGGAGATTCTAGCCAACTCGTACCAGGGCACAAATAATGTAAAGTTGGTAAAAATACAGATGCTCATGAGGGAGTTTGAAAATCTATAGATGAGTGAGTCCGAGTCCATGAGTGATTTCTTCATCTAGACGACGGACATTATCAACAAGATGCGGTTGAATAGAGAAAATGTGCAGAGCCAGAGAATCATGGAGAAAATTCTCAGAATTCTACCTATAATGTTTGACTTGGTTGTGATAGAAATTAAATATTCGAGAGATCTGACAACCCTCTCGATAGACGAGCTCATGGGTTCGTTGTAGACACATGAACAGAGGTTGAGTCATTCATCTGATCCCTCTCTGGAGAAAGTATTCAAGGCTCAGGTCTCATTCTGAGATAATGACAGATAATATTCCCACCATGGCGCCTCTAGTTCTCATAGAGGAAGAGGCAGAGGCAGGAGTGGTAAATGTAACAAGCAAGGAGGATGGTCAAACCCTAGCAAAGGAGAGACCAACTGTAATTTCCATTAGCAAGGTGGAAGAGGCAGTTCAAAAAATTAGCAAGCTGGATCTAGTCAGAAGGACATGTCAAAGGTCCAATGCTACTTTTTGCAAGAAGTTCGACCATTACATCTCATAGTGTATAAAATGGATGGCCAAGGAAAACCAGCAGCAAGCCCATTACACGAATGAAACCAAAAATGCGGCAGGAGGAAATGTGTTGTTGACTTGCAACATTGAGGAGTGCCAGAAGAATGTCTGGTATTTAGATAGCGGGTGCAGCAACCACATGACAGGGAACAAGGAGATGTTCTCCCAACTGGATGAAACAGTCCAGTCTAAGGTGAATATGGGGAACAAAAACAAGGTTCCCATAATGGGGAAAGGAAATATTCTCATCCGCACTAGGCACGACGAACGAAAGTAGATCTGTGATGTCTACTATGTGTCTGGCCTGAAGCATAACCTACTGAGCGTTGGACAGCTCATGTAGAAGGGACATATGGTCCAGTTCAAAGATGCAGCTTGCACCATCAGAGACAAGTCGCATGGGCAAATTTTTGCAATGTCCATGATGAAGAATAAAATGTTTCCACTGTAGATTCAGAACAAATGATTGATGTCTCTGAGTGCAGTTGTGAAAGATGCTACCTGATTGTGGCATCTTAGATTTGGTCACCTAAATTTTAGTGGCCTGAATCAACTGCACAAGAAGCATATGGTGAAAGGTTTACCCTTGATAGAGCAGCAAAATCATGTTTGTGAGGGCTACTTAGTCGACAAACAACATAGGGATTCATTCCCTTCTGGTCAGTCTTGGAGAGCATCACAGTCATTGGAGCTGGTGCACTCAAAAATTTGCGGTCTGATGTAGACCAGCACATTTGTCGGCCAAAAATACTTCTTAACATTCATAGATGACTTCAGTCGAAAGATTTGTATCTATGCCATCAAGCTGAAGTCAGAAGCATTTTCTGGATTCAAAGAGTTCAAGGCTCTGGTGGAGAAACAGAGCATATATCAGATCAAGACTCTCAGGACGGATGGTGGAGGTGAATACATCTCCAACAAATTCCATAACTACTACAAGCAGCATGGAATTCGAAGGCAGTTCACTGCCAGATACATGCCACAACAGAATGGCGTAGATGAGAGGAAGAACCAAACCATCATGGAGATGGCACGAAGCATGATGAAGGCGAAGGGATTACCACATGAATTTTGGGTAGAGGCTATAACATGTGTAGTCTACCTGCTAAACAGATGTCCCACCAAAAGCGTGAAGGACAAAATCCCTCAGGAGGCCTAGAGCAGTGTGAAGCCAAATGTGGCTCACTTGCGTGTGTTCGGGTGCATTGCATATGCACATGTTTTAGAAGAAAAGTTGTAGAAGTTGGATGATAGAATTGAGAAGTGCATTTTCATAGGGTACAATGAGCAGGTGAAGGCATATAGGCTGTACAACCCTGAAGATGAAGTTTCTTGAAGATGAAGCCTCAAACTAGAAGTCGAAGACTAGTCGGTCAGAGCCAACAGTAGTGGAGTCCGTTGACTGGGAAGAAGGAAGTGTACAGCCACCTGCAACCTCCAGCAGTAGCAGAAGTGCTAGCAGTAGCATAGCCACTCCATCTTGGTCACCTCCATGTGCAAGTAGAATCCATAACCTGGTGACGCCAACGAAGACAAGGAGCTTGCAAGAAATCTACGAGGCAACCCAAACCCATGTAGATGAAGAGTACTCTGACTTTGCATTCTTTACTAAAGTTGATCCAGTAGAGTTTGAAGATGCAAGTCAAAATCAGAAGTGGGTGCAGGCGATGGATGAGGAGATTAAAGCCATTGAAAATAATGATACATGGCAACTGACAGATCTTCCAGTAGGAAATAGGACCATTGGGGTCAAGTGGGTGTATAAGACAAAGTTCACACCCAAGGAGACATTGACAAGCATAAGCTTAGATTGGTGGCAAAGGGTTACAAGCAGAAGTCAGGAATCTATTACCATGAAGTATATGCACCTGTAGCCTGACTTGACACAGTTAGGATGATCTTGGTAGTGGCAACCCAACAATGTTGGAAGATGTACCAGATGGATGTCAAGTTAGCCTTCCTCAACAGAGTGTTGGAGGAAGAGGTCTACATAGACCAACCACCAGGTTACAAAATTGAAGGCCAGGAGGACAAAGTCCTGAAGCTGAAAAAGGCCTTGTACGGTTTGAAGTAGGCACCCCGAGCTTGGTACATCTAGATTGATAGTTATTTTTAGCAAAATGGGTTTGTAAAATGCCCATATGAGCACACCTTGTATATGAAGACAAATGAAGCAGGTGAGCTCATTATCATCTACCTATATGTGGATGATTTGATTTATACTGGCAACAACAATGTCCTGTTTGACCAGTTTAGAATAGCCATGAAGAAGGAGTTTGAGATGACAGACTTAGGGCTGATGAAGTATTTTCTAGGCATTGAAGTTGACCAATCGACAGATGGCATATTCATTTCTCAGGGTAAGTATGTGAAGGATGTCCTGAAGCGATTCAATATGGAGGATAGCAAACCTGCCATAACACCTATATCCATAGGTTTGAAGCTGAGGAAGTTGGATTTAGGGAGGAATGTAGATCCAACACTATTCAAGAGGCTAGTTGGCAGTTTGATGTATTTGACTGCAACTCGGCCAGATCTGATGTTTGGATTCAGTATGATCAGTTGTTTCATGGAGACTCTGAAGGAGACGCACTAGAAAGCAGGCAAGATGATCTTGCGCTATGTCAATGGGATGTGAAACAATGGCCTATTTTACGCCTGATAGGACCAGTTGGAATCGGTGGGCTTCATAGACAGTGACTGGGCTGGCAGCACCGACGATCTAAAGAGCACCTCCGGGTATGATTTCCATCTTAGATCAAGGGTAGTACCATGGGCATACAAGAAGCAACCCATCGTTGCATTGTCCACGACTGAAGCAGAATATGTCGCTGCCACATCAGCCGCATACCAGGAAGTTTGGCTACGAAGAGTTCTGTGTGAACTGAACTATCCTCAGGAAGGCAACAATTTTTTGTGATAACAATTCAGCCATTGCACTGTCAAAGGATCCCATGTTCCATGGTCGGACAAAGCACATCGATATTCGTTATCACTTCATCAAAGAGTTGGTGAAGTCTAGAGAAATTCAACTCCAGTTTTGTAGATCCAAGGAGTAGTTGGCAGATATTTTCATGAAGCCTTTGAAGGAGGAAGACTTCAGCAATTTATGAGAGCAGCTTGGAGTCAAAGAGCGAAATCAGGTTTAAAGAAGGGTGTTAGAAATATTAACCCAGATTTCACGTCTTAGTCGGACTGCGCTCGCACAGTCAGGGATCTCTACAAAAGTTTGACATGACATCACACCTACCCTCTGACAGATGTGACATATGACAGATCTAATCATCATAGAAGTTAATGCCATTTCGATGATTTAATTCTAGTTTGGTGATTAGTCAAAAACCCTAGTTGAGGGTCTATCAAAACTTGTCAGAGGACAACCCCTATCATCCTCTCCTCGTGGCTATATAATGCAGTTCGGGTCTTCAGACGTGTGTGGAAAGAGAGCGGAGAAAGAGAGGAGAACAGGAGGAAATTTGGAGAAACAATAGAGTAGGAGACGAGATCATTTCAGTGAGCAGTGTGGCTCATTTTTTTAATGTCTGAGCAGCATACTCGACATTTGTTTTCCGTCTTAGTTTATCCTGTAGCTTTAGCCTGCAGATGTTAGTTTTCCTCAGTTGAGGACTTTTGTAACCCTCGTCTTATATGAATAAAATTTCTTGTTGTTTAAGGCATCTGTAGGGTTTGCAGTTATCTTTGTGTGCTAAAATCTATTATTTTTCTTTGTACAAATCACCTCAGTGCAATTTCTTTCAGGTTCTATACATGTGAGCTTAGATCTGAAATATCGTATTTAGATTCAAAGTTTCTCTCCTCCCGTATAGTTCTTGCCAAGCCATGGAAACCAACGTCGTAGCCGCACAAGCCTTCGGACAATAAAAGTCTACAAGGCAAAAATTTGGCTAAGTCTGGAGCTGCCCTCCCAACTTCACTGCCTTTGACCAGTGCAACCCAAATTTGCACCTTTGACCAGCGCAACCTAACTTTGCACCTCGGTCCATGCGTAATCCGACTTTGCACCTCGGTCCATGCGCAACCTGATTTCGGGCCCTCCCTCCACACTTCGCACTTCACACTTCGCACTTCACACTTTGCAGTTTGCACTTCGTATTACGCTCTCCCGACGGCGAAAAATAAAATTTTAATTAAACCGTAGAAGTTAATGCCAGTTCGATGATTTAATGTTAGTTCGACGATTAGTCAGAAACCCTAGTTGAGGGTCTGTCAGAACCTATTAGAGGACAACCCCTATCTTCCTCTCCTCGCGACTATATAAGGCAGTTTGGGTATTTAGACGTGTGTGGAAAGAGAGCAGAGAAAGAGAGGAGAGCGAGAGGAAATTTGGAGAAACAACAGAGTAGGAGACGAGATCGTTTTAGTGAGCAGTGTGGCTCATCTGTTTAATGTCTGAGCAACAAACTCGACATTTGTTTTTTGTCTCAGTTTATCCTGCAGCTTTAGCCTGCAAATGTTAGTTTTCCTCAGTTGAGGACTTTTGTAACCATTGTCTTATATGAATAAACTTTCCTATTGTTTAAGGCATCTGTAGGGTTTGCAGTTACCTTTGTGTGCTAAAATCTTTTGTTGTTCTCTGTACAAATCACCTCAGTGCGATTTCTTTCGGGTTCTATAAGTTTGAGCTCAGATCTGAAATATCGTATTTAGATTCGGAGTTTCTCTCCTCCCGTACAGTTCTTGCCAAGCCAGGGAAACCAATGCCGTAGCCGCACAAGCCTTCGGACAACAAAAGTCTACAAGGCACAAATTTGGCTAAATTTGGAGCTGTCCTCCCAACTTTACAGCAAAGTCGAAGTTCGCTACCTTTGACCAACACAACCCGACTTTGCACCTTTGACCAACGCAACCTGACTTCGCACCTGGGGTGAGTGTCATCAAATTAATCAAAATGCCAAATAGTTACTTATCCATAATATATTGGAGTAGAGACAACTTAGAGAAATAGACAAAACCCCAACCCTTTGTGCTTCCTCTCGGCCTGCACCACATAATAGCGGTTGGAGAAAATGGGTTGGCCCAAAACGGGAATAAAATACACTTTCTCGTGTTCATCTTTGTCGTTGTAAATGATTGTTAAGCATTTGTCTTGAGGTAAATGCAACTCTCACACGCGATGAAATTCATAGTATCCCGAACAGAAGGAGGCGCCATCGTTGTCCACGTTAGTTTCGTCTTCATCTTGGAGTAGGAGATATGCAAAGTAAGGCCTAGCCAGTGGTGGGAATAGATCCCCGTCTGTTGTTGATGATTTGTAGCTACAACGAGATGCCTGTAATTTGCTATTGATATTGTGGAATACATTTGGGGATCTAGAACAAGAAATGAGAAACAGGGCTATTGAGATCACAAATCTAGGAATTTTTGGTGCATTTATATTAGTAAGAGGCTTTTGACCGATTCCTAGTGGAAGCGATAATGAGCACATGGATCTAGACGGGAGCAAATTGATGCACATCCAAACCAATTGAATGAAAGGTTTTGAGTAGATAGATATTAATGGATTTTGTTTTTTAGCATATGGATCTAGATCGGAGCAAAGTAATGCATATCCAAACCAATTGAATAAAAGGATTTTAATTATGTGGAATACTTTTGGGAATCTAGAACAATATATGCGAAAAAGGGCGATTAAGATAATAAATCTTAAGGGCATTATATAATCTTAATCGCCTTATTTTCAATTTCTTGTTGTAGATTATTTTGTCAATTGGGACAAAAATTCATTTGGATTTATATACAGTATGTATTTCCATTTTTTTTCATCAATTTGGACAAATATTCATTTGAATTTATCCACCTGGATTTATAGACATCCTGTACCATCATTGCTGAGTCAACCAATCCATATAAAGGATAAATAATTTATTTTTCTAGATTATTGAGTTAACTTGGACAAATATCCACTTGAGTTAAATTGGATCAATAGTACTATATTTTCCAAAACATTTACGTAGTTTTGATCATACCTTGATAGGGTCACTCCCCTCTTTGATATTGAAAAGCAACTATGTTTCAATAAGCAAAAAAAATAAACCTAGAGACTTTTTTAACTTTTGGTGATGAGCTTTGTCATAAAAGCTATTGTTTTATCCTTTTGAAAGATATACTACAAGTTCTTGATTCATAGTAGACCAATCATTTGAGTTGACCATATACTATAATTTCATACGTTAAGATGAGAAACTAGGGCTTTATTATCCATCTTACATAATCCAACCCCTAACACTGCAACAAATCTGTGAATAGATACCATCGGTATGTAAAGCTCAAAAAAGCATATGATTTTAAAAATGGACTCAAAATACATCTCAAAAGATCATATTATTTTTAAAATGGACTCAAAATACGTCTGTATGCAAAAATTATGGTCTCCAAAATATTTTCCCTAATGGACCCCCAAAAATAAAAAAATTAAAACTTGAAACCTTAGAGAAGCCATATCCAATTTTCGAATGCCACCTGTCAATCCACTATTCACTAGTGTCTTCCACTTATCATTCACCACTTTGGTTATGGATACACACACATATTCTCATAAAATATCCACATCGACCAAATCTTCACAAGTATTTGAGTCCACCAAAAGTGGGAGTCAAACCCAGGTCACTCTAGTGTTGGGTGATTTGGCCTAACCAAAGTGTCCAATGCACCTTGGTGATTGAAGGCACTTAATATTGGACACAATACTTCTAACCTATGATTGAGATAAAAAATACCAAACCAAAACAATAGTCTTGTCACAAAATCTGGAGAGGTTCCTAGCACCTTTGACCAAGGGGAACAACCAACTGGGATACACACTTTGATGGGCCACAAAAGAAATGCCTCCATGAAGACCATCCCATTTTCCATATGAAAGTCCAATCCAAAAAAAAGTGAGATTCAAACCTTAAATCTTGCACATGTAATGCCTACCATTTTCTTGGTGGACCAACTAGCCATCTAGTTCGATCGATCAAGGCCTTAGAGAATAGCACTAAAGGATTCTCAACAAGTAAATATGTCAAAAAATGATGTAGTGGTTTTATCTCTAAATCCTTCGTATCAAATACATTATACTCCTTTACTCCAGTCAACTTGGTGTCCTAATTATGCTTACCATCTGACGTGTCTTCCCCAAATCAAAACAAATGTAAAAGGTAGAAACTAAAACTCCAAGCGGCACTAAGAAAGGGTTTCATCTAAGGAACCAATTTGGAGGTAAAGGAGTAGAACACTAACCATGACCACCAAATAAATGGACTAACCCAAAGTGACTAGACACAAAGAGAAAGCTAGTGGTCCAATTTTGTTCTTATCATTTGTAGCAACTGGACATGACATCTTAAGCGGTAGTTAATGCATTAAAAGCAATGAAATATAGGTGATACAAGGGGAAATATCAAACCTAAGTACATTAATAGAGGAGGTTCCTAGAAGTCTAATCACAATGGATCTCCAAAATGGATAATCAAGGAGAATGACATGAAAGGACTATGTCCTATTAAGATGACCTACCTATGGCATTTATGGCTATAGATGCAAAGACCTCAATATCATCCAAAATTAATGGAAAAATCCAAAGAAAAATATGAACTAGAAAATTTTGAATTCCTAGCACATGTTTTTGGGGGTAAATCCTCCCCCTTTTCTTCTTATAAATACCTTCTTATTCTCCATTGTAAAGGATTATTACCTTTGTGCCTAGTATCTAGCCCTATACATAGTTTTTCTTTCATCCCCTCTCATGTGTTTCGATCTAGTTTGACCCCTAAATCATTTTGTTGACAAGTTTTAAGACCTCTCTTTTAAATGCACAAATGTAACATGGTTATTGTATATATAAGAATCTATGACTATTTCAATTTTTATCCCGTTTATTATGTGTAATTGTGGTGGTTTGTGTCAAAGAAGATTGTGTTCTTTGTGTGATGTCAACAATGATGCATGTGTTCATTTAATTCCATCATAATATAAAGATAATTAGGATCTCGTTGCATCACCACCTATATCTTAGGCTAGATATTTTACTGCTTTATTTATTGCTTTTCTTCCTACCCTTTTTCAAGATAAGAGCTCAATAGAATAGGTTAGATTAGGAAAAGTGCATTAAGATCACATCTAAACAAGGAGCCATCCTTGGTAAAATATCCTAGAAGTCATTTTAAGAGTTGCATCCCATACTCACTAGGCTTCTCAAATATGCACTCCATGTGAGGTGCGAGCACCACACACCTGACAACCACAATAAGTGGTCACAATACCCAGAGTCATGTCCCATGCTCCCCAAACTTCTCAATTTTGTGCTCCACATGATGCACGAGTACTGGACACGTTGACAACTACAATGAGTGATCACTGTACCTGAAGCGCATGACCAAACTGATTCCTAGACAATTTCGACCGCCCAACACAATATATTTCATTACAATAATATAATATAACTTATTTTGTTTAGTAGGGTTTTGAAATGGTTGTCCTTTCCCTTTTACATTAACTTAGTCACATTAAGTTATATATAATCCATTTGGTGCCACTAAAATTTGAACCTTGTTATGCACTACATTATCTATATGTTCCAACCATTGAACCAAGACCTCATTAAAAAAATAAAAGTAAGACATGTTGATCCCCATACCCATGTTAAAAAATTCAATTTATTTTTTCTTAACTAAAAGTTTGGTAATTTTTAAAAATATTTCTAATTTTATCATTCTTTGTTTTGACTATGCTTGGCTTTGGCTTCGTGGCTTATTATAACTATTATTTTTTCTTGTGGTGATGTTAAGTGTGTTAGCATATGTTGTATCACATTATTAGTAGCAATATTAAAATAACGCACATAGGCGTTCTCCGAATTAGTTGATTAACCAACTTGGTGGTTAATCAACCACATTGTAACCTTTATATGAAAATCAATGAGAATGTTCAAAGTGCTTCGTCAAGTTCTATATGGCATCAGAGCCACGGACATAGACATATGATACTGGCAGACTGGCAGACCAAGGATAGACTAGATGACACAGACTGGCGGACCTGACAATAGATAGCCCAAAGACTAGACAACACAGACAGGACGACATAGATTGGCGAACCTGACAACAGATAGCCCATAGATGGACGACATAGAACGGATGACATAGAATGGAGGACCTGACAACAGATAGCCCACAGATAGATGACACAGACTGGCAGACCTGACAATAGACAGATGGACGACAGACTGACAGAACATGCAGACTGAGGACGGTGGATCAGGGTGGTTCGACGATGACTGTGGAGGCAAACGGAAGGGGTTGGTTGCCCGAAGGCAATCGAAAACAATAGTCAGTTGCAGAAGTTTTAAACCCTCCCACAGTGGCTACATAGGCCATGTGGGATTAATTTTTTTTTCCCTTTCTCCGGTTTCACCGCTTTCAATACGTCCCAAATTCCTGTCTATCCTCGTCGGGACCTCTAGCTCAAGTGGTACATGCGGTGCCTATTTTCCAGGAGGTTACGGGTTCCAGTCCCTTTGGGGACATTTTTTTGATGCCTAGAATGCACCAGTGACAGTGACGACAGGAGTTTTGACGCCCTGCGTGCTCCGATGATGACAAGAACGACGTTTTGATACCCTGCAAGCCCCAGTGACGGCTGGAACAGAGTTTTTGACGCCCTACGAGCCCCAATGATGGCGGGAAAGGGGTTGTTGATGCCTGCCAAGAGCAGTTGACACCCAAACATGGTGATTTGATGGCAGAAAGCTTTGTTGAATCCCAAACATGGTGATTTGACACTTGAACTGTTGAGCAAGAAGGATTGTCATTGTTGTCAACACAGGCAGTCAGATCCAAGGATGCAGTGGATAACAGACTTGAAATGGGTTTTTCTTAAAACCCAAGTTGGCTCTTTGTTTTGTTGAAAAATATGCCCCGGTGTTGAAGATATTTAATTTTAAATATTTAGTTTAAATTTTTATTTTATTAAAAATTTAAATTAGAATATTAAATTAAATTAAAAAGGGCCGACGTGTTACTATTTCGCGGCAATAAGCTACAGGAAGGTAACGAATGTGGAGAAGATTTTGAGGCCGACAAAGTTAAATCTGGGCCGACGGATTTTAGGGTTTGGCAGCTGACAAATTCTAGGGTTTCTCAGTCAACGTTCTTCTAGGGTTTGCCTCTAAAATTTCTTCTATAAAAGCAAGGGTTCTTCGAGTTTAAATGGAGCAGCATGATGTGATATATGTGTATGAAGTTCGGGTGCGATGAGTGTGAGTGGTGCGAAGAGAAGATAAGAACGCGGTATGCAGAAGTCGTGTTTCGAGTGTGAAATGACAGTGTGCTGGCTGTAGAAGTGATATTTTTGTGAAGTTGCAGCAGAGAACGCGGAGAGATATAGAGGAGTGGTTGAAAAAGTGTGAATCATTTTTCATAGCAGCAGTCGAATGCCGACAAGCAGCAGATCGTAGAAAAATAGCAGATCATGATAATTGAGGTGAAAGTTTACATTCTGCAATTTTTATTATTATCTTCAAGTTGTAGCTTGAAAAATGGGTTGGTGCCTCTTTCCAGTTGGTGCTGGAAAAATTGGAGTTGGTGCTCCATTCTGTTGTAGCAGATAAAACTTAGGGGTTGGTGCCTCTTACCAGTTGGTGCTGGTGAATGATTATGTAAAGTTGGAGCTTTGCATTTGATTGGATTTGGATGGTAGTCCAAGCAGTCCTTTTTGAGGAGTAGCCACATCGGTGAACCTCGTTAAAATGCCGTGTTATGTGTGATGCTCTTAGTACTTTTATTATTTATGTTTTAATCTGCTGCTGTTTATTTAAAAGTTTAAATTGCTTTTAAGTTTTTAAAGAACACACTGATTCACCCCCCCTCTCAGTGTCATTGTGATTATAACATGAACACCTCATTTTTTGGTATTTTTTTTTCCATGCCTTGTCTCATTTGCAAATTGTAGGGGAGGAGATCTCAGTTTCTTCACATAATTCCATAATTCATTTGTAAAGTTATCAGATAAAGGGGGGAAATCAAACCATTTGGCAGAATATTTGATAGGTTTGTAATAGGTGCTAAAATTTGTGGGCATTTATGATTGTTTCTTCTGCATTTAAATATTCTATTTTCTTGCATTCACAATCATAAATTAAACAAAGTATAATACCCCACATTTATACCCTATTTTGCAATTTATTGCACAACAGCGTTCAGTATTTGAGATACCTCTGGTCCACACTTACAGGTAATGTTGTCGTGCTTTGGACTACTGTATTTGTCGCCTAATATAGCTGCAACAACGACGTCTGAGCTTGTTCTCTATAAATCGTCGGGGAGAAATAAGGCAAACTAGTTTTTTTTTCCCATTTCATACCCACATCGTGATTGTTGTTAGGTGTAAATCCTGATGAAAGTTTTTTTTCCAAAGTGTTTAGGGGAAGTTACGCCCCATGCATCCAGAATAAAACTTTCTATGGTAGGTGTCATTAACAAAACGATGCCCTTTTAGTATCGCCTATGTTCAATATATTGTGTTTCTCATTTGTACTTATAGTCTCCCTCACGTAAGGGCGAGTACATATTGAGTAGTATACTGTTCATATATACCTACAGTTTCCCTCACGTAAGGGCGGATGTATATTGAATGGTTACAGTATAAATATCTGGCAGGTATAAAGAAAGGGAGACCAATTGGTGATATAAGGAACCTTCATAATGGCCACAATTCATAAGTATCTCTCAGATTCACAATTGTTGAAAGGTCCTAACTTTGTTCCATGGAAGAAAAAGATGAAAGCCATACTTTAGTTGGAAGATTTATGGGATGTAGTGACTGGAACTGAAAAATGTCCTCAGACAGTAGGAACAAATCAAGATGCTTGGGATAAAAAAGACAAGAAAAGTCTCGTATTTATCTTGCTTGCTACTACAGATGAGGTGCAGCCTCATATTTGTGATGCAAAAACTAGTAAGATAGCTTGGGATGCCCTGATAACAGTATATGAAGGCAAGAATCAATCCACTATTCTCCATCTTCAAACTCAACTACATAATCTCAGTATGAATTCTGGAGAAACAGTTGATATATTACTTTGCAGAGTGGCTGAATTGAAAGCAAAATTGAATGCTATGGGAAAACCGGTGGATGATGATGTATTGAACTCTGTCATCTTGAGAGCATTACCAAATTCCTACAAGATGTTGATCACTTCCCTCAATGTTTTTGGTAGACAAGTATCATTTGTGGAACTGGAAAACTTTCTTCAGACTGAGGAGGCAACTCAGATCCAGAAAGATGATGTGCCAGATAATGCTCTTTCCACACAATAAAGTGGTAACAAACAAGGCTAGTTTCAAAAATGGATTTCTTCTTCCAAATGAAAATGGAAGCAAAATTAGCAAAAAGATGCAAAATATTGCAAAATTTATGATATGAATAATCATGACACCAACAGGTGTTGGTTCAAAAACAAGCAACCAAACGATAGAGGTTCTCAAAAGAAGGGCAAGAATAAGAAGAAATACAATAAGCATAAGCAATCTAAAGGCCATGTTACTTATGCTGACTCCAACTCCGACTCAGATCCTCCTGGGTCCAATTCAGATTCTAACTCTGAAAGAGCACACAAGGTTCTCATGACTCATACTTCATCTTCCCAGATAGATGTTGTATGGTATATTGATTCAGGAGCTAGCACACACATGACTAGGGACAAATCATGGTTTGATACTTTTGAGGAGAAAGAGGGTAAGCCAGTTACAATTGCTGACAATCAGGTGTATCAAGTGAAGGGAGAAGGGAATATTTTTGTGTCCCTTCCTGATGGTAATTGTCAAATTGAGAAGGTTCTCTATGTTCCAGGCTTAGCCAATAATCTGCTTTCAGTAACACAAATGTTGGATAAAAACATGGATGTCTTATTTCGAGTTGTCAAAGGCAAGAAGAGATGTTTTATCACACACAGTGGTAAACATGTTGCAACTGGATCCTACAAGCATGGCTTGTTCATTCTTGATGCACTTTCTACTCCGCATGTTGCTTTGGCTGCAACTATAAAGGAGGCCACCTCTCTCTGGCATCGACGTTATGGGCATCTCAGTTCTCGATATTTTCTTGAATTATACAAATATGGGATGGTAAAAGGTCTTCCACCACTCTCATCTATATTACCAGTTTGCTCAGATTGCTTAGCAGGGAAGCAACATCGAGTACCTTTTGAGATAAGATCCTCTCAAGCTTCAAAACCTTTAGAGCTGGTACATACCGATTTGTGTGGTCCTATGCCAACCAGCTATGGTGGGAAAAAGTATTTTCAACTATTTGTTGATGATTACTCATGGAAGATGTGGGTTTTCTTTCTTCAGTTGAAATCATAAGCATTTCTCTACTTTCAACAATTCAAAAAACTTGTTGAGAAGGAGTCGGGACGTTTGATAAAAATCCTTCGCTTAGATCGAGGGGGGGAATATACCTCTGAAGAGTTTTCAGAGTTCCTTAACAAACATAGGATCAAAATACAACTGACTACAGCCTATACACCTCAATAGAATGGAGTTGTAGAAAGAAGAAATCATTCCATTATGGAAATGGTTCGATGTATGCTAAAGGGAGCACATCTTGAGGATCAATATTGGGCAGAAGTAGTAAACACAACATTATACGTCCTAAATAGAGCACCCACTAGAGCTCTACAAGGAAAAACACCACAAGGAGCATGGAGTCGTACGAAACCTTCCATATCTCATCTGAGGGTGTTTGGATGTAAAGCATTCATGCACATTTCAAAACAGAAAAGGAGAAAGCTGGATGAGAAAACCCTGCAGTGTATCTTTCTTGGCTATGATGAGTACTCAAAATGTTATCGATTGATTGATCTTAATACCAAGAAGAAACATGTAAGTAGAGATGTTGTATTTGATGAAGTCCTCACATCAAAAGAAACATCCACAACTGTATACCTAGATGAAGAAGAACCTAAGAAGGAGGTTCAACTTCCACAACAAAAATAGAAAGTTCCAAAATGGTATACTAACACTTTGAGAGATGCAAAGTTGAAATCCCTTCCAGATCTATCTCTTGATAGGCCATGCACTCATAGTATGACTCAACAGATGAGAGTAGAGGAATCTACTTCAAATGTTGACGAACTTTGTCAACACTTTGATGATTTGGCAGTGAGTATATAAAATGATAGAGAAGAAGATGAGGATGGAGAAAAAATTTATGTCTACATTGAATACAAATGAACCCACAATGGTTCAATCTACACTTGATCAACCATAGTGGAAAGAGGCCATGGATGTAGAACATAAGTCTCTCCTTAAAAATAATACTTGGAAGTTAGTCGATCTGCCAACAGGAAAGAAACCCATAGGCTACAAATGGGTGTTCAAAGTGAAGTATAAGGCAAATGGATATATTGATAAGTATAAATCCCGGATTGTTGCAAATGGATATGCTCAGAAAGAAGGCATATATTATGAAGAGACTTTTGCACCTACTGCAAAAATGACTACCATTCGAGTACTTTGTGCCATGGGAGCTCAGTTTGGGTGGAAATTGCATCAGATGGATGTTAAAAGTGCCTTCTTGAATGGTGACTTACAAGAAGAAGTAAACATGACTCAACCAGAAGGATTTGTGGTCAAGGGGGAAGAACAAAAAGTATGCAAATCGATCAAATCCTTGTATGGGCTAAAACAAGCTCCTCGAGCTTGGTATATCAAGATAGACAGTCACCTTGTGCAGCATGGATTCGAAAGAAGTCCTTCAGATGCAAATCTCTATATCAAGAAAAATGGTTCTGATATAGTGATCCTTGTACTTTACGTAGACAATATGATCATCATAGGAAGCTCAGAAAGTATGATTGGCTTAGTGAAAAATGAATTGAAGCAATCATTTGAAATGACAGATCTAGGACTTCTGCACTATTGTCTTGGTTTAGAATTTACTAAAGAACAATTTCATATTCGAGTAACACAAAAGAAATATGCCAAGACATTAGTAGAAAAATATCGGATGACTAATTGTAAGTATAAAGCAAATCCAATGGAGCAAGGACTTAAGTTATCTCGATATGATGAGTCACCTCAGGTAGATGGAACTCTCTATCGCCAGTTGATTGGGAGTCTCCTATATCTAACAAATACCAGGCCAGATCTCAGTTTTGTTGTGGGATATCTTTCAAGATTCATGCAAGAGCCTAAGATGAGTCACTGGAAAGCAAAAAAAAGAGTTCTTCATTATGTTCATGGTAGTACAAATTATGGCCTAGAATATAGAAAGAATAATAATTTTTTCTTACTCGGATACACAGACTCAAATTATGCTGGATCTATTGATGATCGTAAATCCACTTCTGGATATGTTTTTCATCTCGGGTCTGGACCAATATCATGGCACAGTAAGAAACAACATGTGGTTGCTTTATCTTCTACAGAAGTAGAATATCGTGTAGCCAGTGAAGCAGTCTGCGAGATAATGTGGTTAAGTCGCATTCTTACAAACATGGGCCTTCCAAAGAATCTTCCACTTCATTTGTTTTGTGACAATCAAGGTGTTTTGAATCTTGTCAAAAATCCAAATTTTCATGAACGTACCAAACATGTTGATACCAGATGTCATTTTATTCGAGATGAAGTTCCAAAGCACCATATACAACTTCAATACATTCCTACTGATGCGCAAGTTGCAGATATCTTTACCAAAGCACTTGGACGTATCAAATATGAAATTTTTTGAGATACTATTGGAATTTTCCAATAATGTAATAAGGGGGGATGTTAGCATATGTTGTATCACATTATTAGTAGCAATATTAAAATAACGCACATAGGCATTCTCCGAATTAGTTGATTAACCAACTTGGTGGTTAATCAACCACATTGTAACATTTATATGCAAATCAATGAGAATGTTCAAAGTGCTTCGTCAAGTTCTATAAAGTGTGTACTAAACCAAAACCTCATTAACAAAATGAAAATACAATTGATTCCTATAACCATATAAAAAAATTAATAAATTTATTTTTTTTACAATACTTCATTAAAATGAAGTTGTTTCGTAGTTTTTTAAAGTCTTTCTAATTTTATCATTCTTTGTTTTGACTATGCTTATGCTTGGCTTCATGGCTTATTCTAACTATTGTTTTTTCTTGGGGATGTTAAGTGTGCACTAAATTATTTTTTCTTCTATATTTGGACTACGTTTTGCTTTCTGACTTATTCTAACTAAATTATTAATTATTATTTATCACGTCACATTATTGTTTTTTCTTGTAGTGATGTTAAGTGTGTACTAAATTATTTTTTCTTCCCTATTTTGGATACTCTTAGCCTATTCTAACTAATTATTATTTTTTCATATGATAATGTTAAGGCATATATCACATTCATATTTTTTTGTGGTGATGTTAAGTGTGGTTTAAATTATTTTTCTATATTTTGAATGTGCATATAAATATTAAGAAGAAAGATGTTAAATTTTAGAATATCTGTATTCACACAAAATATTGAAGATATTGAAAATAAAATGTAATTAGAGTGGTATTCCTTTTAGACATATCATGCATGCATGTGAGAGATCTCAGGTTCTAGTTATGCTCAATCATTTAATACAAGAAAACAAAAGGATATGCATAATTGAATGGTGTCTCCTTGGCTTCTAATGAGTAGTTTGACCTTTATGGTTTCTATTTTGGTGCTAAATTATTCAAATAGAGATATCATAGATTTTAATTTTAGCCTTTTATATGAGCACATATGTTTGGAGACTTGTTGGGAATAATGACATTTTGTACTTGATTAAGTGCTAGCATGTTCTAATGTAGTGCATAGGGATCTTAGTTAGCCCATAGAATTATTGGAATTTATAATTGTAGTGAATATTCACTATAGTGGGCAAATCCTATGTCCAAAGGAAATTTTGATTAGAGTGCCTACTTGAAGCTAAAATTAAGATGACCAACATCCCTACTACTTACGAAGTAGCTAAAATTAGAAGAGCATCCAGAGATTAGCCAAGGAGGAACAACCATTGTTGACTGATGTTGAACCTAAAGCTTCCTTAACCATGAACCTTAGTCAAACCACAAGACTAACATCAAACTAAATAGCCTTTTATGGTGGCTAAAGTAGGTCCTGATAATACTTGGAACCTCCAAGACATTTTGATGATGGAAAAAGGGGAATCACTTTTTATCGGGGCCTTGATTCAACTAGTATTCATGGCCCTTTTTCTCTTCTAGAGAATAGAGACCCCAAAGCTAGTCCCTTAGTATAACAACCCTCCTTGGTAGGACCTATCTTAACAATAATACTATGTATTGATATATGGATGTTTATTGCAAATTTTTGTTTCATTACTATCAATGAGTGGTCGTACTATATGCTTTGGTTCTACTATTGGAATATGGTACTACTGATATCTTTGTGGTTGTAGGACTAGGTGCTCTCATTGGTGGATTAGTATGGGTAACCACCTGAGTTGAGAGAAAATTTTTGGGAAATGATGGTGATGATTTAATTCATCGATAACTCTAAGGTAAAAAGAAATTACCTTCATGTAGATGCATTGCATTAATGCTTGTGATATTATATATATACAATGTTGGGTCGGGAGATCACTTTGGCAAAGGAGTCATCTTTAGCATGATGGGGGTAATGTTCTAGTTATCTTAAAGAGTCATCTACTGAGAGATAAAGCAACATTGTATGGATCTTATGTTTGCTTGTATTAGAGATTTTTTTGGCTTGGTTAATCTACCAATAAAGGTATTAATGGGATGATACCATTAATACTTGATATTAATGCTAGTGTTGATAATTTATATTGACATATGGTATTGATTAATGAATAATTGATTTCCTTTAATTGTCTTAGAAGCAATGGTATATTGGTTTTATTATTTCAAATGATGTTTTGATTTCCTTTATAAACCTGCTTAATTATTATTATTATTATTATTATATGGAATAAGCCATTCCTAAGGCTGGATTTAATAATTCCTAGGGGAGGAATTAAATGTGGTATGGAAGGAATAATTCCTAAGGTTGGAATTGTATTGCAATTGGAGTAATTTTTCTTATGTTTCTAAGAGCACATTAGGCAGCATCAACCTTGGTCTGAACATGCTTTAACAACATGTCTAGACGTTACCCTAAGAGCTATATCTATTTGGAAAGCATGGTCATAGAATCCAAGATGGGAGAAGAATAAAATCTCACTCGTTTGGGAGGATTCATACTCATAGGATTATTTGAGGAGGAAAGGGTTGTTTTGGGGGTTGCTAGGGTGGAAAGGAAAGGAAGGAGCTTTGGAAGCGATTTTAGTTTTGAAGTCTACATGAGTAGAGGTAGCTTCTATTGTATTTCAATGTTGTGCCTCAATTTCTATGTCTTATTTATTATTATTGTGTGTTGATTTGATCTGTATGTTTTCAATTAAGTATTAAGATTTTTATACCTCTCTTTCTTTGGTTTATGTGTGGGCAGTTGATATGAGGCTACTCTATCACACTTAGAGGTAGTATAGAATTACCAGGTCTGTAGGTGGTGTGGATCACTGGTTCATCTGATTTATGTCCTCATTCAGTTCCTAGTTGTTGGTTAAGTTCTAGTGTTAGATGAGCTATACTTAGTATCTGGGTGGCATAGACGCTTGTTATGTTGTCTTCTTGTTGTAGATCTAAGTGGGATGGACATCATGAGTAATAATGCACCTTGGGGGATTAAACCATAATAGATCTCATTTTCCTCATTGGATGATTCAGTTGGATTAGATTTTGGAGCTTTTGGAGTGTTTTGTCTCCCTGCATTGCTTAGGCTATCCAATCAATGCATGTGATTTTGTGTTGTTTAGTAGGAGCAGTGAGTAACTTGGTTAGTAGGGTCATCCCTTAACCTTTTCCCAACATTTTTTTTACTAGGCATTGTTGGACTTCTTTGTTGTTCATATGGTGGGTCCTTCCCAACAGTAGAGAACTAGGTTGAGGGAGTCATTGATCTAGCTTTTTGATAGCCAATAGATATGTACCCTCGGGTTTTTCAATGTTAAGTTTGAATATTGAAGATTGTTAAAAAATGGATATTTTGATATATTGCCTTATGATCAAATATTTATTAATGTAGATAGATATATGTTTGATTAAATTCATTATTATGTTAGGATAATGATTAAAGTAGAGAATGGATGTTTTAGAAAATTGATCTTGGTTATTATTCATTTTATGTTGGATTAATGTTTAGTTTTTGAGTTAATAGTCATTATGCTAGATGGGTTTTGAATAAAGTATTATTAGAAATGTGGATAATGTTAGATTAAAGAAGTATGGATGTATGTCTATTTGGAAAAAATATTATTGTGTTAGAATAATGATGATATAGTGGTCTCTTGAGACTCATGTGGGTAAAGGGGGGCATTATAGAGAGAAGTATGAGATTCTCTCATTGGTGTTTTTTAGTGGATGCTTGTATTATGCTTAAGAATTAGGTTTTGGAAAAATAATAGTGGACCCTTGAGACTTGAGTAGGTAAAGGGACCCACTATAGAGAGAAGTATGGGATTCTCTTGTTGTTGCTTGTTTTTCCAAAGTTTGATTGCATAGTTACTTGCATCACATATAGAGCATATAAATCTACATTGCTTGAAAGAGATGTCCTGATTTCTTAATGTCCCTCAAGTTGTGGGACATTCACCTAAAGCACTCTATAGATTCACCTGATGACTCCACTGCAAAAGAAGAACCCAAAAGTCACCATCCCTAGACCAAGGTTGTAGTGGGAACCTCTATTTGACTGACAATATTTTCAACTTGATGACTCCACTGTATAGAAGAAGAACCTAAAGAAGCCACCCAAAATAGCTCAAGATTGAGATTTTAGAAAAGGCCTCAATCCATCTGCTTCTATAAGCATTAAATATATTCACCTGGAAACCCTATTGGTCCTCATACTATTAAAATCAGTAACTAATCTTGAAAACTAAAGCCCTAGTGGAAGCCTTTCTATTTCCTTGCCTTATCAGGACAAAATGAAGAAATCAAACAAGATATGGTGGGATAATTTTGACATGGAAGAGTAAGATCCCCTTGGTTATTCTAGTCCCATCTTATACTCGGGATCCATTTTCCATATAGGCTTATAAAAATTTACGAGAGAAGATGCAATACACTACATCATGCACAACATGATAGTTTAAGATATAGCCTTTACGCTACTAGTGGTATCTTTAAAAGGGAAATCATGGGAGTGGGATGTCTCCCTACTTGCAAAGTTGATAAGTGATTGGGAACAAATGGCCACCCAGTTGATGGATCAATTCAAAGAAAATATGGAGTCTTATTGTTGGATCACTTGATTAACATCAAGCATGCTCCTAACTAGGCAATGGAATACTTCAATGCTTAGTTCCACAAAACTCAGAAAATGATCCCAGATCATAAGATCAAGTCATCCCCATATATATACATATTTTTTTTTGTTTTCATCTATATATATGAGAGAGGGCTCTGCTAGGTTTTGATGAGGAAAAACTACTCTGCTAGGGTTTGATGAAGAAAAACTGCTATGCGAGGATGGTAGTAGCTTTCGAAGGAGGTCTAAAAAATTGGAGGAATGCCGTGATGACATCAGGTCCGGTACAGAGAGTGCATGCTCGTGATGTTTTTTCATCTAAAAATGACTAGAAGGAATAGGATTTTCCATTGCATGTCTAGAACCACTTGTTAAATAACAATGGATGTTTGGAACGATGTGAAGCTAGGCCAGTTCTAGTGGTTCAACCAGACTTAGTGGCGGAAGATGTGGAGTATCTAACCAAACATGCCCTTATTGGCAAATTTTTGGCCAACTGAATTTCTCTCACCTTTGTGGAGGCTTGGGTCAGAAATACTTGGAATCATGAAGGCGATGTGGAGGTGATGTTGAGTGCGAACAACTATTTTATGGTGGTTTTCTCTTGTATTGCAGATCATAACAAAGGATTTGAAGGGGGTCCTTATTTCTATAACCAAGTGGGACTCTTTCTTAAACCCTAGCATGTCGGTTTCAACCCATCAGAGGAGCGGCCGCCTTGAGTTCTAGTATGGGTGCGGCTTCCATGGCTCCTGTTGGAATTCTAGAGAACTGATATCTTGCATAATATCGCCCTTCTGCTTGGGAATCCGGTTGGACCATCACAACAGACAATGGATAAAAAGGTAATCTCGGTTTCTCGTATTTGTGTTGAAATTGAATTAAATAATCCTATTCCAGATTCTATTGAAATACAATTTGGATCAACTACATGGGTTCAAAAACTTGACTATGAAGCTCTTCCATTTCGTTGTCGGATTTGCCATGAATATGGCCACCTGCAAAGAAAATGCCCTAATTTTATCCCGCCCGTGGCTTCAAATCCTAGGCCCTCTCGGTTTGGATAAATTTTGGATAAAGGAAAAGCCCCGATAAAGGAAGGGGAACGGGATAAGGAAGGTTTTGTTCCGGTAAAAGCCTAAAAAAAGGACAAAGGGCAAACAAAGACCTTAAGGATAGCCAGCCAGATGCTCTACTCAATCGTTTTGAAATATTAGATGATACTACATGGAGATACCTGAAATGTCGTTACCTGATGTAAATATAACAAGGCCAAATCAAGTGTCTCTTCTTGAGGGGGAACTTAAGGAATCAAATATAGGGGGTTTAAATGAAGAACAAAGGGCTTTAGATCTGAGTATAGGGGACATGGTTGGGTCTAGCCCTATAAGGGAAACTATTTTGGAAAGTGATACATATTTAGTTATGCCCTCTCCTACTCAGGCACTGATGCAGTCATTCTTGGATTGCAAAACTCCTACGGTGTTGGGATTGTAGCAAAAAATAATTAAAAAAAGTTTTTCGGATAAGAATATGAAGGTGGGTCGGAAGAAGGACCAAGATAAAATTAAGTTAATGGGGGAGACTTTTGTATGCTTGGTGAGAACATTGGACTCCCATTTTTATAACCCCCAAAAATGATTATCCTCTCATGGAATGTAAAGGGGTTGAACAACATCCCCAGACAAAAAGTTGTTTGTGATTTGGTTCATGTGCATTCTTCGGATGTGGTATTTATTTAGGAGACTAAATTGGCTATTGATAGTATGTTCAATATTGCTCCCAAGTTGTGGAGAAGGGGGTAATGCTAGTGTATTGGTGCATGTGGATATGCTGGTGGCATCGCTTATTTATGGGATCCAGTTAAGATATCCCCTCTTACTTGGATTTCCAACAGATGGTCTATTTCGATGGTCGGGCATGATAATGAATCTGGTGAAACCATCCTACTTACAAATGTGTATGATCCTATTGATTACAATGGTAAAGTGAATTTGTGAGAGCACATTTTCTTTGTGAGAAGTTTGGTTCCCCTATACCCATGGATTTTGGCTGGAGACTTCAACTCTATCACTTGTCTAGAGGAGAAACTTGTGATAATGTATTTATATCGAGGCCCTAAAATTGGTTGACATCAAGACAACTAATGGGATCTTTACTTGGTACAATAGAAGGTGTGGGGAAGCTTCCATATCAAAGAGACTAGATAGGTTTTTGATATCTAGTTATTGGATGGGTAATAACATAAGTGCTAGTTCTGTGATTTTGGAGGGTAGGGGATCTGATCATTGGCCTATCAAACTCTCTACTTTGGAGTTATGTCTAAAAAATAATCCCTCCTTTAGATTTCAACTTATGTGTCTTCATGATCCTAAGCTTCATGATTTCATGCGAGGCTGGTGGACCACTGACAAACCTCCTCATGGCACCACTATGTATTCATTTATGAAGCGACTACAATTTGTAAAACATAAATTGAAGATATGGAATAGACTAAATTTTGGGAACCTTTCCTTGGTTAAGATGGAAACTCTTATGAGGATGGAAGAAGCTTTAAGGAATATTAGAGATCAGGGATTCACGAAGGAGCTTCTTGTTGAGGAATCTGAGGCTACGAAAGACCTTGTTGAATGGGACCTGAGGGAAGAAATTTTTTGGAAACAAAAAGCTCGAGTTTATTGGCTTCAGGAAGGGGATAGGAACACAACCTTCTTTTATAACTCAGTTAAAGCTCATCGTAATGGTAACCTGATTACCTCTCTTGTGAATTCTCAAGGTGCCCTACTATCTTCTTTAAGGGATATTTCAGAAGAGACTAAGAGGTATTTATCCTCTCTCTTCAAGGAGGACTCCCTATCAGATGATGAGAATGAAAAGCTTATTCTAAACTATATTCCAGCAATTGTTTCTAGAGAGATGAATCATCACTTGATGGGTCCAATTTCCATTAAGGAGTTGGAAAATGTTATATTCAAGATGAAAAAGGAAAAGCCCCATGTCCAGATGGATTCTCGATTGTGTTTTATCAGGAGTTTTGGGATTTAATCAAATTTGATTTTTAGAGGTGGTCCATGAGTCCCAAAAGAACAAACAGATGCTAATGGCCCTAAATACTACCTTCGTGGTGCTTATACCCAAAAAAGAGAGAGCAAATTCCTTGGATATGTTCAGGCCTATTGCTCTCTGCAATGTTGTGTATAAGATCATCAAATAAATTATTGCTGAGAGGTTGAAGATATAGTTGAACAAAATCATCTCTGAGGAGCAAGGAGGGTTTGTTTTTGGCTGACAAATATTGGATGGGGTTGTTATTGCTACAGAAGCTATTCACTCGATGGAAAATTATAAGTAGAAAACTATGTTCATTAAATTGGACATGGCCAAAGCCTATGATCGGGTTATATGGTCCTTTCTTCAAAAAGTTCTTGCTGCTTTTGGATTTGAGAAGGAATGGATTAGATGGGTGATGAGCTGTGTTTCTTCTTCCTCATTCTCTGTTCTTGTTAATAATGAGCCATCAAAGTTGTTTGAGGCCTCAATGATATTGAGGCAAGGATATCCTTTATCTCCTTATTTTTTTATCATTAGTGGAAGGGTTGGGAAGATTTCTCAAGTCTCAAGTCATGTAGGGTCTCATTTAGGGCTGGAAGTGGGATGGTAGTTTGCCACCTCTTTCCCACCTTCAATTTGTTGATGATACAGCTTTGTTGGGAGTTGCCACTATCAGGGAAGCTGGCAATATTAGATAGTATCTTGACATATATCTTGGTTCTTATGGATAGTTGATTAATGAGGACAAGTCTTATATTTTCTTCTTCAATACCCCTCCTCTTATTCAATCCAGGATTGCTCGCATTCTAAGATTCCAGGTTGGGAATCCCCTTTCATTTATCTTGGTATTCCAATTTCATATCATCCTCTACCTAGATCTTCTTGGCAGTCTATGATTGATAAGTTTAGAAGGAAGGTAAATCACTAGAATTTCAGATGGCTATCCATTGCAGGTAGAGTATTGCTTTTAAAATTTGTTGTTCAAGCTTTACCCATTTATAGATGTTTTGTAGAAATAGCTCCCTCTCACTTCATTGGATTATTTGTCAAGACAGTTTTTATGGTCTGGAAAACTTGATCAATCTAAATGGATTTTTTTTAGGTGGGATTCGATATGTAGACTGATGCAAGAGGGAGGCCTTGGGTTGCGATAGACAACTCTTTTTGGGAAGGATTTGGTTGTAAAAATTTATTGAAGATGGCGTACCTCTCAAGATTAGATTTGGGCTAAAATATTATCTTATAAATACTTGAGAGGTATTTCTGAGGCTGAGATCCCTAGAGTCATCTTGGTTGGGAAAGGTTAAGTTATCTGGGACACTCTGAAAAGAGGAGCTAATTTAATCAAGAAAGGTTTATTCTAGATTTGCAATCAGGGATCAAATGCTCTTTTTTGGGAGGATTATTGGGATGGTCACCCTCCTACCTTAAATCAATATCATAGGTTACATTCCCTAAGCATTTATTTCTTGAAAGAAGGTTGGTCTCGTGTGGAGGACTTTAGAAAAATCTAGTCTTTTATAAATATGGAGATGTATAGGTGGAAAGATCTGTAAGAATGGTCCCAGGGGGGACTGACCAAGGACAGAGAGGTGCTTTCTCTTATTCTTACGGGGAGACCTTGTTCTTCATTGAGGGGTAAAGATATTCTAGATTGTAACCCTGATCCTAAGGGAATCTACTCAGTAGCCTATGTTTATCAGGTTCTTAATAAGCAAAAGTATGGGAGTATTCTTGTCACTTGGTGGAAAAAGGTGTGGAACAAAATTTCCTGGCCAAAATGTAACTTCTTTCTCTAGTTGGTAGCTTGTAATAAATGTCTCACTTGGGATAATGTGAGGAAGAGGGGATTTCAGGGTCCCTCTTTTTGTGTCCTTTGCAGTAAGAATGAGGACGACACTTTTCATTCATTTTTCCAATACTCCTTTGCCAGAGACATTTGGCACCATTGGTGGAGTGCTTGGAACCATCCATGTTTTCATGTGCTATCCCTGGTGGAGTTTTGGAGTAGTCTGGGCAGACCTCTGGCCAAGGCTCCCTTCCTTCGGGTGGCTTGGAATTTGGGTCCTTCTTGCATCATCTGGAAAATTTGGCTTGAACGAAACTGATGCATATTTTAGGGCAGTTATTTGGCTGTTCAACAGATCTGGCAAATGATCATGTGTATGGTTCAGGAAACCATCCATAACAAATGTGATGTGGACCCTCTTTTGGATTATAGGGATGAGAAGGTACAACAAGCCCTTGGTCTCTTTGGGGATGGTGTGAACTATTTGAGCCCTAGTAGGGTTCCTCAACTCAACAAGAAGGTTAGAAGATATGGTAGGTGGAGGCCACCCCCTAGAGGAGTTTTAAAAATTAATACTGATGGATCGTCTAAGGGTAATCCTGGACATGCTGACATTGGCAGTGTTGGGAGAGATTCTATTGGTGGTATCAGTTTTTTCTTTTCCATTTATAAAGGTGTTCACTCCAAAATTTTTATGGAAGCTCTTACATTTCTTGAGGCCTTACGGAGGGGGTTTTCTCTTGGCTGGCGTAGGATTATTTGCGAGTCTGACTCTCAAATTTTGGTTAATATTTTAAACAGTAAAAGGGTGGAGGAAGTTAATTGGCAGTTGGCCTATGTAACCATTCAGATTCTTAGAATGAGTGAAGAGTTCAAATTTATATCCTTTGTGCACATTCCAAGGGAATGGAATGTCGTTGCTGATTACCTGGGCAAAAGGGCTTCTGAGATGTTGGATCCTTAGAGTATCGATAATTGGGAGAGTCTCCTGTCTGGGGACTCTTAATGCCTGTGGGAGTTGATCCACAAGGATGTACAGACTTAATGTGGTTTTTTCTTGTTGTCTTTTCCAGATGTTATTCTAGTCTAGTGGTTTTAGCCCGTTTGGTTGTTTATTTGAGTCCTGGTTGGAAGCTCAATTGTACTCTATAATACATACTTTTTATCAATAAATTTTTACCCCTTTATTTAAAAAAAAAAAGTCATCCCCATATATAGCACCAATTTTTTTATCTTAGGGCTTTCCATCTAGAGATTGCCATAATGATCAAAACAGGGGGGGTGGGGGAACTATTTCCTCATTGCATATTAGATCTTTCTTGAAGAAAATAATTACCTCATAATGATAAGTAGACTTCTCCCAAAGCCCCCAAATCCTCTATTCCATTTAAGTCTAATTCACCTCTCTCCCCATCCCTTTTCAAAGTCAGATTCCCCCCACTATCTGTTAAAGAAAAATTCTTCCTAAAAGGACACGATGGCAGATTATTATCTGGTTCTAAGGTCTCACTATGAATGTCAAGTGTGACAAAGTACTCAACCACCAAAGGAAGAGCAAACCCTCTCTTTTAAATACATGAATGTAATATAGTTATTGTATATATAAGAAGTTATGACTATTTCACTTTCTATCTCGTTTCTTATGTATGTATAATTATGGTAGTTTGTGTCAAAGGAGATCGTGTTCTTCATGTGCTATCAACAACGATGCATGTTTTCATTAAATTTCATCGTATTGTAGAGAGAATTAGGATTTTGGTACATCGCTACCTATAGCTTAGGCTAGATAGTTTTTAGCTTTATTTATTACTTTCCTTTTTACCCTTTTTCCAAATAAGAGCTCAATAGAGTACATTATATTAGGTAAAGTGTGTCAAAATAACATCTAAACAAGGAGTCGACCTTAGTAAAATATCTTAGAGGTCATCTGTGGAGTCGTGTCCCACGCTTCCTAGACTTATTGACTATGTGCTCCATGCAAGGCATGAACATCAAATGTACCTAACAACCACAATGGGTGGTCACTATGCCCGAAATCGCATCCCACACTTCTCAGAATTCTCGATTGTATGTTACATGCAATGTGAGAGCATCAAACACACTTGGAAACCACAATAATTGGGTCACTATAACTGAAGTGCACGAGAAAAACTAGTCTTAAGATGGTTTTGGCCTACCTAACACAATATATTTCATTAAAACCATGTAATTTAACTTTTTCTAAAGTAAAGTTGTGAAAGGTTTGTCCTTTGCCTTTTACATTAACTAAGTCACATTAAATTATATAACCATTAGAATTTGAACCTTGGTATGAAACATCATCTATATGTACTGACCATTCCTACTAGAATTTGAACGTTGATATGAAACTTCATCTATATGTACCATCCATTCGAACCAAAACTTTATTGACAAAATGGAGATATGATCTATCCCCATACCCATATAAAAAATTAATTTATTTTTGCTTTACAGCTGAACGTTTGGCTAAATGGACCTCTGAATTTTAAGAAGGTTGGAATGTTAAGTAGTGGCATCAGCTTCCTTTAACATGCTTTCAAACTTTTACTAGTTTACTGAAAAATGATATGTCTGAATAAGACAATTTTATTATAATCTGATTTTTAAGTTTTGTATGCTTTTTCGATTTCAATAAAAAATTTATTTTTTTAAGGAACGTTTACAAATTACATCAACAACCACCTTCAAGAGGTTTTGAACACAAGACCACTTAAGAAACAACCACCATCTTTAAAAAAAAAAGTACTTCATGAAAATGAAGTTGTTTGGCAGTTTTTTAAAGTCTTTCTAATTTTATCATTCTTTATTTTGACTCTGCTAGGCTTCGTGGCTTATTCTAACTATTGTTTTTCTTGTCGGGGGTGATAAGTGTGCACTAAATTATTTTTTCTTCTGATTTTTTTTAAAGTTTTGCTTTCTGGCTTATTCTAACTAAATTATTATTATTATTTTTCCTTATGATAATGTTGAGGCGGGCCTACGTGACATCGTATTATTATTTTTTCTTATGTGATGTTAAGTGTGCACTAAATTATTTTTTCTTCTGTATTATGTTGAGCGTACATCACATGATTATTTTTCGTTGTGGTGATGTTAATCCCGCGACATCGTATTATTATTTTTTCTTTATGTGATGTTAAGTGTGGACTAAATTATTTTTTCTTCTGTATTATGTTGAGCGTACATCACATGATTATTTTTCCGTGTGGTGATGTTAAGCCTGCTTTTAATTATTTTTTTAATATTCTGATTATATTAAGAAAGATATTAAATTTTAAATATTTATAATGAAGAAAATCTTCAAAATAAAAAAAATTTAAATATTTTATAAAAATAATATAAATATTTAGTTTTAATAACTTAATTAAAATGAAAATAAGAAATTTAATTTATTTATAAATTTTCAAAAAAAAGAAAATTATAATTTATTAGAAATAAAAAACTTAAATACAACACCTTTAAAAAAAACAAACCTTACTTATTACACCAAACCAATGCGCATATTACACATACAAACCTTTCGTACTTATTGCACCAAACCAATGGTAAATTAAAATGCATATTACACATACAATTACAGACCAAATAAAAACCATATATGCTACCAACGTTTTTATATTTTTGGCCAAATTCACACCTCATCAAAATTAATTTGCTTCTATTCCCACTTTACTTGTATCTGGTCGCAATTTCTGAAGGAATAAGTGAGTGCAATGCTTCCATCACTTGTATTTGAACTTGTTGATATGGGTTGTTTGGTTGCAGAGGTGCGAGAAGGACGTCGTCAATACATCTCCAGCGGCAAAACGTCACCATGTCTTTTTCCATGGAACAGGTTGTCATGTGAGTGCCATCAAGTTAATCAAATTCCAATTAGTTACTTATCCATAAAATATTGTAAAGAAATAGACGACCCCAGAAAAAGATAAGCTTGTTGGAACGGAAATTATAAAAATTCTTTATATAACCAAGAAAAAATTAATAAACAAAACCGATACCCTTTGTGGAAACCCTTGGCTTTCACCACCTAATAGCGGTTGGAGGAAATGGGTTGGCCCAGAACGGGAATAAAATACACTTTTTGGCGTCCTGTACCGTCTCCGGTGTTGTAAAGGACTGATAAACATTTGTCTTGAGGAAAAGGCAACTCTCGAGACGATGGAGCGTGCCTTTGCTCCATTTCCCACAGGAGGAGGCGACATCGTCTTGGAGTATGAGGTATGCAGAGTAAGGTCCGGCCGGGGTTGGGAATAGAACCCTCGTCTGCTGCTGTTTATTATTTTCAGCTGCAGCGACCTGCCTGTAATTCGCTAGTGATATTGTGGAATACATTTGGGAATCTAGAACAACAAATGGGACAAAAGGGCGATTGAAAGAGTGATTGATATTATACACCTTAAGGGCATTATATAATCTCAATCGCCCTATTTCTTGTTCTACATTATTGCGTCAACTTGGATTTATCCGCTTGGATTTATATACAGCCTGTATTTCCAATTTTTGTTCTCGATTATTGCGTTTCCACCTGGAACCATCATTATTGAGTCAACGGATCCATATCAAGGATAAATAATTTCATGTTCTGGATTATTGAGTCCACTGGGACAAATATCCACTTGGATTTTACACAGCCTGTAAATCCCCTTGGATAAAAATTGAACAACGGATCAATAGTTTGAAGAATACCATCGGGGGTTACGAGGAAGAAATAAAGCAAATAAAACAAGAATTAAAAAATGCGAAGGAAGAGAAAAAATAATAATATGAAGGTTAAAATAATTAACTTTTAGTTATACAATATATTAAATTTATTGTAATATTTTATTATACAAGTTATATAGGTTAAGGAGGTAACTCTTTTTAATATTTAATATTAGGGAGATTTGGAAACACAGAAAATTCAAGAATATTTCCATTCACTTAGGCTGGTGGTACATTTGGTTATATGTACCAATCTATATAGGAAATTGATGAAATACATCTCTTTATCTAATCTATTCATTCATATTAGAAGCCAAATTGACCCATTACTTTTAGAAGGAAAGCCCAGTCCACCCTATCATATGGTTTAGATAAGTCTAGTCTAATGAATATGGATGGAGATTTATATGCTTCCATGGATTGAATAGCCTCTTGAGCCAAAAATATATGTTTACCTTCCACAAAACCACCTTAGTCTAGTGATATAATCTTAAGCAAAAGTTGTTTGAGCCTCTCCACCATTACCTTGGTAAGGCCATTTATGTAGATCTATTTATTCAAATATTCAAGTTGGGATATCACTTCCAACTTTTTATTTTTATATCTCCAAATTTTTCCTAGTTTTAGGTCCTTATCTTGGATCTAATATACTAAAGCCTCATCACAAAGCAGTACATCTTGGTTATATGCTAAGGTGTAGCTACCTTCCATCATTGTTGCACTCTAGGCGTAAAAGAGTTGTCTTTGAACAACATTAGTTGGAATCTGAATGGTGAGGTTCTAGACTTGGATTTCCATAGTTTTGTCATGATCAACCAATGATTTCATCTTAGGATCTTCACCCTAGGAATGTGTCCATCAATTAAAAAATAGTCTAAAAGCAAGAATTTATCTAATATTTCTAAAATGTAGGCAGAGCCTTACCTCCTATTAGACTAGGTCATCAGACCATTGTCTGTCTTGACATCTACAAGATGGATTTATATGATGTATTCCTTCATGAGGTATGCACTTCCATCTAAGCTACCATTTCCCCCAACTTCTCTTCTAAGGATAGGATGGTATTGAAATCTTCTCCTATTATATCTGATGCTTGAGACAATTGGGTAATAATGTATTTTATGCTCTTCCATTGTCTCCATTTCTCCTCCAGGCTAGTAGGTGCATAACCATTCATGTAGAGCACAACTTGGTCTGATTGCCTAGTCTGAGCCGCTACCACCAAGAGACCCTAACTACACACCACTTGGTGGATAACTACCTCCTTAGCTTCCCAAAGGCATGCAATGCCTCCCAATGACCGTTTAAAGCTAAGGGGTTCCACTCTTCCAACAAGCAAAAATTTCTTTGCAATTGTATTCATCTCTTATACTAACACCTTTGTATTTTGAAGGAAGACAAGATGTGATTGATGTTCTAGATCATTCTTCTAATTTCATTCTATCTTGAGGGACTCTTCTTGAGTCCTCTAACATTCCAAGAAATTATATTCATCAACATTGCGGGATACATACGTGAATAAGGGCATTGACCTTACCTTTTAATATTACTTTTTCTCCTTTTACCACATGGTGCTAATTATTTTTGAGTCATACCTTTTGATTAGTGTCTATTTTCAACTTTTACTTTTCCCATGAATCACCCCTTCTACTTCTAGAACAACATCCAATATTCGTGTGTGTATGTGTGTGTGTATAATACTAAGGTATTGTTTGTAGTTCCAATGAGGTCTTCCCTAGTCTCTAGGTTTTTTGTGGTTGTTACATTTAACAAACTATTATTGTTATATTTATTTTCCTCCTTGTTTTTCCATTGGTAGTTTGTTGTTGGCTTGTTTACTTCCCATTTGTTTCTCTGCATGACTAGAGTGGTGTTAGGGGTATTATTTACCTCTTTTGGCATATATTCCTTTCTCCTACTATGGAATTATGTCTCCAATACTTCTATCTCCATTGTAACCTCCTCATCATCTAAAAGTTTATCAATGGGGATATTGCCAAACATGTTGTTTGACACCATTGCCTAATTGCTCACTACTAATTTCTTTCAAATATTCTTTCTTTGGCACTTGAAACTCTTCAGGATTTATTTCCTCTCTTCCTTACTTTGGGATCTTATGTGTGTAGTATTTTGGTAAATGATCATATTTTAAACCATGGTTTTGGCACATGGTTTTAAAGCATGGTTTTGGTATATGGCTTGATACCATGATTTTAACACATGGTTTTAGACCATGAATTTGGACCATGGTTTTAGGCCATGGTTTTAACAAATGGCTTTGTATCTTTTATGTTTATAAACATGTGTACATAATTATACAGAATGCAAGAAGAAAAAAGCATTTGTAGTCTATATATTTTAGTTGTGTTACAACAAGTTAGTTGTGTTACTGTTAGTTAGTTGTGTTACTGTTAGTTAGTTGTGTTAGTGTAGGTCAATTGTGGTAGAATATTTGTGTTACTGTAGGTCAATTGTGGTAGGAAAATTGTGTTATTGCTTGTATATTTCAGCATTGTTGCATAGGGTATATGTTATTTCTTGTGTGAGTTATACGTGATTTTCTAAGTGTTGTATGTTATTTCAATAAATTTACACGTTTATTTATTTACTAAAATTAAAATATCTAGGCTTGTTTTGCATTGCATTTCTCTAAATATTAAGTAGGAATTTGTTACGCAATTATATAGCTTTATTTCAACTTGAAATGCAAGCAAATAAACTCCTAACATGAGAATACTCACCTTTTGAATTTCCATCACTTCCTAGATTGAGGGTATTCAACTTTACATCAAAATCCTTCAATTTCGTAAAGTATGAATCCATTATAATATTTGATTTACCACAATACGTTTACTTAATTTGATCATTGGTATGGTTTTCCTTATTTCCTTAATTAGTTTACCCTTTGTTGTTTACCATTTTTTCAATGGGTTACATGGTATTAAAATGGGCCCCACTCATTTTTTTTGTTTATGGAAGACACCTCTTTCAAGGTGCCACTTCTAGGTAAGACCCAAGGAGGTAGGGGTATCTATTCCTCCAAAATCACCCAAGGCTCACACCTAGCCTGCCCCCTTCGACACACTCAAGGAGCATGTCTAAAATAACAAAAACACAAATAAACATAAAACATAAACAAAAACAAACACACAAAAACAACAAAGAAAACACAAAAAAAACAACAAACAACAACAATAAAACACAAAAAAATACAAAACCATACAAAACACAAAAAAACAAAAACAAAACTAATAAAAACAACACAAAACAAAAAATCAAAACACAAAAAAAACAACACAAAAACAAAACACAACAAAAATAAAACACAACAAAAAAAAAACATAACAAAAAACAACACAAAATACACACACACTAAAAAATTTAAATGATGACAAAAATAAATTACATCTTCAAACTTTCTAGACCAAAAAGCCTTTTAACCAAGAATCAACACAAGAAACATAAGAATGATCTTTCTATGCTAGGTAACTGAAATACCTAAAGAGAAGCTATTATAAAGCAAAAATGAACTAGGTACCTCTAGTACTATAGCCATCCAAGGAAAGGATAGATAGAAGAGCATCCCTAATATGTGAAGCCCACCATTTGAGAAAGTATCCATAGCAAGTAAGATCACCTTTTTCTAATGCCCAATTAGCTAAATCATCATCAATTCATCAATACTATTATGTTCTATGACCACATGATTATATTTAACTTTCAAAAAGTCCATTTGGATTAATTGAATCTTCACAACAATTCTTTTTATTCTCCAACTAGTCTTATGATTCTTAGAAGGAGTCTTCAACATATTAATCATGACTTGGGAGTTAGATTCAACCAACACCTTTTGTCATCCAACCTTAGCAGCCTCACTAAGGCCTTTGAGGATACCATACCCCTTAGCAAGGTTATTGGAAAGGATATTCGAATTCTTAGTAAAAGTGAAAACTAGGGAACCATATAAAAGTCTTCTAATTCCAACTAGGTTGGCTTTTCTAGGTTTCCCCTTAGAGGCTCCATTCATATTAACATTTCCAAAAAAATTAGGTGGAGGCTACCAATTTCTTGTTCTATCAATATTTTCATTACTCACATTAAGTTTATTTTTCATAGTAGAGTGAATCTTCAATATTTTCATAACTTGATCCCATCATTGGTGGGTGTCGTAGGGGTGATTAAGAAGTTGTTGGACTAATTCAACTTATTTGGCAATGGTATTTTGCCAAATGTAATGAATATCCTTCATTTCCTGTTTGAAAATCTAGTTGTTTCTTTCCTTCCAGATATTCCAAGGTAAGATGGTTGTTCCCATACAAACTAAATGCCTAACAAAATGATCAAAAACCTCCTTTTTAGATCAATCCCTCCAAATATGTTCAAGCGTAGAAAAATTGAACCACTAGAAACTGAGTAAGATAACTATTTTCCTCGATGACTTAGAGGCTAAGGGACACTGAATAAAAACATGGGTAAGAGTTTCCACATTATTTCCACACATTTCACATGTAAATGGGCCATGAAATCCACATTTCATAAGTTGCTCACTAGTGAGAACCCTTCGATGCAATAAAAGCCAAATAAAAAACCTCATCTCTAGTCAAATATTTTGAGCCCACAACTGTGTAAATATATCATAGGACTAGTTGGTATTATTGTGGCATAAGGTCAAATAACCTTGAGTAATAGTATACTCACCCTTAGTATTGTTGTTCCATCAAAAATAGTCCTTATCATGGGACCAAGAGAGATATCTCATATGAAGGGTGTGTTGAATATCTTTCCTTTGCATTTTTTGAATTGAATAGGCTAGTCCTCAATAGGGATCCAATATCTACCAACCTATAAATTTTCATTCTGGTATCAACAATAATTAGCTAACTTTATCTAGTTAGCTTGGTGTAGCTTCTCCATCCAAGACCTCCAATCAAAGAACTGAGTTATCAAAGGTTGGTGACCATCCCAAGAATTTGTCCAAAAATTTACCTATTGACCATTATGAATGATCCAAAATAACTTCTTTATCAAATCCTCACCTATCCTAAGAACCACAAAAATGGAAGAACCTCTAGTAGATAATTGATAGCGGACAAAGTCTTCATGAATTTTGTTTTTCAGCATACTTAACATAAAGATTATTGGCCCATGGGGCATTGGGTTATTCAAAATCCTCCAATATAAATTTGTAGCTAAATCCGTATTTTTTTTTTTATAGTGGATCTAAATCCTAACCCTCCTTCATGCTTGGGAAGGCATAAAGTATCCCATTTCACCAAGGTCCATTTTATTTTCTCCTTAGTACCACTCTATATGAACTATTGACTAAGCTGATTCAATTCTTGAAGGACTGTCTTTGGGATATTCAACTTAGTAGAAACATAAATAGGTATAAATTGAAGGACTAATTTTACCAAGGTAATTTTATCTTCTTATGAAGGCCACCTATTGGTCCACTTTCCAATTTTCTTCTTTACTCTCTTCAAAAAGCAATTCTATTTTTTTTTTGTATTTAGATGTTGATAGGAATGCCTAAATAAATGACCGAAGGGAGGCCTTCTTATATATTAATTTATCCAGAACCATGGATTCATGTCTAGAAGAGTAGTGACTTTAGGTTTTCTTTATTGATCAATTTCCCCAGAGCTTGAGATATATAGTGAATGATTTGTTTAATAGTAGAGGCTTCCTTAACCATAGCTTTACCTAACATAGTAGAGTCATCAAAAAACTAAAGATGAGAGATAGGCCTAGCTCCATGAGCAATGGTAACTCCCTCAAGGGTTTTTTTTTCTCTATTTTTGGTCATAGTATTGCCCAAGCATTCAACAAGAATGATGAATACATAAGGGGAGAGGGGGTCACCCTACCTAATACCTTTGGAAGTTGGGAATAATTGTGAAGGGAAGCCATTGATAAGAACTAAATAAGACATCAAAGAGACACATCTCATAATCCAATCTATCCAATCTTAATAGAAGTCAAATTACCTCATAATTTTGACAAGGAAGTGCCAATCCACTTTATCATAAGCTTTGGATAGGTCTAAATGGATGAACATATAAGAAGATTTATGTGCTTCCATGTAATGGATGGATTATTGTTCAAGACCTATTTCATCCATAATTTGTCGCCCTTCCACATAACCTCCTTGTTTAGGAAAAATAATCTTATGCAAAAGAGGTTTTAGCCTCTTCGCCATGATCTTGGTAATGATTTTGAGAAGGACATAACATAAAGATATTGGTCTAAAAGCTAATATATGTTATGCATATTGAGCCTTTGGGACCCTCATATAATTTTTATTGATTACCTTCAAATTATCTTTGGCCTTATTGACTTCTTCCACCACCTCTAATAAATCAACATGAAAAATATCCTAAAATGCTTGGTAAAATTCAATGGAAAAACCATCAGGCCCAGGGGTCTTACCTTTTTACATTTTAAAAACCACTTGTTGAATCTCATTGATAGTAACTAGAGTAGTAAAAATAGAGTTCTCCTTAGAAGGGATTAGAGTAGGCATCACTTAAAGGACATTCTATTGAGACATCGATTCAAGAGATGCAACAACGAACAATTTAGAAAAGTAGTTGACTGTGATAATATTCATGCCATCCCAAGTGTGGACAAAGTATCCAGAATTTGATTTCAAGGAAGAAATAAAATTGTGTGATCTGTGGGCTAGAAGACATTTGTGATAAAATTGTATTTCGATCTCTTTCTTTGAGCCATTAGATCCTATATTTTTTCTCCCATAAACGCTCTCTTTTTTTTTTCTATTTTTCCAACTATGTTTTAAGTCTAATTTCATCTATTCTTCTACTCTTTGTGAGGTCATATAAATATATTTGATCATTCAACTCTTCAAGTTGAGCAATCACTTCTTGTTTCTTCTGCCTGGCATCTCCAAAATCCTTCCAATTCCAAATATTGATTTTGGATTTAATATATTACAACCTTTTGGTAAAACAAAACATCTTAGTTCCATATCATGATTTACCTTCCTACCACAACTACCACACTCAAGGTCTAAAGAAACTATATTTGAGCCACATCAATTGAAATTAGAAGGGTGAGAAACTAACCTTGGTTTTACACATTTCAATCATGACTAGCCAATTATTTGAACCAATAATATTTAGAGTTTTCACCTTAGGAATGTGTCCATGGATTAAGAAATCTCTAGAGAACAAGAACCTATCCAATATTTATATGATACAAGCTGAGCCTTGCCTTCTATTAGGCTAAGTCATGAGGCCATTATTTTACTGGTTGTCCACAAGGTGAAGGTTTGCATGAGATCTGAGCTCCCATCTATATTCTTATTCCCCCTCCTCTTCTCACCAAAGAGAGTATGGTATTAAAGTCTCCTCCGATCCAGACCCAAGCTTCAATAAAATGAAAGATAATATAAGTTATATCCTTCCATTGCATTTTCTTTTCCTCTAAAGTAATTGGAGCATAAATAGTCAAGCAGATTATAATTTGGTTAGATTTTCTACTTTGTGTAGCCACAACCAAGAGATCATATCTACCAACCATATGGTTAATAATAATCTCTTTTGGATCCCAAATGCAAACAATGCCACCAAAAGCCCCATGGGAGCTAAGGGAAACCACTTTTCTAGTTGAGTAGATTTTACTTGTAATTGATTCCAATTTCCATATAGACATCTTTGTTTCTTAAAGGAAAACCGTATGTGGTTGGTTTTTTTGAATCATTCTTCTAATTTCATTTTGTTTTGATAGACTCTCTTTGAGTCCTCTAATATTCCAAGGGATGATATCCATTAATAACGAGTCTAAATGTGTTGGTAAGGAAATTAATATTACCTACCTCTACAATATTTTCACCTTCTTTTACCATATAATATTGATTAGTCTTGTAGCTTACCTTTTGGTTAGTGTCCACCTTTATTTTTTCTTGTTTCTTGTCCCAATTGAATCTGGGATAGCTTCTAACCCTGAAGTATTTGTATACGCAATGAAAGAATTATTGGAAGGTTCAACAAAGTATGTCTTGGGATCCAAATTATTTGAATTTTTAACATTTAAAATATCGTTCTTCTTGACTACGTTTTCTTCCTTATTTTTTTGGTGAAAACCTTTGATTTTCTATTTTCCCTCTAAGTCCTTCCTTGCATATTTAAACCATGTTTCTAAGACTTTTATCTCCATTACTATCCTCTTCCTCACCTAGGAGGTTATTTGTGGAAAGAATTCCAAACATTTTAGTTGACAACATCATTTGATCCTTCATAACTAGTTCTTTTGTGTGTTCTTCTTAGGAATTTGGAAACCTTCTAATTTTATGTCATCTTTCTTTTGATATGGAATCCTATTTGGAAATAAACTAGCCAAATGACCAGATTCATGACATATTCTGCAACGAAAAAAAATATTCTCATAGTCCGCCACCTGCTCTCAAGTGTTCTTCCCAAATTGTAATGAGATATTTTGTGGAAATCCATTAAGACATAATTTCAAGGATAAATAATGTGTTCAAATTAGTCATCATGAAAGTTCCAAGGGAGTTTTTGATTGTAGAAAACATAGTTGGATTCCAAAATTCAATTGGGAGGCCAAAGAGTTTAACCCACCAAGTCCTATAGAAGGCATATCTTCTTCGATTTTAAAATTTAGTGTGTAAAGGCTTCATGAAAAACCCTACCCTTACAAAGAATCAAGGATCCCCTTGAAATATTTTCTCTCTATCTTCATTACTAGCAAAAATAACAAGAAAATAACCATTGGGATAAAAAGATATTTGTGTCTCACCTTGTGTTTTCAAATATTTTGCAGCCCACACTTTGAAAGCAGATAGGTTCGGATATAAACCCAAGAAACGGTAAATCAATTCTCTTTTCTCCTGATATTCTATGCCATCTTGATTGTCACCCATTTTTAGCTTAACAATTGGGGTTCCATCAACTACTCATAGACATCCTAACTCTGTTTTTAGGATCCATCTTACGAATTCTTAAATGTCTATAAGAAGCATTAAAATTAATGTTAATATTAGTATGGGACTGCCCACCATGGAGGACATCCCTAAAATTTATTTTTGGGGCTAAACCTCCAAAATATTTACCCTTGAAAGGGGTTTCCATAGTGGATTTGTTCTGGGGGCATTCCTTAGCATTGGGATTGCTTGAGTTGTAAACCACTTTTTCTTTTTCTAAGGAGTCTTCTCTTATTTGATCTACAACTTGAAACTTGTTTCTAGGTCTCTTTAATCCATGCCTTAGATGCTAAGGAAAGGTGTGATTTTCACTTTTTCCTTGGGTAGCAAATTGGAAGTAGTTTTCAATCAAGTCCATAGCATGAATATTTTTTGAATGAGATATTCGTAACCCATTGTGGGTCTCCTACAACATATCCAATGTCTTGGGCAAAAACAAAAAAATCAAACTAGTTGCTAGTGCTTGTAGGCCCTAAAAAACAACCTTTGCCACCACTTGCGCTCAACCCATACATGAAACCCTAACATAGTCGCCTTCGAAACCCTCATATCCTTCAAGGGACTTGGGCCCCACTTATATTACATCATCACCACATAGTGGTATTACAATAAAGCTTAGATATTATCCATGTATCGTTTAGCAAGATTCGAACCTGAATCTCTTTAAAATGTTAAGAAATCTAACCAATTGAATTAATACCACTTGATTTTTTTCAATGAGTTTACACACGTTTTTATAAGAAATCTTGGTCTCCTCATATTAAGTGGGAGTTGAACCTTGCACCTTTTAAAAAAAAACTCCCTCATCATTACAATAAATTTATAATTCTCTTTAATTTTATCATTATTTATATATATAATCTTGTTTACGTACATCTAAAAAATATTTTAAAATATACTAAAATTCTAAAGTTCTCTTATACACCACATCTGTATTTTTCTAGCTTATTCTAACTAAATTATTATTTTTTCTTATGCTAATGTTGAGGCCTACGTCACATCACATTATTATTTTTCCTGGCGCCGATGTTAAGCGTGCACTAAATTATATTTTCTTCTGATTGGCTTATTCTAACTAATTATTAAGTGTGTATTAAATTATATTTTCTTCCGTTTGGCTTATTCTAACTCATTATTTTTTCTTATGATAACTTGAAAATTAAACTCAAGTTCTAAAGCAAAATTTATAATTTATAAAAAATAAAATACCTAAATACAACCTTTACCCTTGGGGAAAAAACAAAGGGACTTCAGACTTATTGCACCAAACCAATTCTAAAGATAAGTACATATTACACATACAATTACACACCAAATAAAAACCATCTATTCTAACAACGTTTTTTTTTTTGGGCCAAATTCACACCTCACCAAAATCAATTTGCTTCTATTACCACTTCCCTTGTATCTGGTCGCAATTTCTGAAGGAATAAGTGAATGCAATGCTTCCATCCATTCTTTTCAATACATATCTTTCCACCACAACATAACATTTAAATTTTCTTCCAGTCGCAGTGCTACTAAACGATTTCTCCACTCTAACATATCTTACTCCTCTTCCTCCTGATCCAGACCTCCCTTGATCTGCTCTTATTTTGGCAATGATGGGCCTACTAAGTCTCACTCCACATGGTTTGCCCAGTCGATTTCCTATCCCTTTGAACCAAACGCTTGTATCGTCATCGGTGACTTCCTCAACAGCCTCCTCTCCAAACAGCAGTCCTACTTCCACCCTCACTGTTTTCTGCACAAAAACGTCTTCCCCTGCAATCCCAGCATCAGCAGAGTATATCTCTTCCCAAAACTTTTCCAGCACCATCTTATAGAAAGGGCAGTCCATGAGCTGGGTCTTGGGATCCTCCAAACTCGTACCCATTTCCTTGATAAAGATGAAGGGGCAGTACCACTCACCTACAATAACAACAGATGATGTTTTCTGCGAGAGAGAGAAATCAAAGGGAGGCAACAGCGCCCTTAGGGAAGCATCTTCCCCTTTAACATGCGCAAGTCTGCCATGCTTACCACGCAGGTCATCGGCCTCCACTGTCCAATTCTGCCGACGCAGAAACAGCGGGGGGAAGCCATCGGAATCGGCGCATGTTGCAATGAAACGAGATTTCCTCTGAATTATTTCAACTTGTTGATATGGGTTGTTTGGTTGCAGAGGTCCCGGACGGACGTTGTGAACATCTCTAAAGCAGCAACACCGCGTCACCATGTCTTGTTCAGTGGAGCAGGTTGTCACCACTCTGTGAGTGCCATCAAGTTAATCAGAATGCCAATTAGTTACTTACCCATAATATATTGCAGTTGAGAAAACTTATAGAAACAGACAAAACCCCTACCCTTTGTGCTGGCCCCCAGCTTGCACCACATAATAGCAGTTGGAGGAAATGGGTTTGCCCAGAACGGGAATAAAATACACTTTATCGCGTTTTGTATCGTATTGGGGCTGTTCCCCTGCGCCGATGGTTGTTGTAGTGTAAACGATTGATAAGCATTTGTCTTGAGGGAAAGGCAACTCTCGCACGCGATGGTCTTCGTAGAATCCCCAACAGCAGGAAGCGCCATCGTCGTCGACGTCCGCGTCGTCTTCGTCTTGTTGGAGTAGGAGATATGCAGAGTAAGGTCCGGCCGGCGGTGGGAAGAGAACCCCCGTTTGCTGTTGATGATTTGCAGCTGCAGCGAGCTGCCTGTAATTTGCTAGTGATATTGTGGAATACATTTGGGGATCTAAAACAAGATAGGGAAAAAGCGGGTTTGGAATTATAGAGCTTAAAGGGCATTATATAATCTCAATCGCCCTGTTTTGAACATCCACATGCCTGTGGTGTATTGGTAAGAAGGTCGCTTTATGATTGAGTATGAATCTTAAGTTCAACTCCACCACAACCATGTATATAAATTTTTAAAAAATCTACTTAAAAATCTAATTGAACATACCTTGTTTAAGGGGAACTCTTAGTTTGATTTGTTTTTGGATGTTTTCTATATTGTTTAGGTTTAAGGGGACTCTTGGTTTATCGAACTCTCGTTTGATTTTTTTGTTTTGTGCTTGTTTCAGTTTGCAGTTTAAAATCGCAACTTTTTTCTTTTGTATTTTGTTTTTCGATTTAAAAATGAAAATCCTAGTTAAATGTTTGTTGTTTGTTTGAATTTGTGCTTTGTATTGCTTTGTTAGAACTATGATCGAAACCCTAGTTGAAATTGTGTTTATTTTGTTTTTGTTGTAAACTAAAAAGAAAACCCTAGTTTAAACTAAGATCTAAAACTTAGCGTTAAAAAAATTGTTTTTATGTTGTTGTCTATTTTTTATCAGTTTAGACTAACTAAGGTCGAACCTTAGGATAGACTGTTATGTTGTTTTTTTGTCAGTTTAGACTAAGGTTAAACCTTAGGTAACTGAATTTTTTTTGTGTTTTTTTATCTATCAGTTTGAACTAAAGTTAAAAACCCTAGGTAACTGATAAATTTGTTTTTGAATTTTTTGTTTTTTGTTTTTATTTATTTATTTATTAAAAACAAATTTGTTTTTGAATTTTTTGTTTTTTATTTATCAGTTTGATACTAGAGTTAAAAACCCTAGGAACTGATAAATTTGTTTTTGAATTTTTTGTTTTTTTATTTATTAGTTTGAACTAGAGTTAAAAACCCTAGGAACTGACAAATTGTTTTTGAATTTTTTGGTTTTTATTTATCAGTTTGAACTAGAGTTAAAAACCCTAGGAACTGAAAAATTTGTTTTTGAATTTTTTTGTTTTTTTATTTGTCAGTTTGATACTAGAATTAAAAAACCTAGGAATTGACAATTTTTTTTTTTATTTTTTTATTTATCAGTTTGATACTAGAGTTAAAAACCCCAGGAATTGATAAATTTGTTTTTTTATTTATCAGTTTGAACTAGAGTTAAAAACCCTAGGAATTGACAAATTTGTTTTTGAATTTTTTTGTTTTTTTTATTTATCAGTTTGAACTAGAGTTAAAAACCCTAGGAACTGACAAATTTGTTTTTGATTTTTTTGTTTTTTTATTTATCAGTTTGAACTAAAGTTAAAAACCCTAGGAACTGACAAATTTGTTTTTGAATTTTTTTGTTTTTTTATTTATCAGTTTGAACTAGAGTTAAAAACCCTAGGAACTGACAAATTTGTTTTTGAATTTTTTGTTTTTTTATTTATCAGTTTGAACTAGAGTTAAAAACCCTAGGAACTGACAAATTTGTTTTTGAATTTTTTGTTTTTTTATTTATTAGTTTGAACTAGAGTTAAAAACCCTAGGAACTGACAAATTTTTTTTTAATTTTTTTGTTTTTTTATTTATCAGTTTGATACTAGAGTTAAAAACCCTAGGTAACTGACAAATTTTTATTTTGAATTTGTTTTTTTTGTTTTTTATTGCATTATTTATTTGATTTTTTTTAATGTGTATACTTATATTTTGTTAATGTGTATGCTGTACATTTATTAAATGTTTTTGTGTTTAGACATTGTGTATGTTTGTTTTAGTGTTGTATTGTTTTTTGTTTTGTTTTGTCATGTTTTAATGTTTTTGTTTTGTTTTCTTTTGTAGGTTGTGAAGAGTCGGTACCGTGTGCCGACGGTGTTCTCTGAAGCATGGGAGGCACTGACTATGGCAGACTGGGAGTGGCTTGATGCCCTTGGGCTCAAGCAGGTGACTCGGCTAGAGCCTGTGGTGGGGGATCGGGCCTATCTGATGACCCTGATCAACTTGTGGGATCCTCGCACTAATACCTTTCATCTCCCAATAGGGGAGATGATAGTGACTCTTGAGGATGTCTATCGGATTCTATGGATTTTGATAGATGGGCTTCCTATTCGGACTACTCCACGTGATCAACGTACAATAGTGTTGACACGGTGCTTCGGGCATGGGGTGGAGATGGGGGTGGATAGTCCGATGGAGAGGGCAGAGGGGGATTGCCTGATTGGCGGTATTTTGGTGTGGTGGTGGTTAGAGAAGGGCGTGTTGGGGGTGAGGCATGCATTATTGATGACCCTCATCTCCAACATGCTGCTATCAAACTCATCAGGTGCGAGGTTCCCTTGGAACCTACTGGAGGTAGTTTTTAGACTGGTCGAGTGTCCGATGGAGGCACCCTTGATTATGAGGTGGGGATAGATGCTACTGGCATAACTTTATGATGAGTTGTACGAGGTCCACTATCGAAGGTGAAAGGGGATTGGGTGCAGCTACCTATTGCAGTGTTGGGGGTGGTAGCACATAGCTGTGGAGCGGCCATAGGGTTTGTCATGGACCACTCGGGCAGAGATGGTTGATAGGGAGATAGGGTATGTAGCTCTGTGGCGGAGGTCAGAGGAGCAAGGGTAGAGTCGACGGTGGGTAGGTGTCGTAGGGCACTATGCCGATGCCTTCGCTCGGCTTGCTCTAGGGGAGGTGTTCTGGCACCCATATCGAGACTGTCCAGCCTGGCTTGAGGTTGGAGAGTGGCTTCGATGGGTGCATAGGGGGAGATGGCTGATCGGGCGACATGGGACCGAGCAGGAGTATTTCTCGTACGTTCGAGTGATGCGATAGTTTGGGGTGCACCAGGGGTTTCCTGGTGAGCCCTTGATCTATCGACATCGAGGCGACGAGAGGACTCTGGCCTGGCCGATCATCGAGCCACTTGGTGAGGAGTCGAATGTAGTGATCGATGTCCCTGACATGGACAACGTCGGGGTGACCGTTGAGTACGACCAGTGGTGGACGTTGCGGCGGTGGCGAGGTGAGGGGCCTCTAGGAGGTCCTGACGTAGCAACAGTAGGTGGGGAGGATGCAGAGGCATCAAGGGAGGGTTGGGGGGCTCCACTGGAGGATGAGGACATGGTGGAGGTTGATGATTTTGTGGGGGATGATTTTGGAGTTTTGGAGTAGCCGGACACGTAGGACGTCCTAGAGTAGTGGGTGCTAGAGCAGCCTATTTTCCTAGAGATGCCTATGCCTCAGGCAGTCTCGAGGGATATGGAGGCTAGGTATCATGCTGAGATAGCATGATTGGAGGATCTACTTTAGAGATGGGATGAGGAGCTCGGGGATGCTCTGTAGGAGAGGGATCTCCTACGGACTCAGTTGGTAGAGCAGGAGAATGCATTGGCTACGTACCATCGATGGGATGGGGACATCGATGCGTCATGGGAGAGGGATCTCCTACGGATGTAGTTGGCATAATGTGATGATGCATTGGCTATGTACCATTGATGGGAGATGGATTTGGTCCAGCATCGGATGGAGTTGGAGGCAGAGATTATCCACCTCGATGGGCGGTTACCTGAGCTCCCTGGAGGTGGATCTTTGCATCGAACGAGAGATAGTGAGACTGAGCAGTCTGCTTCCTCTCGTCGCAGGCGGCTGGATGAGGGGGGTGCTAGTGGGCGTGATGCGGGGGCTAGTAGCAACTACCTTGAGAGGTCCCATAGGACCCACACCACTGGGGGTAGTTCTCGTCGCACCGATCCTACGTGATCATGGTGGCCGATGCCCTAGGCTTGGGGGTTTTTGAGTTTTTGCTTTGTTTTGTGAGGTCAGAGGACCGACTTATTGTAGCCTGTGGGCATTTTGATGATATATATACATGACGTTCTTTTTGGTTATACACTTGTCATGATTTTTTTGTTTATTTTTATGCACATTTATTTACGTTGATGTATGCATGTGTTATTATGAATGTGATGTTTCTAATTATATGATGTATGCATATGGAATGAATGAAATGATTTGTTGATAACTTGTCGATGGCACCATAGACTGTACAGGATTTACTGGCTTTCTATACTATGTGATTGCTTTGTGGAATGACTTTGCATGTGGTAATTTTGTTTTTGTATTTTTTCATATTTTTTGATGGTGATGTAAGTAATGAAATGTACCAGTTGTTTTAAAATGTAGTTAAGGTTTTTCTGAGATTCAGATATTTTAACTAACTAGCCAAGACTGTACATTTATCTCACAAGACTTTTGAACAAGGTATGAATCAGACTTGAGTTTGACCAAGTTATTTCACATCCCTGTGTGTGCAATTGAGTTCGTTTATGTGGTATTTGTCAGGATACCGCCAGTGCCAGATAGGCTGTCAACCAAACCTGTACCGAGGATCACCTAATTAGCTCCACTAACTCCATTGTTGTATTTAGTAAGATTAATCCATGGGACAAACTAAGGTACCATAAGCTAGCTCATCCACATGCAAACATTGGTCTGCTCACACGCAAAGCTAATGTGATAGACATATCGTCATGCATTTAGGATACCGCCATTGTCAGGTAGGTTGTCCACCAAACCCGTAATGAGGATCACCTAGATGGGTTTTTGAATGCTGAGAATTCCAGGGATTCAAGTTCAGGCGTCTTTCGGTTGCTCAACTTGTTGGGATACTTGCTCGCATACATAGTGATGAAAATCACTATTTATTTTTCTCTTTTGTTTTTCTTTTTGAGCAAGGACTTTGAATAGTGGTGATAACCACTATTATTTGATTTTGCATTTTAGGTTGCAAAGTTGAGCTCGTAGGTTTTTGGCTTGTGAATGGCATTGATCCTTTTGGTCTTGGGGATGACTACCCATCCTGTTCAGGGACGTGTAGTACGAATCCTTACGACTTTGGGAACCAAAGGTGATTGGGGATGTTATTATGTAAGGGCATTGATCTTTTAGGCCTTGGGGATGACTACCCATCCTTGTCAGGGGCGTGTAGTACGAATCCTTATGACTTTGGGGACCAAAGTGGTTTGGGGATATGATTATGTAATGGCATTGATCTCTTAGGCCTTGGGGATGACTACCCATCCTTGTCAGGGGCATGTAGTACGAATCCTTACGACTTTGGGGACCAACGGTGATTGGGATTTTTGCTAGTGGTGAAGACCACTATTTATTATGGGGAATTGGATGGGGAAGAGCTTGTCCTTTTGTCAATTCTCAGCATTCTTGAACCATTCGCACAGGGGGATGAACAGGCTAACCTTTCACCTATGGTACCCTAGACTGCTTTGTAGGTTTCTCTTGCGTTCACACAACTTGGGAATTTTTTTATGTGTTTTAACTTGTGTAGGGATGTTACGTAACGAGGTGTGATCCAAGTAAAACTCTCCCTTTGTAAAATCTGTCCGACTTTGTACAATTTTTGGCTAGAAATTTAAAGACAATTGAATGACGAAAACCCTAAATACATTAGGAGACAACTGACTATGCTAAAAATGTGGATGGTGTTATTCTGGATGGATGTGTTTATAAAATGGATTGAATGTGGAAAATGATGGAATTGCCTAGCAATTATAGTCTATGGTGCTTGTGACATGTATGACCAGCAAATATGCAATGTATGGATGCGATGCCTAATGCAGTTTATTATATTTTTGTATTTTGATTTTTACGAGTATGCATGGAATTGAGATGCAATTTTTTTTTGTTATTTTTTATTTATCTTTTGTTTTTGTTTGTTTTTGAATATTTGTTTTTGACCAAGCGATTGTGGGAACCCTTGGAGCTTTTGGTTTGACCAAAGGGTTTATGGATACCTTTGGGGCATTTTTGGGTTGACCAAGTGATTGTGAGAATCCTTGGAGCTTTTGGTTTGACCAAAGGGATTTATTGATACCTTTGGGATTTTTAGGTTGACCAAGCGATTGTGGGAATCCTTGGAGCTTTTGGTTTGACCAAAGGGTTTATTGATACCTTTGGGGCATTTTAGGTTTGACCAAGCGATTGTGGGAATCCTTGGAGCTTTTGGTTTGACCAAAGGGATTATTGATACCTTTGGGGATTTTTGGGTTGACCAAGTGATTGGGAATCCTTGGAGCTTTTGGTTTGACCAAAGGGATTATTGATACCTTTGGGGTTTTTGGGTTGACCAAGTGATTGTGGGAATCCTTGGAGCTTTTTGGTTTGACCAAAGGGTTTATTGATACCTTTGGGGCATTTTAGGTTGACCAAGTGATTATGGGAATCCTTGGAGCTTTTGGTTTGACCAAAGGGATTATTGATACCTTTGGGGCATTTTAGGGTTGACCAAGCGATTGTGGGAATCCTTGGAGCTTTTGGGTTTGACCAAAGGGTTTATTGATACCTTTGGGGCATTTTAGGTTGACCAAGCGATTGTGGGAATCCTTGGAGCTTTTGGGGTGGGCTATGGCTCTCTAAATGTGGAATGGCCTCAAATGACTGATGTTCAAGGGTTCTAGTTCCTTGATTCCTTCAAGAGAGGCGAGCCGGTATGTTCTAGGTCCTATTTTACTATCAATTACATAGGGACCTAACCAATTTGCCGTGAACTTGTCCCTTAGATGGGGCGGCAAGTTAGAATTTTGTTGGTTCTCTTTTAAGACCAAGTCACCAACCTGAAAGTCCCTTAGGTGAACTTTCATGTTGTATGCTTTCTTAAGTCGCTCTTGATAGATACGTAAATGCTCGAGAGCATTGACGCATCATTCGTCGAGCAACGTAAGTTGGTCTAACCGGGCCTACCGTGCAGTGTCATCATCGATGAACTCTTGCATTGATATGCGTAGGGAAGGTATTTCCAACTCGAGAGGCATGACTGCCTCGGAGCCATACACCAACAAAAATGGAGTTGCCCCAGTGGGCATCCGAATGCTAGTGCGATAAGCCCACAGGGCAAGCGGGATTTGAATGTGCCAATCCTTGTGACTATCTGTGACCATCTTTTTGAGGATGGCAACTAGCATTTTGTTTGATGCCTCTGCTTGCCCATTTGCCTATGGATAATAGGGTGTTGAAAAACTATGCTAAATTTTGTACTTTGTTGTCAAAGCACGCACATATTTATTCTTGAATGACGTCCCATTATCCGAGATGATCTTGGATGGAATACCAAAATGACATATGATGTTATGCAAAATAAACTCCGCAATGCGGGGTCCAATCGTAGAGGTAAGCGAAATTGCTTCCACCCACTTGGTGAAGTACTCGATGGCCATTATGATAAACGTGTGATGACCTCGACGATGCAGGGGAGATCTTTTCGATTAGATCTAAGCCCCACTATGAAAATGGCCAAGCCGATTGGATCGGTTGCAAGGCCTGAGAAGGTACGTGTGTCAAATTAGCATGGTGTTGACACTTCACGCACTTCTTTACATATGCACAACAATCTCACTCTAAATATGGCCAATAATAGCCCATGCGGAGAATGCGCTTTGCGATGGCCATACCGCTGAAGTGGCCATCACATGTACCATCGTGCGCTTGGGTGATCACCCAAGCGGACTCCTACTGGTCCAAGCAATGGAGGAGGATCCCTTCATAGCTTCGATGATACAAAATGTCTCCTAACAAGACATGTTTTGTCACTTTCTATTTAAATGATCTTTTTATGGCATGCATCAATCCAAGTGGGAGGTTACCTAGCTTGAGGTAGTCTCTTATGGGTGTGTACCAATCCTGCTTGATCAGAAACCTCGATGGTATGAATGACCAATCCCTCTTGAAGTTCATCCCTAGCAAAAGTTGAGCGGGAAAGAACTTGTAAGAATAGCGTTGTGTTGCTATTAAGAGGGGTCAGGGAGAACAAGGACCCCCAGTTGGCGTGATTCAGACTATCATGGATTCGAGAGAACTTATCCTGAGATGGTTCAATCTGGATCAGGTGGATTCTTGGCGTTAGGTCAGAGCTTGCACGCTCCATCGTGGATTGCGATAATGTTTTGACTTGAATGGTTGTCATCTCACCGGAAGGGTCTTGCGGGATTAGTGACCCCAAGGAGGCCATAGTGTCCACAAAATGATTTGATGATCGAGGGAGTGCCTCGATGTCATACCATTCAAGATTTTCCAAGAATTTGTCCACAAGGGCTTTGTAGGCCTACAGAACTGGGCATTTACATTGGAATACCCCTTTTACTTGGTTGACAATTAACAGCGAATCACCAAAGATGTTCAAGCGTTTGATGTTCATGGTGATTGTTGTTTGAAGACCTATGAGCAAGGCTTCATATTCGGCATTGTTGTTGGTGCATGAGAAATCTAAGTTTAAATGATAGAGGCATTGGAGCCCCTTGCGGTGTGAAGAATACAATTCCCGTGCCACCCCTTGCTCACATTTAGAACCATCAAAGAATAAGGTCATGTCGGCCTCGTGACTCAGGCTCATCAAGAATCTGGCGATTCTGAGACATGGAAGACCCCATCATCGGGTAGCTCTATGGTCGGAGGCTGATCGTCTTCGAGAGGAGCCTCTGCTAGTTGATCGGTGATGACTTGACCTTTGATGGACTTCTGTCCAATGAATTCGATGTCAAACTCCGTCAACAACATGATCCATTTTGCCATGCGGCTACTATGATAAGTATGACTCATCATGTACCGCAATGGATTCTCCTTAGACACAACATACGTCGTATTGCTCAACATGTAGTGGCATAGCTTTTTGGTAGCAAATACCACTGCCAAGCATAGCTTCTCGACGTATGCATAGTTAAGTTCATAACTGACCAAGGTGCGGCTAAGATAGTAATTAGCCTATTCTTTGTGTAGTTCATTTTTCTGGGCTAGCATGGCGCCCAATGCCACCTCAGTAGCTGAGATGTATAAGTAGAATGACACTCCTGGTCTAGGTGGTGCCAATACCGGTGGCGAAGCCAAGTATTGTTTGATGTCGTCGAAGGTCGGATCGGCACTCATCATCCCAGTGAAATGCTACCCCCTTGTGCAATAATTTATTCATGGGTCGGCACTTGTCGGATAGCTGCACTATGAAGCGCTTGATTGACGCGACCTTTCCCTGCAGGCTTCTGAGCCGCTTGATGGTGGTTGGGGGAAGCATTTCAAGGATTGCCTTGACTTTGTTTGGATCTACCTCGATTCCTCATTTTGAGACTATGAAACCCAAGAGTTTTCCAGATGTGATGCCAAATACACACTTCTTGGGGTTTAGTTCGACTTTATGTTCAATGAGGCGATCGAGGATCTTGCTTAGGTCATCGAGATGATCTGGCGCAAAAAGAGATTTGGCCAACAAATCATCCATGTAATCTTCCAAAGTTTTATGCATGTGATCATGGAAGATGTATGTCATAGCAGCGTTGGTAGGTGGCGCCAGCGTTTTTAAGGCCAAAGGGCATGACCTTATAACAAAATGTCCCCCAAGGCGTTGTGAACGCCATTTTTAGTTGGTCCTCGAGATTGATACGAATCTGATTGTATCCCGAGAAACCATCCATGAGGGAAAGCATTTCATGGCCTGCTGTAGCATCTACCAATGCATCGATGCTAGGCAAGGGGAAATCATCCTTGGGACTCGCTTTGTTTAGATCTCAAAAATTGGTGCATATGCGAATCCTCCCATCTGGCTTCTTGATGGGTACCATGTTGGACAACCATGGTGGGTAATCCATGTAGATGACAAACTGTGCATCCAACAACTTTTGTAGCTCATATTTGACCATTAAGGCTACTGTTGGGTGCATCTTACGTAGTTTTTGCTTGACTGGCTTGACTGTCGGATCAAGCGTTAGATTATGCATGACTAGCTATGGGTCTAGCCCCGACATGTCTTTGTAGGACCATGCAAAAACCTCCTTCTTCTCTTTGAGAAGGGCAATGTAATCGGCTTGCTCTTCGAGGGATAGACTTACCCCTAGCTTGATGATTTGTGAATTCATTGGATCAGAGCCGATGTCTACGTCAATTGTCTCTTCAACTGACATGTGGGACCCATCCTCCAACTGGTGTGGAGTTGGGATCAGGTGGATATCATTTGCTGAATTTAGATCTACGTTGGGAACGTCGGGTTCCTCTTCAGCATGGAAGACATCCTGAGTCTGTCCTGGGGTGAAATGGAACATCCCATCGCAAGGCCAGTACTCTGATGGGGATGGTGGTGTGTCAGCGTGATCCCAGTCTATAGCATCTAAGTCTAGATACAATGACCATGTTGGGTCAGCTGGGTTATGGATGGGGGCGGTTAAGTCAATGGAGATCATGTTGATGAAATGATTTTGGTCTCCATTACCGTGGGTGTGGTGACTCGGACATCCTTGGTGATCTTTGTGCTCCGGATCTGGCTCTGTGGGTACTGGCACAAATGGATCGGCCCTATGTGCGGATAAAAGGATAGGGTCTACCCTTGGCACTGATGGCTCTATAGGGTCTCTGGGTGAAAGGCACTCTCTGTATGCCTGAAGTGGCGGGTGCAGTAGTTGGTCCAACTATGCCTGGTTTAGGTGCCACCTATGCCTTGGCCCTATGTGTAGCTATTCAAACATGTCATCAATGTCCATGGGGTATTGCTGCTATCGCATATGATTGAGATATGCCATCTCAGTCTCATCTTCATAATCACTATCAGAGATCCATAGGCCTTCATTGGCTTCGATAGCTATTTGCGACATGTGAGGCTCGTCTTGCTCGAGCAAATTGATCTGGTCCCATCGGGGTTGTTCTGCTCTCTATGGGAGGACCTGATTCTCTTGAGGTGGCATTTGCTCGATTGGAGCATTCAAGGGGAACATTGTCATGAAGCTCTCTTGATAATCATCTATGGGGGTCACTTGCGAGTGATTGCTATCAGATTCGAAAGGGTCCCAAGGCGCTACCTCATACTCTGACTCATCTTCTGAAGACCCTTCTTGGCCTTGTCTATATCCCTCTTGTAGGTGAGTCCTCAAACTTTCTCCTTTCTCGATCGAAGGGAAAGGGTTGTTAAGGTCAACAAGGTTGGTTGTTAGCAATGGGAGATAATCCCCCAATGTATATGTTGTGTTAGGATTGGCATATGGATCTAATGCCAACCCATCCTTGTTGCCTATCCCTAGGCCTTGCATGTTCTCTACCAAGATGTCAAGGGGCAGGGGGTGGTTGAACCCTACTCCTGACTTGTCGTATGGCATCTGATATCTTGGTTGGCAAAGAACGTGCACTCCTTGCTCATACCTGCCCAACCCATATCCATGCCAATTACATTGGCCAAGATATCTCAAAGCGAAGTCTGGGTTGGACAAATAGTTGACGTCCTCAACAAAGGGCTCTTCATCTTCTTCTTCTTGCATGTAAGGTTCAATGCCATTATCGAGGCCCCCATATACAAAGTTTGTCTGATTTGGTGGGTAGCCTAGAGGAACAATAGTGTCGATGGGGAGGCGAGGTCTCCCCATGTCCCGCATGGACTCAAGTGCGGGTGTTGCTACAATGTTCCACACTAGATACTCCCCAAGGCCCGTATTGGCCATCTCAATGGTGATCGTTGGCGGTGGAGGGGGAGGGAATGGGAGTTCTTCCTGGGTCCACTCCATGTAGGGTGAACTAGGCATCTCGACTTCCATTCGGCTAGGCATCTCTTCGGTAGAGATGGTTGAGACTAATGGCGGTGCCTCTTCTAGGGGTTTCTTCCCCTTGTCCTTCGGTGTGGCCATCGTAGGTGGCATTGTTGGTGAAGGACCAGATGATGAAGATGGACCCGACTGGTGATTTGATGGACTTAACAATGGGGATGCATGCGAAATCGAACCCTATTTGGATGGATTCAACTAAAAGTCCAAATGTGTCGATGGAAGGGTCGATTACGGCATCAGTTGCACCGTATTGCAATACTTGAAGGGCTCTAAGTCTACCGAGACTACATGCACCTGCCCTTCGAATGTGTACTTTAGGCACTGATGAGCTATCGAAGGGACACACTTCATGTCCCTGATCCAAGGCCGGCCCAACAAGATATTATAGGCCATCTCACCTTCCAAGATGTGGCACAATGTAGGAATAGTCTTTTGTCCCACTTGGATGGGTAGGACAATTGTGCCAACCATCGAGCATATCGCATCATTGAATGCTCGAAGAGTATAGGTGGAGGCCATGATGTGAGATGCTGGCAACTTGAGGTGTTTCAATGCCGCTATTGTAATTATATTACTGGATGAGCCAGTGTCCACCAACACCCTCTTAAACGGAATCTCGTTGACCCACGCAATGACGTGCAGGGGTGGATCCACCATATCACCAGTCATCGATTTTAGTTCATCTTCTCTAAAGGTGATGACTGGTTCTGTACATCATTTTACATGTCCCACAAAGTTGTTGAAAGAGTTTGCTTCATGGGGCTGCAGCTCGATGGCTTTTAATATCTCCATTAGAGCCTCTCGATGGGGTGATGATTGTTGAATGAGCTCGTAGATGGAGAGCCTAGCCGACGTGGTCCTTAAACTTTGGGTAAGTCTAGTCCAAATCATGGCCACTGGTCTAGGCGGGGGAGGTTGTGTAGGGTGCTGTTGAGGTTGTGACATTGATGGAACCTCTCCTATAGCTACCGCGGGGTAGCTGTGCTTGGGTACCTCTTGTTCCGAGTCACTATGCTTATCATCCCTACATACCCCTGCATGGGGCAGTTCTGTGTCACCTCATTGACTTGAAGGGTTTTTGCCTACGCATCATGGGTAGGCAGGGGGTCTTTGAAGACTCCCATCTATTGGTTGTTTGGCGCTACGGGGTTGTCCACCGCCAACATCTTGTTGTCTATTAGGTCTTGCACGAAGCTCTTGAACTTCCAACATGCGTAAAGGTCATGTCCTTTCTACCTATGAAATCTACAGTACAAGTCTTCCCTATAGCCCTTAGGTTTTGGTGCGTTGGGGTCTATGGGTCGACTTTCTGGCAGGTGTATCAAGTTTGCCATGGACAAATGGTCAAACAAGGAGTCTTTGGACTCTATGAAGGGTGTGAATTATCGCCTAGGGTGACGCTACTAATTTTTCTCTTGTCGATGATTCTCCTTCTCATAGCTATCAAGAGGAACTGCCTGATAGTTAGCCTGTGAGGGCTGTGTTGCTTGTGCAGGCTTAGGCATGTTTATAGCAACTTGATTGACCGCAACGGGTTTCGGTTGCGTGGTCCCTATTTTGGCATTTTTAGGCCACTCTTTCTTTCATGGTTTGGCAATCTCACCATCCTGTATCTTGATCTCCTCAATGATTCTGGCTTGCGCCAGGGCTTCCTCAAGAGTGGCATATTGTTGTAGCTACAATAGCATGGAGATCGATCTCAAACAACTTTTTGAGAACATTTGGGTCAGGTCGGCCATAGGAGGGAGGTAGGGCAGCTTTGAAAGCAACGTCCTCCACCGATTTCCATAGGCCACCATGGTTTCTTCCTCATACTTCCTGAGGCTAGCTAGATCACTTAGTGATGCCTTCTTCTTGGTGTTGAAGGCGAAGTGTTCGAGGAACGTGTCCACTAGCTGATCCAAGTTACCGATGCTATGCTTTGGCAACTGAGTGAACCAATCCGAGGTAGGGCCTACGAACGTGGTTATAAATGTTCTTAGCAGCAAAGCATCGTTGTCCTGAATGCCAAAGCATTGGCTCAGGAATCTAGTCACGTGCTCTTGGGCATCCTCCTCCCCTCTAAAGATTGCCAACTAGGGCAGTTTAAAGTGTTCAGGGTATGGGGGTGCCGACACTGACGGATGCACAGGGTGACTGCAGAGCTGGCATAAAGTGGGCTTTTGGGGCCCAGAAGTCTTGGTCTCCATAGACTCTAAGCGCTCTAGCAACGCTTTGTATGCATCGAAAGATTTGATTTCTTCCTCCTTGGTTTGTTCCCATTGTGGGTTGCGGGGAACTTGAGGCCTATGGAGGGGTAGCCGGACAACATCCCCTCTACCTTGGTAGGGCATTTCAGCCCACTCTTCTTCTTGCTCATACTCCTCATAGGCTTCTTGAGGAGTTCCTAGGTGAGACCTATAAACATGGGTGGGTGCCCGCGGAGGGTGCCCATCATTGTTTCTGGGAGTGGCCTCCCGCTCAGGTCTAGGAGGTCTTGGAGGCAATATTTGATAAGGTCATGGAGACCTGTCTCGCACCAAGGGGTTGTGCCTCTCATACAACTCTATCTTATGCGTGCGAGGGGTTGGGACCCTCTCAGGCATAGTGTTCTGGAGCAATTCGTCTGTCTGACGCCGAATGCGCTCTTTGCTAAGGCGATACAGGTGCTCTAACTATTGTTGGTCTTGCCTGAGCTGCATGATTTGCGCTTGGCGGGTGGCATGTTTGGCAAATGCCAAGTCAATTTGTTCTACCATCTTGTGTTTAGGAAGCCTAGATGCCTCTCCTACATGTCTATCTCGGTCGTGGTGATCCGAGATCTCTATGGGTCACTTTCCTCTGTCGAGGTTAGCGACATTCACCCGAGGCTCTGGCCTCAGTGGGTGATCCTGATACATAGCAGGTGCGGAGGCGCATTGCTCCCATGCTGTGTATTGCTCTTGAGGAATGTAGTGGTCTTCCTCGTGCTCCCTTTCGTATATGTGAAAGGGGCAGGCAGAATTGGCTTGCCCTGTCTGAAGAGCCTTGTGCTCTGGATTTGGCCTATTGTTTCTGATAGTAATAAGGGGTAGAGGAGGGATGACGTAATCATGTGGCCCCTCCTTATGGACCCTATGTTGTTCTAGCACTTCATCACGTGGTGGCCACTCATAACGAGTGTCTAAGGGAGCCCTCCCATCTATGTTGAGTGCCACGTGTATGGCCTCCTCCTGAAAGGGTCTATGTTGAGTGGGAGTGCCCCTCAAAGGGGTGCCTCTATAGTCCCATTCTGTAATGGCATGATGTGGACTATCTTGTGGGTCAGGCCACCAAGGTGGTATGACCAAGTCCTCGGGGACTATATCGGAGGTGACTTGTGCCCCTTTGTACACTTTTCACAGCTTCTTCCCGTGATTGGGCTCGGCTACGGGTGTACACCATGGTGGTGTTTCTCTAAATATGTGTACGTTTTTATCTTCTTTATGATTTTTTATGCTACACTAAACAAAAGGGGACCACACAATCAAAGCAATGATTATCTTGTTTATGGATTAAAAGTGTGCCCTAAATCTGGTTCAGTGTGTTTTGATTTTTGTTTTGAAAACCTTGTAAAGAAATTTTTGTTGTATATGCAATATGAGGGCTCTTATATCTCCCAAAATGGTCGCCCCTTCAATATACCACTGCCAGGCCATTATACCGAACCTCTCTATATACCCGCCCTTACGTGAGGGAGACTATTGGTACGTGAGAGCAGAACAATACGTGGAACATAGGCGGTACGGAAGGGGAATCACTCTATTTTGACACCTACCATAGAAGACTTATCCTCATGCACTGGGAATCACCCCAGCTACACTTGGTCAGCTTTCGTCAGGATTTACGTCTAGCAACAGTAGCGATCAGGGTTATGTATGCAAGATTCAAGCCAAGGTGGTGATGAAATCCACCATTGGTCTTGATCAAGTGTTGGGGTTTTACGACCAACGCCTTGATGTTTAGATTATCTCGTGGTGTGTGGGGTTATTTTTACTTGCAAAAAGAAAGAAATCATGCAGTAAAACTCTCCTATGCAAGCAAAGAAACAGGAAATGATAGAGACAGAAAATAGAAAATGATAGAGGATGCTTAGAACCCCTACCTCTTCTCTACCCAAATCGGATGCCTCTGAGTTTCTGCTCTAAAACTGCATAGAGAGCTAATCATCCTAGGGTGGGATGAATAATAGATCTGTATTCATCATAGGGTGAGATGAATTCCTATTCGTCCCTGGGTGACACGAATTCTAGCTCTGTATTCGCCATAGGGTGGAACGAGCAGTAGTCCAGTGCTTGAAAGATTGACACCTACAAGCAAAAACACACAAATTTTGATCAAAAATTTGATCTCAAAATCAAGGGACAATGGTCCCACCATGATCGCCACTGAAAGCACGAGGATACGGAAGCAAAACAGAAGGGAAATGTAACGCTAAGTCCTACGAACGAGAATGCATGAAAAGAAGGAAAACAAATGAACTGAAATGAGATTTAAAGCAAGTGTAAAAGTGTAGCCCTTTATTTTATTAATTTTCTCGAAATCAGGTTACAATACGTCTCCTCCATTTTCAGGGGCTAGGAGCGTCGGACATAGTTTGGTTACACCATGAATGATACATTCCCCTTTGGGATCTTCCGCGTGCCCACATTGAAAATGGGTGGACCAAACGTCATCGCCGCTTGTGTGAATGTGTCTATAGTTCCTTGCTGCCCCTCCAGTGTCGAGATCCTACATTCATAGAAATAGTAAATGGTTAGTAGCACCTGCGGATGGAGAGAAACATGCGATCCCCAAGGCCTATGGTCAATGCATACATAAAATAATTAAAATGATAACTAAAACATATCAGAATGAGCTAAAATTTTTATAGAAGCAATAAAACATTACCAGGAACCCACTACAAAAGGAATAGTCGAGAAATCTACCACATATTTCTAATCGCTCTGGGGTGGGACGATTAGGACTATCATAAGCTGTCAGAAGGTGACCTCCTAAATGTCCCATCCAGAGGCCTCCAAAACACCTACAAAGTTGGGGTTAGGCAAAATGGGGCATTTTGGGATGACCTAGAAGGTCAGATTTTGCAAATTCAGCCTCGATTGCCCTATATCCGATGATGCTCCCTGTATGTTAGTGAAAGCGAGAAATAATAAAATCATAGCCAAAACTTATCATAATCACATGAAACTTGAATGGCAGCATATGTAAATAACCTAGAATCAAATGCAAAAGAAATAGTAAAGAAATATACCACATATTTCTAATCGCTCTAGGGTGGGGCGATTAGAACTACAATAGTGCAGGGGGCACCCGAGGGCAGGACGCCCACCGTTTGGGGCTTGGTTTCAGCACCAATCCACTTGGGATGGGTCCAAAACCTCTTATGGGGTTGTGTTAGAAAATTTTGTGGGGTATTGTGGCCAAATGTTTGGGTTTTGGGTCTGGATTGCGCTTCCAATAATCACCCAATAACCTCCCTTCCAAAAGAGAGATCAAGGATGTAAGAAGCACAAATGATGGGTGAGGGTGTAATTCGACAAGCACTCCATTGCTCCAAATGCTCCTCCTCTATTCTATTTTTGGGGTGAGAAGACTCACCAATTTATAGACCTAGGGTCTCTCTCTTTGAATGCGCATGCGAGGGCGCCACTTGACTTGCTTGCCCTATTTTGGGAGAAAATATTCTTCCCTGATTTAGAGTCTCCTTGCATGAGGCCTCCATGATCAAGGCATGCTTGATTGAAGTCCCTCTCTCTGATTTGAAGTCGTTCCTCACAATTGCATGCCCTGAAGGCGCAGTTAAGTGGCGGACCTATCGAGGTTTGACTTTTTGCTAGTCAAACCTGCTAATCATCCCACCCTGGGACGAATGCTGCTAATCATCCCTGGGTGGGACGAATACCAGTTTGTAATCATCCCGGGGTGGGACGAGTAGGGAGAAAAGTGCTAAAAAGGTGCCAAATTGACCTCTGACCTTCCAAAACTACTGTGGGAGTGGTTAGGACCACTGTTTAACCTCTAGGGGCCTGCCCTAGGGGCTATGTATGTCAATTCGATCAGTGCTTGTCATCACATAATCGGATTGGTGCTGTTTTGGTGTCTACAACCTACTCTTCTCACAAGGGTTCTATCTAATTGTAAAACACTAGGGTTACTTATTGTATGTTCCATATCCATAACATCATAGGTTGGATTTGGCATGACAATCATGACAATGTCGAAGTCGATCATGTAATTGTGTGTAATATAGCCTTCCATATTGAGAGACAAGTAAAAATGGGTGGTCTATTATTTCCATTGGTATAAGTAGTTAACGTTTGAGCTAATACTATCTACGTACAATTCTTCCACTTATCTTTCACAAATTTTAGTGATTCTTGCAATAAGTCCACTTGTCCAAGTAGTTACAATGCATCATAGAGACTCACCTTGGATGGGATCCTCTTAAGCTCTTCAACAATGTTGTATGTAGATGCACTAGACTCTTTCCCTTCATTGGAAGCCTCATATTTGCTTCAATACTACTGTGTAGCCTCTACCACCTAACGTGAAGAAAACAAACTTATACTAAGAGGGGGGTGAACTGTATAAGACTAAATTTTACTTTTCTTTCCAAAAAATACTATCCAATATTATCAAGGGTAATATCAACAATAGTAATCAGAGCAATGCATAAATTGTCACACACAATAGAGACATCAATTTAACGTTGTTCACCCAATATGGGCTACTCCATGAAGAAAATATTTCCACTAAAAATTTATCAACAAATATCTTGGGAATCACTTCCCTATTACAATGTTTATGGAACTCTGTCCAAAGGAGACACCAAACCTCTAACGCTCTAATTTGTGGATATCTCTCCATAAGAGAACTCTATCTCCTTTTCTGTAGTTCATGGAACTTGATCTAGGAGAACTCTTTCTCCTAAACTGGTTCGTAGATCTCTCCATAAAAGAACTCTATCCTCCCAGCTGGTTCACAGATCACACTCCATAGGAGAATTCTTTCTCATTGCTTTGGTTCATGGAGCTCTATCCATAGGTGAACTCTTTCTCATCTTCTATGGTTAGTGATCTTCTATAGTACTTTTGCCCCCACTATATTGGCTTGTGTATCTCTCTCCATAGAAGAAATTTTTCTTCACTACCCTGGCTAATGGATCTCTATCCACTAGAGACTACCACCATTTGTTCCATCACATCCAAAGCTTACTATCAACTCTATCTCATATCTACACCAAACTTTGTTCTAAATGTAGTACAAATCTGCTCTAACTCTGTCTCAGGTCTAGTACAAATCTGATCATAAATTTGCACCAAAATCTATCCTCAAATATATCCTCAAGACTTAACATAAAGCTTGATAAAATCACTAATTAACTCTATCAGATATACCCGAAGCCTTAACACAAAGCTTTCATAAATTACTAATCAAGTCTTCTTAGATCTGCCTATAAGTCTTCACCAAGACTTGATCAATTTTGTTTTCAAGTCCTCTCAAGAACTTGCTCAATCTGCTCTCAAGTCTTCACAAAGACTTTCTCAAGTATGCTCAAACACGTGCTCAAAATAGCTCACACGTTATGATCAATAAATCTCAAATCTTGCACATAATGCTATAAAATACTTTGTCTAATATTCAAAGTAATTCATTTAACTTGAAGAAGTTTAGAAATATTTTATTCAAAATTTGTTTAACCTCTGGAACATATAGAGAATGATGTAGTCCATAAAAAAATCAATATATTCTACTCAATCATTAAGTATATCGCTTTCACAAATATGATTTCTAATTCTTGCACATTCACTTTCAATATCACTCAAAACCAATGCTCAAGAAGTTTCACTCAATCATTCAATCAATGAAACAAAACTTGCTTACTAACCCTAAACAAGTGTTTTCATACTTATTCAAACAAAGAGCACAGTTTGGATCTCAAAACCTAACTCAAATAATCTTCAATATCTATCTCAAATATTCTCTAAACATTCACCAATGAAGCATATAAAAACTCACTCAAATATTTCCAAAAATGCTTATCAAACAATTCTTTTCACTACACCTTATATTTCACACACGCATTCCAATCACTTTAAACAAAATATGATTTGCCTATACCTTTTATTTGATTGATGAAGAATTATCCACAAAACCTATCTTACTCACAACAAAATCATTTTTCAAATTCAAGGCTAGATAGCAACAGTCTGTCTCAAAATCTTCACAATAATATTCACCTCAACAAATATTTATACATACAATGCCAAATAACTTATATACCTTATTACTCCTATTTAAAAAAATAAATTTCATCAACAAAAGTTATAAAAAAAATTCTCACATCCACCTTATAAATCCTTTTTAACAATATGCACTTTAAATAAATTCAAATTATTACTCACTAACCCTTATGACTCCCAACTATGAGCATACACAATAATATTTATTTAACCCTCATAAATTTCAAATCATGGTAACAAAATATTTATCAAAACCTTATAACTCCCAATTATGACAAATAATAAAAATTTACTTAAACCTTATAACTCCCAACTATGGCAAATGCACATACCTTAATAAAAAATCAAATTCCGCTATCGTCACTCGAACCTACAACCTCCTAGCCCCGTGCACCCTAACACAAGGGCCACTACTACATAGGCTATGCTACCCCACATGAACCAAGGAGCATGCACTCCTTAATTTCCTTCTCTAACGATGCAAAATTCGAAAGGTTTGCATCCATGCAAAACCTCTGTGTGGTTCGAACTCCACACCTTGCTGCTCCAAATACACCACACAAGCCAACTCGGTTGCCACCTCACTTTGATGGGAAAAAACACCTTCCACGGTTTGACCTTATACTTACCCCAAAAAATGTGAACACCTACGCCTTCCTTCCTCTACCACGTGTGAGAAATAAAATGTGCAAGAAATTACTTTGGACAAAATCGAATGTGCAATTCCTCAAAGGCTTAGGCTAACCTTAGCCTTATTTATATGCATGTCCAATTTAATATATGATGTCAACTTCCTTTGTTTTAATTTGAATTTGGATATTTTAAATTACTATATTTAATTATAATTATTTTAATCCTAAAGGATATAAATATTATAATTTAAATATTTAAAACCTTTTGGGATTTTTCCTTTTAAGGATAACCTTGCCACCATAAGTAAAAATTTTAACCTTTTTCAAATTTCCACCAAGTTAATTTATTGCCACCATTAACAAATATTTGAACCTTTGCCAAATTACCACCAAGGTAATTTATAAAAAAATTTCCAAATATTATGGAGAGGTCTTCCTTTATTCTACTACTTTATACCTCATATGCCATCAAGGGAAATATTTTCATGAATATTTCCATCAATTTAGGACCTCTAACCTTTTGACATTAATTTCATAAAATTGGGACATCCAACCTCTTGACATCCATGACAACAAAACATGCTCAAATTTCCAACATGACACTCGGTCAAGGATGGGTATTTGAGATTTTCTCTGGCCATTTCCTTCATTTTAAATTTCACTTATGAAGTTGCTTTTTCTTGCAATATTTATTTTTCTTGTGGAGGCAAAAGATCTTTTAACAGGACATGTGCATCTAGCTTAGGTGCTGGAATAGATGCTTTTACTTGCACTTATTTTTTCTCATTTTGCATATTTGGATTATCGAGTACCTTTAGGAGTTCCATTTTAGCTGGGTCCATGATCATGGGTTTTATTTTGACTCTTGTGAGAACTGAAACTTGCTCTTCAAAAGGGACCATGAAATTATGATCAACTTCTGTAATCATGTTGATTTGACCACTAGAAGAAATTTTTGCCAATGTTTGCATGTAGTTCAGATGAACCATACAAGTTTATTTGCTATGTGGATCATTGAAATTAGAGCACTAGTATGATTTATTTGATGCGATGACTTCTTCATTTGTTAATACAATAAGATTTCTCTCAGGTGCCTTACTGGTTGAAGCTGCTTGCTCCTTGGTGATTGGTAGAGATTGAAATCTCCTAGGTTGGAAATCTCTTTCATCCTGCTTCTTTTTAATCATCGTGATATCGTTGCTCATCTCTCTTATGGCTGAGTTAATTGACTGCATCTCTTTTAGCAACTTCTCTTGTGAATCAATATTTGAGGGCATTGGAGGAGCTGGTAAAGGAAGTGGTACGGGCGAAGATTGTAGCATAGGGGATGGAACATGAGCAGGTAACTATGGAATGGTTGGAGTAGGTAGTTTCAAGACAAAAACTATCATCGTGGTTTGAGATGAACTCAAATTCCATGAAGGGACTAGATCATGGGGGACATCGACAAGGACTGAGAAGATGCATTGGCATACAAATACTATAAAATATCAGGAAAGATATGCATAATCATATTTTATGGAAGCTAACCGATAGTAATAAGATCAATCTCAACCTTTTGTGTAGAAGAATACAAATAAAGAAATATATTAACATTGGAATATCGGATGGCCATCCTAATATCAAAATTGAAGGCGAAGGTAATAAAATACAACTTGTTTAGGAGTTGGTCGAAGACCATCAAGAACTCTCTACCAAATTCAGGTGAACTTGACATTGAAGTCCATGATTTCCTCCTGTCAGATGGTGGTAAATTGATGCAACAAAAGAGAATAAATTTTCTTATTCATCGAATCCTTTGATCAATAATTTAGCCAACTAGTCCCAAGTAATAATAGTGGTATGCTACAAATACCGGTACTAGTAAAGCAACTTCTAATAGAGAGCACGAGTAATATTACCATGGCATCCGTGTCCATGGTATTATGAATAGTCACCAGAGAAGCCACATATTGGATATGATCATAAGTTGTCTTGCTAGTACCGTCGTAAGTAGGCAAAGCCTTCAATGCTGCTTGTGAAATCAGGATTTGAACTTGCATATTCAAAGCTTTGGAGATATTCTATATCAGGAACTATCTTAGTGGTTGAGGTGGTAGATTTTGGGCCATTTGAACTAGAGTATTTTCTTGAGGATGAGGAAATCTAGTGGTTGTGCTAGATGGACTCAAAGAAACAAAAAACATGTCAGCTACCTGTGAAGAAGTTACGACTGATGGGATAGTCAGAGTGACTAACCTAGGATATTCTCCTAATGCTTGGGTTTCAAGCTCATAAAACTCAATGAGGTCTTCAAAATTTTTAGCCTTCGATCATGTGATCATGAAGGAAGCTTTTGCTCATTTCATGTTCAAAGTCTTTTGGGTAAATTTGATTCAACAAATATTTTAATTAGACAATAAAAAGATGAACATCAAACCCTAATACTGCTCGAAGTGAAACCTTTTAATGTCCCACCAGGCGTGCCAAAAACTATTGGTCATGAATCTACTTAATCATAAAATATATGTGCCCTAGACCCAACCAAAATTGAAAGTTCGAAGAAAAGAGATGTCCTTCGGGCCAATATCTAGAGAGGGCTAGTTCTCGTACTAATCTAATTTGGTTAAAATCTTAGGGTAATAGGAAAGATATGGAAAACGATAGAAAGGAATGGGAAATATGTCTATGAGCCAAAGATGAAAGGTGGGGATAAAGTAGCAAATAAAATCCAAATCAAGTTTTAATCAGCATGTAACGAAAGAGAAAACATGAGAACCACTCATAGATTGTAGAGATAATTTCTAATGATTATTTAAAAAATTAGTTTTCTACCAAGAATTAAATTTAGAAATGTAGAATTTAAATTTACCTAACAAAGAACATGAACTTAACAGAAATGAAAGGTAGAAAATAATTGCATACAACACTACTCTAGGAACCAGAAGCCAAAAATCCTTCAATTGATGTAGAAAACTCCAAGTGTTTTTTGCTAAATGTTCATCCTTTTTATTACATCGAAATGCTTAGTATTTATAGAGGATTTTACCTCTAAAATTAAATGCGTATTAAAACACAATGCTAGCTAGTCAAAGACTAGCGAGAGTGATTCTCTCATTGGAAGCGACAATGATTAAATCATAATATTATTTAGGAAGTAATGATCCCTATTTCATGGAGTGGACTTGGAAAATCAACAAAAATGGATGATAGGAAAATTGTTCCATACATCGGTGCATCGAAACTCAACAATATTGTGTGAAAATTAGGAGCTTGGATATTAAATTCTAGTCACCATTTTATTATTTTGCACCTCAGAATTTTATCTTTGCTAGGGGAGACCCAACGAAAATTAACTTTTTTTCTAAAAGGAGCACAATCAATGGAGGGCACCTCAAAAATGAACAACATCACACCAAAATCTAGGATATAACATTTAATCTTGGCATCTCTTCAACAGGAATTCTAAAAATATCAATTTCATTGCTCCAAGAATTAAATTCCATTAATCTTGGATCTTTCTTGAAAAATATCAGTAACAGTGGCACCTTTAAAAGAAAAATTTGCTGAAAGGAAGTGGCGAGAACTGATTTTGCCTAGGCAATTTGGTGTTTTTGCCTATCAATATGCTTTCGCTCTTCACCTAATTAATTTTACCCGAAAAATAGAGAATTTTGCTAGAAAATGGAATAAAAATAACTTCTGCGAGAAACTAGGTAAAAATGATTGATTTTGCCCTCAAGAAGGGCAAAAATGATTTTTTCTCCCTACCTAGAGCACTTTGACTTTGATCGGCATATAAAGATGCTTTTTTGGGACTTTTGCTCCAAATTAAGCAAAATCAATGTTTTTGCTCAAAATGGACAAAATTACATGGGTAGGCACCTTCTTTAAATTTGGTTTGACTTTGACTGGTGCCCCCTTCACCTGAATGATGTTACTTCATCATTTGCGATCTGAAAAACATCCTCAACTTGGATTTCACCCAAAAGAAGGACGAAAGTGATTTTCACCTCTTACTTGAGGTAAATTTGACTTTGACTTCACAAGGCACATTTTTTGCTTGATTTTTGTCCCAAAACATCTTCATTTAGAAAGTTGTCCTAAATAAGGATGAAAATGATTTTCGGCCCCTGTCTGGGGTGACTTTGAATTTGATAGATTCTCATCACCTTAAATGCGTAATTTTTGGGTGAAAGTACTTTTCTCCACTTTGTAAAATGTTGCCTTCGTTTTAAACCGAGTGCTTTCCATTATTTTCACTCTCACTTGGGAAAAATCTTCTTAACATGGTATTTTGCCCAAAAGAAGGGCGAAAATGATTTTTACCCTTTCCTTAGGGCAAAAACGTCTTCCCCTTTGTCTTCATTAACACTTTTTCTTTTAATGATAATTGCTAAAGCCTTAGACCATTTTCATCGCTCCTTTGATCCTAAGACGTTCTTTTATCATACATTTCTCCCTTTATATTTTTTTCCCACGATTTGCATTAATTTTTACCGCAAAAACTTGTGTATTTCCAAGGACGAAATCAACCTTCTTTATTTAGTGAAATCAATCAAAGGAGGGAAACAAAAAATGTTACATTAAAATAGTAAAGACAAAAGATCCAAACAACTGCATCATTCATCTTATATTATTTGAATTTTACAATCAAAATTTAATGTGGCAAAACTGCCAACAGGTATATGGTTTAAGACCATGGTTTTGGCACATGGTTTTAGACCTTAGTTAGGGACCATGGTTTTAGATCATGGTTTTGTATCGCTTATGTTTATAAAAATGTTTACATAATTACACAATATGCAAAAAGAAAAAACCAACAATCTATGTATTTCAGTTGTGTTACAATAGGTTCGTAGTGTTATTTTTAGTTAGTTGTGTTAGTGCAGGTCAATTGTGGTAGGACATTTGTGTTACTGTATTTCAGTTGTGGTAGGACAATTGTGTTACTACTTGTATATTTTTAGCCTTCTTGCATACGATATATGTTATGTCTTGTGTAAGTTATATGTGATTTTCTAAGTGCTATATGTTACTGCAATAAATTTAAGCATTCATTTCCTTGCTAAAATTGAAATATCTAAACTTGTTTTGCATTGCATTTTTGTAAAGAATAAGAAGGAAGTTGTTCCACAATTATTTAACTTTCTTTCAATATAAAGTACAAAAAAAATAAACTCTAACATGAGAATACTCCGCTTCTGAATTTCCATCACGTCCTAGATTGAGGTCATTCAACTGTACATCAAAATCCTTCAATTTCTTAAAGTATGAATCCCTTCTAATCTTTAATTTGCACAATAAATGCACTTCATCCGACCCTTGTTATGATTCTCCTTCCTGGGTTTAAAAACAAAGGGACTTCAGACTTATTCCACCAAATCAATCCTAAGGAAAAGTACATAGTACACAAAAACCATCTATTCTACCAACGGTTTTTTTGGGCCAAATTCACACCTCACCAAAATCAATTTGCTTCTATTCCCACTTCCCTTGTATCTGGTCGCAATTTCTGAAGGAATAAGTAAGTGCAATGCTTCCATCCATTCTTTTCAATACGTATCTTTCCACCACAACATAACATGTAAATTTTCTTCCAGTCTCAGCGCTACTAAACGATTTCTCCACTCTAACATATCTTCCTTCTCCTCCTGATCCAGACCTCCCTTGATCTGCTCTTATTTTGGCAATGATGGGCCTACTAAGTCTCACTCCACATGGTTTCCCCAGTCGATTTCTTATCCCTTTGAACCAAACGCTTGTATCGTCATCGGCGACTTCCTCAACAGCCTCCTCTCCAAACAGCAGTCCTTCTTCCCCCCTCACTGTTTTCTGCACAAAAACGTCTTCCCCTGCAATCCCACCATCACCAGAGTATATCTCTTCCCAAAACTTTTCCAGAACCATCTTATAGAAAGGGCAGTCCATGAGCTGGGTCTTGGGATCCTCCAAACTCGTACCCATTTCCTTGATAAAGATGAAGGGGCAGTACCACTCACCTACAATAACAACAGATGATGTTTTCTGCGAGAGAGAGAAATCAAAGGGAGGCAACAGCGCCCTTAGGGAAGCATCTTCCCCTTTAACATGTGCAAGTCTGCCATGCTTACCACGCAGGTCATGGGCCTCCACTCTCCAATTCTGCCGACGCAGAAACACCGGGGGGAAGCCATCGGAATCGGCGCACGTTGCAATGAAACGAGATTTCCTCCGAATTATTTCAACTTGTTGATATGGGTTGTTTGGTTGCAGAGGTCCCGGACGGACGTCATGAACAAATCTACAGCAGCAAAACGTCACCATGTCTTGTTCAGTGGAGCAGGTTGTCACCAGTCTGTGAGTGCCATCAAGTTAATCAGAATGCCAATTAGTTACTTATCCATAATATATTGCAGTTGAGAAAACTTATAGAAACAGACAAAACCCCTACCCTTTGTGCTTGCCCCCAGCTTGCACCACATAATAGCAGTTGGAGGAAATGGGTTTGCCCAGAACGGGAATAAAATACACTTTATCGCGTTTTGTATCGTAATGGGTCTGTTCCCCTGCGCCGCTGGTTGTTGTAGTGTAAACGATTGATAAGCATTTGTCTTGAGGGAAAGGCAACTCTCGCACGCGATGGTCTTCGCAGAATCCCCAACAGCAGGAGGCGCCATCGTCGTCGACGTCCGCGTCGTCTTCGTCTTGTTGGAGTAGGAGATATGCAGAGTGAGGGCCGGCCGGCGATGGGAATAGAACCCGCGTCTGCTGTTGATGATTTGCAGCTGCAGCGAGCTGCCTGTAATTTGCTAGTGATATTGTGGAATACATTTCGGAATCTAGAACAAGAAATGAGAAAACAGGGCTATTGAGATTACAAAGCCAGGAATTCTTGGTGCATTTATATTTGTAAGAGGCTTTTGACCGATTCTTTGGCGGAAGCGATCACGTGGGTATTTTGAGCACACCGATCTAGACCGGAGCAAAGTGATGCACATACAAACCAATTGAATAAAAGGATTTTAACTGTCTTTACAAGACCAAATCAAGAGTTTTTAATAAAAATGTGCTAAGGCTTTCAATTCAAACCCACTTTTTATTTTCAATTTAAAATTACTATTTTTTATTCAAAATTTTAAACTTCAACATTTTCTTAAAAAAAATATTGAACAAAGTCAAACAAACTTAATATCCTTTTATCATTCTTTTAAAGTGTGCTACTTTTATTGTTGACTTTCATGAATTTTTTTTCCTATTTATTATTTTTAATTTTTTAAAAGTGGTATTAATGAGTTTACCTTTTAGGGTGTTCTTATATGCAATCTTAATGTTGTCCTTGCAGGATTCACTTTCCATCACAAATTTTTGGTCTCCACTATTCTTGTTGTGCAAAGACACATATTTGTTTTTGGCCATACCTCCCTAGTTTTGTATTTAAGATTATGTGAATTAGATCTTAGTTACTCTATAAGCATTTTTCTTTCCATTTTATTTTTGGATTTCTGTAATGTTTTTGGTTGTGTTTACAATTTGGGTTGAATTCATTGAGGTATAATTGTTTTTTCTTTCCTACATATTTAATCTATTCATTTGTTGTTTTGTTTCATCTATATGTATTTTCTTCTAATTAGTGTTTCTTTGAATACCTATTTTGACAACCTATTATTTTATATTATTTATATTTTTTAGGTATCCTAATAACCTTATCATAGCTTCTATTTCTAGTGGAAATATCCCTATTTCAACAAGTAAAATTTCATATGGGATCGATCCCTTGATTTAGATATTATTTGTAATTAGTTGCTTTTGAATTCTTTCTATTTGTTGTCATTTAAAATTTGATGTATTACTAGCCCACACCTTACAACCATATAGAACCACTAGAATAACTAATAACCCAAAAAGGACCCTAATGGTTTTTCAATCCCACAACTCTACTTTTCTACCCATATTTAGCAATGAGTAGAGTGCCCTCCATCCTACTTGTATTTTTTTGATCTCCTATATTTCCTAATTGAGTTTGCTTTGAAATCTAATCCCAGGTATTTGTATATTGTTACTACTTCTAAAGAATTTCCTTCAAATAAAATATATGGTTGTTTTTGCGCTCTTCGAGTAGAGAAGAACTTTATTTTACTCTTACCAGTGTTTACTTGTATCCCAAATTCTTTATAAAAATGATCTAAAGCATTTAGATGTTATTTTAAATTTTAAGTGTCTTGTCAATCAAGATGATGTCATTGGTATCAAGAAGAAGTTTTATTACATAATTAGCCAATTGTATTCCCTCTCCTCCCATATTTTCTTTCCATTCCTCCAATTTGTCAATGTAAAGGCCAAGTAAAGTAGGTGATAATGGATAAATCTATTTCATCCTAATATCACTCCCAAAACACCAAGGTTATGCATAGGGGCAAATTTCACAATTTAGCACAAATATTTAGATTTTCACAATTTTAATTTTGATAATTTTTGGACCTTAGAGGTCAGCCCATTCACCCAAAAATTTTGGGATCAATTTTTTTTTAGGGTAAATTCACCCCCTACCATAAGTTATCTCGCCTATTTTTTATCTTAAAATTATTAAAAAAAATTATCTTGTCTAATTCGCCTCTTGTACCCCATTATATATAGGTAACCTTAACAATGAAACTCACACAATTAATTTTTTTTTTTATATAGTGAACGATACAAAGTAGGTGATTGAAACAACACAACTGACAAAATGTGACTGCCACAAATGACTGATATAACATGACAGACAAAAGGTGACTAACATAGACGACTGGCATAATGCAACTAGCACAAGACAAGTGGTACAAGAAGACTGACACAAGGCAACTGATACAAGGCGACTGACATAAGATGTCTATCACAAGGTGATTTGCAGAAGGTGACTGGTAGAGAGAAACTGACAATAATTTCATAGTTTATGACATCAATATATATCTAAACATACGCATATTTGTACTCATTGGAAAGCTCTTTTCAAGATCGATCTAATAGTAATGTTTTTATGAAGTTTCAATATGATTTAATAAATTAAAAGTAGCCCTGAATGTTGTGGTGAGAAATTAACATCATTTTGTGGTATATTTTGACCTATTAAATCATCACAAAGCTTCATAAAAACATCGTTATTAGATCAGGCTCAAAAATAGCTTTCCAATGAATACCAATATGCCTATGTTTGGATATATATTGATGCCTAAGACTGAAATTATTGTCAATAACCCTCTACCAATTGCCTTCTACCAATCATCTTTAGCCAGTTGTCTTCTACCAGTCGTCTTCTACCATTCACATTTTTGTAGAAGGTGATTGGTAGAAGGTGATTGACAATAATTTAATAGTTTTAGGCATAAATATATATCCAAACATATGCATATTTGTACTTGTTGGAAAGCTCTTTTTGAGCCCGATATGATGGTGGTATTTTTTTTTTTAAGTTTCAAGATAATTTAAAAGGTCAAAAGTACCCCCAAAATATTTTATAATTTATGTGTAAAGTTTTCAAAAATTCATCATCTTTTGATAAATTTTCTAGAAAATTTTGAAAAATTCACCTTGAAGTTTATACACAATTCACCTTGATTCACCCTTAAATTATTTACTTTTTTGTACTACCCCTTATGCATAACCTTGTAAAACACTCTAATAGTATATATCAATTTTTTATGTTTGCCACCACCTGCTCATAAAGTATATTTACAACTATTTTTTAGTTGTTGGTACTTTAATTTATTCCATTCTTTTTTATAATTTACCTCTAGTCACTACATCAAAAGAATTTTTAAAGTCCAAAAAATAATAGTAAACTTATTTTTCATTCCATATCCTCTCTATTAGGTGCCTTATAGTAATGTAATGATCTATTATTGAGTACTTTGGTCTAAACTCTGCTTACTCTATTGTCATCTTGATTTTTTTGTCCACCGACTACTTTTACTTCTATTATGCTACCATTTTTTTTTGGAAATAGAGGATCAACCATGATAGTGCAATGATTTGAAGGATAATTGGTGTCTTCATTTTGTGCAATGGTATGACTAGGTTGATTATCCATTTCAGTGAAAAACCTCCTTTAATGATGTCATTAAAAATATTTTAGATGTGTGGTGCTAAGGTTTCAACCCCACACTTGAGATGTTTATCTTACAAACTTTTATATCCTAGGCTTTAGCTATTGCTATTTTATTATTGCCCTCCACATATTTTAGAGAAAAATTTCCTTAGTTTTATAAATTACAATAGCCGTATTGTAGTGAATTCTCACTACACTTGGGTGGAGTAAAGGCCATTTGCCTAGTTTTTGAAGACTAATTTTGGTGGAAGATCAAGCCATAAAAGGTCTGAGTGAAAGCCTAGCCGAAACTAGATTAACTAAACACCCAAAGGAGAACATAAGCAAAGACAAATACAAAGCCTCAACTATCAAAATCTCAAGGATGAATCATCTTCCAGATAGGAAGACCAAAATTTTGTTAATATTCTAAGGGACTGGTATGTAATTAAAAATAAAAAGAAGGTTTGACCTAGGGATGCATGACCAAATCAAGAACCTCATCATCTCCAACCTATGACAATTGCTTTAAATACTTCATTTGAGCCATGGAAATCATGGAAAGTAATAACTAGATTCCAGCAATACTACCTCCAACCATGCTCTAATAATTTTTGAGGTCTATTTTTTCTTAAGGAGCTCATATCCCCAAACCCCTACATGGAGGTTACTTATGAGGCTTAGAAATGCCTCCATCATAACATGTTTTGAACAACTACAACTTACCTAAAAATCTATGATTTACTTTATATAATAGTTAAGTTGATCTAATATACTGTGCATTAATTATTTACATGATTGATGTGTTTGAAATATTATATGCTAATTTTTATAATTTTTGTGTAGTATTATGTCACTTTGCCATGACCTATTACATAAGGGATATGCTTAGGCTGATAGCAACACTTTACTATTCTTATTTTGATGTTTCTCAAGCATTAATTTCTTTAAATTTAGTAAATAGTGCAAAGACCTGTTACTGTGCAGCAAAAATTGGTTTTCCTGCGTAAATTCCAGCCAAGTACCAATGAATGGCAAGGCATGTAATTCACACATGAAGAGGAATGAAGGCTATTGCAATCTGATCCTAAGGACTAATCCACCTGAGAAATGCAGCTAAAATCAATTGAAGAGTACATAGTTGGTCATTTCGAAGATCTTCGGATTGAGAAATACAATCTCTTTGGATTGAGCAAATATCTTCGGATTGAGCCACTTAGCTCCGGATTGAGAACAAAAAGCACTTTTTGACCTGTTGACTAATTTTTGATGGTAGAAAATGAGAAAGAAGACTAAGGAGGTTAAAGGAAAATATCTCCCATATAACTTTGTTGTCCTTGTTTTCCAAATACATAATTTATGGAAAAGATCCTCTTCTAGGGTAAACCCAGGGAATACTGCAAAATAATAGGAATTGATTTGCAAAGTATATTTTTTTTTGTAATTAGATTTTAGGAATCTATAAAAGATAGCTCCCGTCTAGGTTGAGATAATAGGAGGAAGGAGAAAAAGAATAATCATGACAGTAGAAATAATAGTAGAAAATATAGATAGAGAATAAGTGAGAAAATTGAAACTATTACAATTTTGTAATAGGTTTTAGCAGCAGATTTGTAATCATGTTCTGAATTAGTAAAGTACAAGTTTTTTCTATTCATTCTGTTATTTTTGAGTGTGAATAATATTTAGAGAGAGAGAAACAATTACCTTCTTCTAGAAAAGGAGGCTGGCCACTTCCAGACCTAGGAGGAGGACTAACAGAAAAGTTTTGTTCTGATTTTGCTACAGCAGAATAAGCTATGAAATTTGTCAATTTCATTTTTTTGTAGTATTTAACATCCATTTCAGTCCTAATAATTTATTTTCTGTTCACTATACTTTTGTGATGTGATTAGTAGTAGATCTGATTAGTCTTTTTGCTTTCCAACAACTTTTCAATTTACTACAATTTACAATTTTCACAATTTTCCTACATTATTATTTTTACTGTCAACCCCTACACAAAATATTGACAACCTTCTTTTACAGATTATTGACAGGACTTAATTTTAGTTTCCATTATTGCAAGAGTAAATAGACTTTCATTTTGTAGGTTTCCAATTCTGCAACTATAACTAGGGTTTTAATTCTGCAATTTAATCATATTTCATTCTTGCAACTGTAACTAAGGTTTCATTTCTATAATCAGCAATTAGTCTTCATTTTTGCAATTATATTAAAGTTAAATTTATGCAATTTAGATGTAGAATAGACCTAAAAAACCCCACACAATCAGTTCCACTAATAAGACTTGCTGCTCCCAATTGACCTTAAATTATAGCCATGTTCACTCCTTTCACAGATAGCCTTGTACACTGACCTGGATTGATAGATTCATTAATAATTAATGATGTGCTTAATGTCATCCCATAATTTTTGCATCATTGTCAGGGAGAGTGTTGTTAAAAGGTGTCAACAGTTCAATGGTTGTTAATTATACTGAGTTGTAAAAATTTAGGGTAAAATCTGAATATAACAGTTGGTTAAGTAACAATTATTGACTTATAATTTATGTCATTAAGGACTAGGCATGAATGAGTAGGCCTAGGGATGAAGAAGGAAAAAATATCCAAAGAGATCCCTGACTTATTCCATTAAGAAGATCTTCATTCCTAAGGGGTGAATCACCTATGTTTGAACTAGCAGAAAAACTAAAACAAAAACCACTAGATTCATCATCATCAGAATCTCCTAAGAAATAAAAATTGCTAGAATCATTATAAACATAAGGTTTTGGACCTCCTGAGAAAGAAGTTTGGATAGGTTTAACTATTTTTGAAGAATACGAAATTATGGCAGAAAGAGGCAATCCATATGGGGATGACCTGTATGGCCATGTCCATAATGATCAAGATGATCAATATTTGCTCCAACCTCCTAGAAAATTTGAATATCCTATTCTTATGAATCCCATACAGAAATCTCCCATGAAAACAATCTCACCTTCAGTGCTTCCAACCTTCCGAGGTGTTGCATCGAAGATCCTGATCAGTTCCTGTTTGAGTTCAAAGTAGTGTGTCAAACCTATGACTATATAAATGATAATTAGAAACTCAAGGTTTTTCCTTCAACACTCAAGGACTCAATATTACGTTGTTTCATGAGCTTATAGCCAGATTCCATCCAAACCTAGGATCAAATGGATACTGTGTTTTTAGACAAGTATCAAGAGTATAATCGAGTAAGGAACAGGAAATATGAGTTGTTCAAAATTAAAAAAGAAGATGATGAAACATTAGAAGATTACCTTGATAGATTTGTGTTTATTCAAAGAAGGTGTGGACTAGGAGAACCAGAATTGTGCAAAACCATTTTTCTAAGAGGATTACAAGATGAATCCAAAGAGGTATTAGATTTTATGGGAAATGGGGATGTAAGTACACATAATATGGATGATATTGTGGATATTTGCGGAAATTACTCTCGCACTAGGCAGAAAAGAAAGAAAAAAAGTACAAATGACACTAATGTGAAGGACCTAGTAGAGGAACTTGCAAATTTTAAGACTGATATACTAGTACAATTAAAAACAACTCTAGGAGAAATTTTTGCTAAAGAAAAAACCACAAAACCTTTAACAATTTATTGCCCAAGATGCAGAAATAAACACGCCTTACAGGAATGTCCTCTAAACAAAACATCCATTTCAACCATTTGTAGTATTTTATCAAAAGGAAATTTGACTGATAAATGTTATTTTTTACCACAACTAAAAAATATCCTAGAAACTCAAATAGAAGAACTCAATTACGTGGGACCAAGACAAGGGGTAAACTTTCAACAATATCAAAACACCCTTTGTTTTCCTACAAATTGGGAAAACAACCATGGAAACATGTCTTGGGGACAGTCAGAACCACCCCAACGTCCTTGGAATTATTCTCAATGGACAAATTCTCAAGAATGGCCACAGACAGGTTGGAATAATCCATCCTGGAATTAGAATTAAAGTAATCCATCTTGGATGTAAAATCAACAGTAGTGGGGTCAACAATACTAGTCCTATCCAAGGTAGCAAAAAAATCAAGGTCAAACTCAAAATTTGTTGCCTGCACCAAATCAAAATTTTCAAGGAAAACCAAATAAAAAAATGCAATAGGTGAAACAACCTCAATTACCAACTCAACCTGTAATAAATCCAAATAACATAAGGCAGGCTGCTCCTGCCTATATGGCTGATTCTGAAAGAAATTCAAATATGTAAATTCTGGATTGTAGCAACATACAACTATGTTCAGGGAAACTTTTACCTGAACCTATTATAATTGAAGTGAAAGAAGATGAAATTCAATAACCTATTGAACCAAGAAAATTCAAACCAACAACGGAAAAATAAAAAGAAAAATAGAACCACAGGCAGAATAGTTACCTTCATCAGGGATAATTCCATACCTTGAGAGACTTAACACTATAGCAAAAAATTTTGAATCAGAGTTAGTGAAAGAACTTAGAAAATTATCCATAACACTGCCCTTATTGCAATCCATTAAGGATATACCTATGATTAAAAGAATTATCCAAGATTTGTGCAACATAAGAGCAAGAAGAAAAAAGAAAGCATTTCCTAAAACTGTTCATGTTGAAGGAAAGATAGTTGATCTCTTGTCAGGAAAACTAGCACCTCCAAAGTATAGTGACTCAAGAAGTCTAGATATCATAGTGATCATAAGCTTAGTACCAATATAAAACGTCTTAGTTGATCTAGGATTTGCAACAAATATCATGACCAAGTATATAATGGAACAATTACAGCTTAAACATCTCAGCCCCACATTCACAATTTTAGAAATGACTGATAGGTCCGTTGCAAAACCTGAAGGTATCACTAAAGATGTCCCTATAGAAGTTTCTTCTTGGGAATACCCTACAATTTTTTTGGTTTTACAATCGAGAAAATCAGCACATGGCTATCCCATTATCCTAGGAAGACCTTGGCTTGCAACTACAGTAGCCTTTATAGACTATGGATCTAGAAAAATGACAATTTCAAATGGTATTGACCTAAAACAAATTTCTCTATATCCTCCTACAAGACCTTTAAGCAATTTCACAGGTCAATTATGGTTTCTCGACTCAGCTGAAGAACTAGAAGAGGTTATTTCCACACTAGCCACCTTGGTAGTAAGGGAACACACAGAAGACCTCCATGACATAGAAATTTTAGAAAATGAAACAGTCCTAATGATTGTTCTGCATGAACAAGGGTTATAAGAGGAAGCAACCAATAGTAATCAATTGCTAGTAAGATAAGAAGGTGAAAGTTCTGAAGAAAGGCCATGTATACCATCACAAGAAACATCTGTTTCACTACCACATGGGTGGCACAATCACTTGATCTTCCCTTCTCATTGTTCCATACAGGATATGCTTCCATAAGAAATCAATGAGACAAAAACTTCTTATTTCCTCCCATCTAATCATTGTCCTCTTAATTCCCTAGTCAAGAATTGTGAAGAAATAAATTCAGTCCTTCGAAATATAAAACAAATAGAAGTCCAACCAGGTAAATTTCTAAACACAAATAGCCAACTTACTAGGGAAGAGGAAGAAAAATTGATAGCTATTTTGCAGAAGCATACCCATGCTTTTTCTTGGGATTAGAAAGATATGTCAGGGATTCACCCTGATGTATGTACTTAGAATTTATATTGAAGATTTCAAGCCTGTAAGACAGCCCCAGAGAAGACTGAATCCTATCTTTAGGGATATTGTGAAAGAAGAAATTGAAAAACTTCTAAAAGTAGGATTCATTTACCCAAAATGGAAAAATGGAGAGAGCCGGTGGGTCTCTCTATTTGTTATAGTGCCTAAGAAAAATTAAAAAATGAGAGTATGTATAGACTATAGATAACTAAACAAAGTGACACACAAAGATAATTTTCCGTTGCCATTCATAGATCAGGTGTTATATATTCTTGTTGGAAAGAAATATTTTTGTTTTCTTGATGTACTTAGTGGATATAATCAAATTCAGATTACACCTGAAGATCAAGAGAAAACAACCCTTAACCTGTCCATGGGGAACATTTGCCTATAGGGTCTTACCTTTTTGTTTGTGTAATGCCCCGACAACATTTCAGCGAGCAGTGTTAGCCATATTTTTTGATCTGACTACCAATAGTGTTGAAATATATATGGATGATTTCACAGTCTGTGGACAAACTTTTGACTTTACATTGGAACACCTTGATAAATTTTTAACTTGATGTGAAACCTACTAGTTATCCTTAAATACAGACAAATGTTTTATGATAATGGATAAAGGAATAGTTCTTTGTCATCACATATCTCCTCAAGGGATCTAGGTTGATCCAAAGAAGGTGGAAATTATCAAAAACTTTATCCCTCCTAAAACTCATACTGATGTCAGAAGCTTCCTAGGACACATTGGTTTTTACCGTAGGGTTATTCCCAACTTTAGCACAATAGGCCATCCCATGTTTTCCCTATTGACTAAACATTCTGAATTCTCCTGGACTACAAAGTTTTAGGAATCATTTGAAGCTCTAAAAGAAAAATTAGGAACTCCACCTATGTTAAGAGGACCTAACTAGACATTACCATTCCACATATAGACTGATGCTTCCAATACTACAATTGGAGCAAAATTGAGACAAATCAACAATGGTGAACACTATGTTATCTACTACATTAGCAAGAACTTGACAAGAGCTAATACCACAATTGAAAAAGAATTTTTGGCAGTAATCTATGCCATCAATAAATTTAGGCATTACATCACAGGTTATCAAATATTCATTCACATAGACCACACAACCATTAAATATTTGATGAATAAGCCTATGGTGAGTGCAAGGATTATCCATTGGTTACTGTTGCTACAATAATTTGATATCACAATAATCAATAAACTAAGAAAAGCTAATGTTGTAGTAAATTTTTTGTCCAGGTTGCAGAACACAGAGGAAGGGGAATTAGTGGAAGATACTTTTCCTACTGAAAAATTATTTTATATATCTATCCAATCACTTTGGTTTGCAGATATAGCCAACTATTTGGTCATAGGGAAAGTTCCCCCACATTTTACTTCCAAACAAGGAAAATAATTGATAAAAAAAAGGTCTTCTTTTGAATGGATTCAAGGTATGCTTTTCAATAGTAGTCCTGACCATGTTCTACGTAGGTGCATCTGAAAGGATGAGGTATATGATATCCTTAGGGCTTGTCATGATGAACCCTCCGATGGATACTATTCTATAAAAAGCACAATTAGGAAAATTTTAGGAATAGGATATTATTGGCCATCTCTTCACAAGGATGTGAAAAAGTACATCAGGCATTGTGATGCATGCCAAATAATTGGGAAACCCACTCACACAAATGAAATGCCACTACAACCTCAAGTGATTTTAGAACCATTTGAGAGGTGGTGGCTTGATTTTGTGGGACCTATTGATCCACCTTCTCAAGGAAAGGTGCATATTCTGGTATGCACTGATTACTTGACAAAGTGGGTAGAGGTGCGTGCTTTCAAACATGCTCATGAAGAGAAGATCACTGATTTCTTGTATAACCAATTTTTTTAGAGATTTGGAGCTCCACGGTCTATCACCATAGACCAAGGACCTCAATTTGCATATAAAGTTATTGAGGTTTTTTTAGAGTTGTATGAAATAAAACATAGGAAATCATCACCTTACCACCCACAAGAAAATGGCCAAGTTGAGGTAACAAACAGAGAATTGGAATGGATCTTGACGAAAATAGTATTTGTTCATAGGATAAACTGGCTAGATAAATTACCTGAAGCAATTTGGGCTTACAATACTAATTGGAAATCCACTACTGGATTCACACCTTATGAACTAGTTTTTGATAAAAAGCCCCTCCTACTTATTGAATTTGAGCTACTAACATTGTGTAGAGAATTAGAAATTGGAATTTAATTATCACAGGCATAGGTGGATAGGATTCTGCAACTGAATGCATTGGATGAACTTCGGTTGGATGCTCTACACCAAACTAAAGTAATTTAGGAGCAAAGGAAGCTGTGGCATGATGGCCACCTGCAACAAAGAAAATTTTAGCAAGGATATTGGGCTTTGCTATTTGATTCTTGCTATGTGGACTTCCCTAGAAAACTAAGGACTATATGGATTAGACCGTACTAGATTGAAGAATTATTTGACAATGGAGCAGCTTGCCTCTCTCCCATTGATGATTCACGGATAAAATTGGTAGTGAATGGACATCATATTTGAGTGTACCATACACCTCTGACTAAGGAGAAGTTCTTGCAACAACTTGATAGCTTGGATGCAAAACAGGTAGAAAAGATTCCCTCTTCCACCACAATTGCCATAGATTGACCATAATCATGGATTTCAAGAAAACAAAAAAAAAATAAAAAAATCAGAAAACAAAAATATGAATAAATTCTGGTTGTGAATTCCTTCATGGGCATAATCCGAATAATAAAAAAAAAAAAAGAGAAAAATGAATAACTCAGCAGTGAATTTTTTTTCTAAGGCACTACTGAGTTGGTATGCATAACCTTGAAAACATTTTGAGTCACCATTGTACAAATTCACCAACTACATTTTTTTTTAAAGTATTGTAGTAAGGCTCAACAGAGCATCAACAAAAGCAGTCATCTTTCAAAAACTTGCATTAACTTATTTTTAACTAGGTATATGTTTCTTGCGCTTTTCTCAATGTAAATATTTGATATATAGTATATGACAATTAACCATTAGTATAAAAATGTTCATAAGAGTTGGCATAAGAAAAACATGTTTTAAAAGAAGAATGTTGGTTTCTGTTGTATCTTCGAAATGAATGTTGCATTGTATCTACGGAATGATTGATGCATTGTATCTACGAAATTATTGCTGCATTGTACCTTTAGGATGAAGCTTTGTCTTTAGATTAAAAATTATCTTCAGAATGACAAGTCCATCTTTGTCTTCAGATTGAAAATATTCTTCGGAATGACAAGTCCAGCCTTGTCTTTAGTTTGAAAATTATCTTTGGAATGACAAGTCCAGTCTTGTCTTTAGATTGAAAAATGTCTTCAGAATGACAAGTCCTGCTTTGTCTTCGAAATGAACCTTTATTTTCGAAATGAAATTTAATCTTTTAAATGAACACTTAATGTTATGTTTCCATGTGGCATCCAAGGAGGGAGAAAATACACAATCAGCAAAATTTTTGACTCCATGTGATCATTGCCACATGTCAGCTGGTTCGCAGTGAGATTTGTCTCATCTCGAGGAAGTATGAAATGACGGGAAAAATAACTAATAATGTGCCACCACCATGAAAGGATATTTGATGGCAAGAATGTCTGTCCAATGATCGATGAATTGGTGTCCAAGTCAAAAATAGGGAAGCGTGACACTCTTCATTTCGAAGAAGTAATCACTGATGCAAAATGATTACAAGAAATTATTTTCAAAGAAGAACAAAACATTACAAATCCAAAGAGAAAACCCTGTAATTCTGTAGAAACCAAAAACCAGTGACCTAGCGAACAACTATAGCAGCAGAGGTGAGTAATATTTTTTAGCATAACAAGAATAGAAAAATGGGATGAAAATAAAAATGAAACCAACAAATACTACCATCCTTCAAGAGATTCTAGAAGTGTTGCAAATTTTTGAAGATGGAGGGTTTATGCCATTTTTAGACAAATTTTATGGAAGCTCTAAATATTTCGCTATCGAATTTGCCCACACATTCAGAAACAACAGGGTGCACGTCAACAACATGAAAATTAATGTAACCCCTGAAGTTCTTAGTCAAATTGCTGAACTTCCATTAGAGGGTCTTCAAATTTATAGAACTAGAAAGAATACACAAGAAAACATAGTTAGTCAATTTCTAGAAGAAGATGATAAAGAACCAAAATACTTGATAAATAACATGTGTAAGGGTGTAAAGAGGACCAGCTTGCAAAAACCCTGGGATGAAGTAGCCACATGGGTAATCAAATTTTTAACCTATGAAGGGCAGTATGTATTTTTATCATGGCATCATTTTAAAATTTTTAAACCCCTTAGACATTGCAGGTAACATCTTGAGGTTAGGGTAAATATTTCCCTATATCTGCACCAAGAGATACAAAACTTGGCAAAACACTATCATGAGGGAAAATGGATCCCTCACCACCATGGTCTTATCAAATTGGTCTGCAAGCATCATTTCATAGGAAACCTAAGAAGATTTCATAGGTTTTACTCTGCTTTGACTGATTTAGTCTTTGGAAAAGAGGATGAGGATGAAGAAGACATAGATGCTACTGTAAAAGAAGATAGATGTTGCTGCAGAAGAAGAAATAGATGTTGTTGTAGAAGAAGAAATAGATGTTGCTGCAGAAGAAGAAATAGATGCTACTATAGATATTGTTGCAAAAGTAACAGAGTACCTCTCCCCAAAACCTTCAACCTCACAAACTAAGAGAGGGTGTGGAACTGGAAAAAGAAAAGGAAAACAAAAGAGGGTCAATTTTTTTAAGAATATTGTTGATATTATAGAACAGGGAAGTGAAGTTCCCAGCAAAACTAGAGAAGAGACAAAAGTGGAAGCAGAGGAAATTCCACCAGAACCTGATACAATTTCTATAGCCCTTGTTGACACAAGAAAACATAGTAAGAAGAGAAAGTATACACCAGGAACCAGGAGGTCTACAAGACTCCACCTGAAATAAATAGAAAAATAGATGATTGAAGAGGAAAACAACCAAGATAGTCCTGATGTCACAAAAATACAACCAGCCACTATAAATACCACCATGGAGGATTTTTTAGAATTTCCTGAATAGTAGGTTGAGGAAGAGTCTGGACAAGACAATTTTTAAATTGATGCAAACTTGGATGCAATCATAGATAACCTTATGGAACATTTTGAACAGGACCGAACAATTGAAATAAAAAGTGAAATAATGGCTGATCAACAAACTTTAGATAATTTATCTACATCAGATTCTGAATCAGAAGAAGAGGAGGTGGACATTGCAGAACAGTTGAGAGCAGCCAAGAGTGTGATTAAAACACAAACCAAATGGGTTGAGAAGGAAAATATCATTGAAAAAAATGAAAAAATAATTGTAGGGTTGCAGCAGGAAGTGGAGGAACTAAAGAGAAAACAGTTACAATTTGAAAATTGTCAACTATTGTAGATAATGAGAAATATTTGGCTCAATTACTGCTTGTATTATCTAGGGTAGATAATTCTTCCCCCTTGATAGAGGTATCTTTGGATGAAAACATAATATCTCATTTCGAAGCAGTGCCCTTCCATTCCAAAACAACACCTTCTCAATTTGGAGATGCTCCAGAAAAGAATATCTATGGAAATTCACAACAATCATGTTTGCAAGAAACACCAACATAGGAGCATTTTGAACAACAATATGTAAATAATCAAGTAAGTTCTCCTCTCAATAAGATTTATGTAGAAGTAGGGATACAAGTAGAATTGTTGTTAGATGTCCAACCAGTGGAAGTAGCAGAAAAAGGGATACAATTAGAATTGCTATCAAATGCCCAACCAATAGAAGTGGCAGAAAAAGGGGTATAGGTGGAATTTTTGCCTAAGTTTCAACCTGTAATTAGACCACCCAGTATTGTATCCCTGGAGCAGCATAATACAAACATTGCTAGCTGGATGATCAAATATGAAAAGCTTGCTATACAGGTTGAGAAATTGAAACTGGTAGGAAAACATCTAGAGACAAAGGACACAGAAATCAGTGCATTGAATGAAAAAGTAACTGACCTATGTCAAATTAATGAATTTTTGGTTCAATTCAAAAGACTTGCCAGGTTTTACAGTCTCATTCTGAAGGAGAGATATCTGAGATGGCATGTCAAGAGAATTAGCTTAGGTCTCCCCTATATACTAGAAAAAGCTAAAGATTTTTTGGAAGCTTACTTCAACAGTCCTACATAGCAGAAAAAATTGCTATGTAAGTTATTTCTGCACAATTTTTTCATTCCACAGGATGTAGATTTCCACCCCCCAAATTTGCATAGAAGATGTGCAATTGAGATATTTTATGTCTACCTTACAAAATCAGTTTTACTGGGACCAAGAAAAAAGATAGAATAAAGAAATTGAATTAAGAGTTGAATTGTTAGTTAGAGCAATTTAGCCAAATCATATGATTATCACCGGACAACATTTTATCATGATGAACAGGGACGATATCAAAAGGATGTATTTGAGAAATTTGAGGGACTGTATAACTAAATTCCAAAAATTTTGTAATGACAATTTTGTTCCAGAATTATCACATTGCAAAAATAGATGGGCAAAACTTTCCATGTCTTTACAGAAAAGGGAGCCTATCTCCCCCATTAATCTGGAATGGTCTAGAAGAAGAGTAGAAGGGGTGATACAACTTATTGAAATTATGCAGCATAACTGGGTAGGTCTCATATTTAGGCCTTCAACCATCATTACTCTAGTTCCCTACTATTTTGAAGAGGATCCTAAACTAGATGAGCAGTTTGAATATTGGCTCAGAAACCTTCAGGAGAATAGAGGATACTATATAGGGAAAAAGTTCTATATATCATGGAACTTGAATATTGATATATGTGATTCTATAGCCCAACAGAATGCATGAGGACATGCATTAATATAAGTTGAGGGGGAATTGATGAGGCCTAAAAATGCCTCCATAATAGCATATTTTGAACAACTAAAACTTGAATAAAACTCTATGATTTACTTTATATACTAGTTAAGTTGATATAATATGCTGTGTATTAATTATTTACATGATTGATGTGTTTGGAATATTATATGCTGATTTTTACAGTTTTTGAGTAGTTTTATGTCACTTTGCCATGGCCTGTTACATAAGGGATATGCTTAGGCTGATAGCAACACTTTACTATTCTTATTTTGATGTTTTTAAAGCATTTATTTTCTTTGAATTTAGCAAATAGTGCAAAGAACTGTTACTGTGTATCAAAAACTTGTTTTTTTGTGTAAATTCCACCCAACTATCAATGAATGGCAAGGCATGGAATTCACACATGAAGAGGAATGAAGGCTATTGTAATCTAATCTTGAGGACTAATACACTTAAGAAATGTAGCTGAAATCAATTGAAGAGTACATAGTTGGTCATTCCAAAGATCTTCGGATTGAGAAATACAGTCTCTTCGGATTGAGCGAATATCTTCGGATTGAGCCACTTAGCTCCAGATTGAGAACATAAAGTATTTTTTGACCTGTTGACTAATTTTTGACGGTGGAAAAAGAGAAAAAATACTGAAGAGGTTAAATGAAAATATCTCCCATGTAACTTTGTTTTCCTTGCCATCCAAATCCACAATTTATGGAAAAGATCCTCTTCTAGGATAAACCCAAGGAATACTGTAGAATAATATGAATTGATTTGCAGAGTATATTTTTTGTTGTAATTAGATTTTAGGCATATATAAAAGATAGCTCTTTTCCAAGTTGAGCTAAGAGGAGGAAGGAGAAGAGGAATAATAATGACGATAGAAATAGTAGTAGAGAATATAGATAGAGAATAAGTGAGAAAACTAAAACTGTTACAATTCTGTAACAGGTTTTAGCGACAAATTTGTAATCATGTTCTAAATCAATAAAGTACAAGTTTTTTCTATTCATTCTGGTATGTTTGAGTGTGATTATGATTTAGAGAGAGGAAATCATACCTTATTCTAGAAAAGGAGGCTAGCCACTTCCAGACCTAGGAGGAGGACTAATAGACAGGTTTTGTTTTTATTTTGCTGCAATAAAATAAGCTGTGAAACTTGTCAATTTCATTATTTTGTAGTAGTTAACATCCATTTCAGTCCTAATAATTTATTTTTTTTTCAAGATACTTTTGTGATGTGATTAATAGTAGATCTGATTAGTCTTTTTTCTTTCCAACAACTTTCCAATTTACTACAATTTCCATTTCCAGCAATTTATAGTTTTCTGCAATGTTTCTGCATTATTGGTTTTGCTGTCAACCCCTGCACAGAAGATTGACAACCTTTTGTTATAGAGAATTGACAGGAATTAATTTTAGTTTTCATTATTGCAATAGTAAATAGACTTTCATTTTGCAACTATAATTAGGTTTCCAATTCTGCAACTGTAGCTAGGGTTTTAATTCTGCAATTTAATCAGATTTCATTCTTGCAAATATAATTAAGGTTTCATTTCTATAATCAATAATTAGTCTTCATTATTGCAATTAGATTAAAGTTCAATTTATGCAATTTAGAGGTATAAGAGACCTAAAAACCCCCACACAATCAGTTCCACCAATAATACTTATTGCTCCTGATTGACCTTAACTTATAGCCCTGTTCACTCCTTTTGCAGATAGCCTTGTACACTGCCCTGGATTGATAGATTCATTGAGAATTAATGATGTGCTTAACGATAGCCCATCAGTTACTAGCTCTCATAACCTCCAACTAGGGCCACAACCATGGACCTCACATATTGCATAGAGGTGTACAGTTTCCCATATGTATGATCCTCTTTGCAAGGAAGGTACAACATTTAAGGTAGCATCATGAGATCTCCAAAGGAGTGGCCATGGAACTAGAAGCATTCAATATAGAAAATATTTATGAAAAATCTACAACATGGGTGACAAGATCTCACCTCAAGCAACATCAAGATTATGCACCATCAATGTAGAATTACTCTGGTTATTAATTTTGAACTTTAAAGTTTGAGGAGAAAAATATTCATAGATTATCTACAAACACATTTATTCTTCTAAATCCATCCATTCTTTTAAGGGTTCTTTCCTTCATTCTCTCTTGTGTCTTGACTTGGCTCAAGCCTTGCATTATCAACCAATTAGTTTTTTAAACCCCTTTATTTTACATGTATGTAACTACAAATTTATATTAATGAGAAATTGTGGCTATTTATGAAACTTCTATCCTAATTTTGGTGTGGGTATTTTGATTTTATACATGTTTGCGGGACTTGTGTTCCTTATACGTTTTTAGTTGCTATACATATGTTCACTTCAATCCATAACAACATAGAGACTCTCTTATATCTTTGGCATATTAACATGCATAAACAAGTTAGATAGGCTAGTTAGGTATTATTGCTTTCTCTTCTTTTACCTTTTCATTAGAGATAAACCTCGTAAAGTAGGCTAGAGTAGAGAGGAAGGATGAACATAAAATATCACATTAGAATGAGTCTACCTTGGTAAAAACCTAGGAGGTCATTCGAAGGAGCCATGTCCAATGCTCTCTAGAATTCCTAAGGTTGTCACCCTACATGAAGAATAGGGAACTGGATGTACCCACTCGAAGGAGACAAAAAACATCTACAACCATGGAGATCATGGTGCCCAATGTTCAAGGATCATTTCAAGCCCCCAACAAGTATATTTTTCATAGTTTCTCTCATATATATTTTTTTAATACTGCAACCATTGTTCACTTGTGATATTATTTTTGCATACCTTTTGCTTTGTTGTATATTTTTTGAAAATTGTCTTGGGCTATGCTTTGTGAGATATATCAATTATTTCTGTCTTGCTCTTATGTATTATTCATTTTTTTCACTAGCTATTTATATATTGCTATTTTTTTCTTTTCCTGGATCTTTCAAGGTCCTCCTTACTACTATGCATTCTTTCATCTATATGATAATCCAAAACAACATCCTCTAATTCCATCATTAAGAATTTATTGGTGAAACAAACTTTAAGCACCCAAATAGATTGCACTTCCTCCATATCTAGGTTATTCATTGTGTCATTCAATACATCTTATAGGATATTCCTCAATAGGGTTTATATGGATTAGAAAAACAACTATTAAACATTCAAAAAAAATTCTTTGCATTTACATTTTTTCTTCTTGTTTGTTATGTATTTTTTTTGAAAAACTTATATTAAAATAAATATCATTTACAAGTTGTGATGAGACTTATCCTAGCCTAAGAAAACACATGTTTAAATCAATAAAAGAATATTTGCATTGGATCCAAATATCCTAAACCATATTTCTATAATGGTTGTTCACCTATTTACAACTGGAAAAGAAGATCAACATTGGAGCATAAAATGTCTATACCATATTTCTACAATTGTTGTCCAAATAAGCTAAACACTAGATTTTCTCACCAACCTACCTAATCCTCTCATTCTCAATAGCCATGTCACTCTGCCACTGAACCCCTACCTCCTTCTCAGTAACCATATTAGCCAAGAATTTTGCCATTTATTTAGATCTATACTCACATAAACTAGAATAACAACATTTAATTCCCTCCACAATTTCTTAAAGTGGCAAGAATCCTCAACCTCCATGTCTTCAAAGCAAAGTTACTCATGCAATCCAATTATCCTACCATTATTTGAGAATCTAATTCTAGGATTATCCTCTTGTAACCTTGTTTTACTACCCAAATAGAAGCAAATTTTATAGCTAAGGCTTCAACTTCATTATTTGTGGCCCTTCCTAGGCCTTGCAGTTCCCAATAGAGCATTATTCCAACATGATTTCTACAAACAACTCCAATTTCAACTCTACCTAGATCACCTTTTGTAGCTCCATCAGTATTAATTTTAATCTAACATTTTGGGGGTAGTTTCCAACTAGTTCTATCCTACCCCTCTTGCACTTCAAATTCCTTCTCCATTTTCCCTATAATAGCCCAAGTTTCCTCTTTAGCATATACTACCATAGTTTCTGTGACTTTGCTCCAAATGATCTACAAAACTCCATCTATAGATGAAAAGGATTCTCTAAAATTTTTGCCATTTCTCTCCAACCACACTTGCCACTGAATGAAGTTTAATCCAATATACCAATCAATACAAATATATTTATATTTAAATCTACCCCTATTTCATCTTTTCCAAATATTAATCCAATTCAAATCACCATTAACTAAAATTTTATAATATAAAAACCATCTCTCCCAGATATGGTGCATGAATGGGCACTCAAACATTAAGTGGATAGATTTTTTCTCACTCTTGTAGTATAAAACACATTGATATGGACCTATGATTCACCTATGTTTGATATTATGAAAAGTAATAATTCCATTATGCATGAACTACTAAGAAAAAAAGTTTACTTTCAACCAACCCTTGGATTGCCAAATCTTTCTCCAATCCTCAACCTGATATGCATGAGGAGGAGGCTCTGGAAGGATCTTATCATATCCATACTTCACCGTGTAGACACCAAGGCTTCCATATACCTAAGCTAATTCATCCTCCTCATCTCTACTTGTGATAAATATTTTTGCCAATATTTTAATCATGATGGGTGTCAATTTTAGAGGGATTGAAATTGGCCACTCATCTAACTTCTTAAACTACTTAAACTTATAATCCCCAATTGACTAGTGTTGAAATAACTTTCAATTTGGAACCAACTCCTACTTTCCATGGTTGTTTTTATTGGTTGCTATTTTGGTAATTCAACAATGATAGGTGGGTATTGATCCCATGAATCTATTCAAAAATGTGCCTTCTCCCCTCTCCCCACTGTCTAAAATAATCCATATTTCACCACCTAAGATCCTATCTTTAGACCTTACCACACTAAGGATCCATTGTCATCTAAATAGAAATGACCCGCCTCATTTGGGTTTACTTGTCCCAAATATTTACTAGTTAAAACTTCAATGAATAAAGAAGTTGGTTGGGAAATCCACCTCCGATAAAGCTTTCCAACTAAAGCTTTATTATTTAACTTTTATCTCCTCAGTCCCAAACCTCCTTTTGCCTTAGTTTGGGTTAATTTCTCCCAAATTACTAAGGCCTATTTCATCTCTTCTTTTAATCCTCCCCATAAAAGTTTTCTAGCCATCTTGTCTAACTCTTTCCATATGGTATGTGGTGCAGCAAGGATAGAAAAATTATAAATTGGCATGGCCTAAATTATTTACTATAAAAAATTTAATATACTCCCATAGCTTAACCATTTGTGATACCAATGATTAATACTATTCCTTGATACAATCTAAAATATTCCTCCAGATATCTATTTTCAATTTTTTTAAATGCAAAGGGATCCCCAAGTATACTACTAGGAGATAAGTCCTCGTGAATCCCAAGATCTCTAAAATTCTATCCTAAAGCCTTTGATCAAGATTGAAAAATACCACTTTGGATTTTTATCATTTATGACTTGGTTGGTGGCCCTAAGGTAGACATTTAGTGTATCTCTAATCATTCTTGCTTCCCTTAAGTTGACCTCCCACCAATATTGTGTCATCCACAAACTGTAGGTGAGTCAAAACTTCCTAACCCACCTTGATACCTGTTATAAAACCTTGTTGTCTTCTCCTCAAGATGAGTCTACCCAAACCTTTAGCCAATATGAGAAAAATATAGGATAAAAAAGATATCCTTGATGAAGGCCTCGAGTAGCTCCAAACGATTGTGAGGGAAGACCCTTGATTAACATTGAGTATGTCAAAGTACAAACACAACTCATAACCCATTCTATCTAATCCTAAGAGAAACCAAATGAAACCATAATCATTGATAAGAATCTCCACTCCATGCTATCATAAGCGTTTGACATATTCAATATTATGAACATTCCCCTATTACAATATTTTTACATTGAATAAATTGCCTCTTGAGCTAGAACTACACCATCCAAGATCTGCCTACCCTATATAAAACCCTCTTGATATGAGGATATAATGCTATGTAGAACAGATTTTAGCAACTCAACCATTACCTTTATGATTATTTTATATATGACATTGCATAAGGTGATAGGTCTATAATCTGAAATATGCACCCCCTCCTCCCCTTTTGGAATTAAGGCAATAAAAGTATTATTTAATGCTTTTAGCATTCTTTTACTACCTTTGGACTCCTCTATAACAACCATTACATCCTCATCCAAGTTGTCCCATAAGGCCTAAAAAAACTCAATTGGAAATCCATATAGACCCGGTGTTTTTTTGGTGCTCATTCCAAAGACTACTTTCTTTAGTTCCTTTCTATCAATAGGTTTAAGTAGGGCTTGATTTTCATCCTCAAATATATCAAAGGGTATGACAACAAGAACTTAGTTTTGAGCCTCTTCATCTTGCACCATAATTTCCTTAAATAGTTTAGAAAAATAATCCATTGAATGGAAATGCATACCTAGAATTATATCAAAGGATTGTTTGTTCTCATATTGAAGATATTCCATGTTGTTCGTGTATCTCCTAGCATAAGCAACCCGATGGAATATTTTGGTATTTTATCACCTTCTAATAACCAAGTGGTTCTTGCTCTCTATTTTTAGTAGGTCTCCTCTTGGTTGTCAAGTCCCTCAACCACTTTACACAATGCATCATCCTCTTCTTTGAGTTACTCTGTAATTGTCCCTTACCTAAAGTGTTTTTGAACCTCATCCGATATGGCCACCAATGGAGCTCTTTGGAACTGGAAGTTTGTGTTGTTATCTCACCTCCATTGTTTTAGTTGATCCTTGACATAATGAAGCTTCTTATGGAATCTAAACATTGTTGTACCATATATTGGATGGTCCTCTTCCCACCACTATGGAATTTTATTTGGAAGTTCCTATGTTTGTAATCAAAAGTTTTCAAATTTAAATATTTTGTGATAATGCACTATTTTGATCCCCCTTCCAACAAAATGGGAATGTGATATGAAACTAGACATGTAAAAATTTGAAATTTTATATTGCATTTCACAAATTCGTCCTCTGAAACCAAAAAATTGATCTAACTTCACCATCCTTCTATGTGGCCTCCTCCTATTATTAGTCAAATAATAGTTGGTTCGGACATTTAATATCCACAAAGTGTAATGCCTAGACTTGGGTAATCATAATTCGATCCCCTAGATCTAAAATTAGGGTTCCACTTTCCTGATATCTAGAGTGTAATTTAGCATTAAAATACCCAAAAAAAATCCAGTCTAACTCCTCCCTTGAGACTATCATTTTATTCACAACTTTCCATTGATGCATCTGACCATCTAGGTTTTGAGCCTCATAAAAATTTATGATTAAAACTTTCTCAACTGTCACATTATTCCTAAAATGTAATGTGAGGACACCCTTCCAAGCTATATGTTCTATTGCCATCCATTCAAGAGAGTTCCACAAGGTAACTATCCCCCCTGAGGCCCCTTGGACAACCAATTCCATATGACCAACACCCCTCCAAAGTCTATTTACTATTTTACACATAATATCCAATGATATTTTTGTCTCTTGGATACGCAAAAAATATGTTTTATATTTTTATAAGAGTATTCAAACAATATACTGATGGGTTCTACTGTTTAAACCCCAAAAATTCCATATTGTATAATCATGGGTTACCTTGAAAGTAGTAAAAATCTATTGGCCTCACCAATCTTCTAGTGATTAGTTTGTCTCCTTGAACTATTGTCAATTCCTTATTTTATTTTCTACCCACTCCTTAAGAGCTAATATTATTTGATCTCTTTTCCACCTGAGTTATCCTTAGAGTTGGTCTTTCTCTATTATTTTTTGCTATACCCATGATGACATCCTTAATTATCAACTACTATATATTATGCACTATCAATATCCCAACAATATCTAATTACGATAACTCACTACACTCAATTAAATGATCTAGGATGGAAGGAGGTGAAAGAAGGGCTTGAACATGGTTGTTATTATTTTTACTATTCTCATCCACTCCTTCCATGAATTGTTCATCTTATTGGTCCACTAGTGTCTTGAAGATCTCATACCTATTAGAGGGTTTGATTTGGGTTTTCTCTTTACCATATTTTTTCTTTTGCCTTATCCTTATTTTGGGTTGTTCAGAACTATCTCCTTGTACTTCTTTTCCATGAGAAATTTTGGTTGTTTCTTTGTTGATTTTTGACTTAGTCTCCTTAGGAAGATTTGATATTCCTAAAGGAGCCTCCATTTTTATGTTCATATTGTTTCGGAAATATCAAGCCAAATACCCATATTTTTGGTAAACTATGCACCTGAAGGGCAATGCCTCATAATCCAGTTGTTGAATCCAATATAGTCCTACAAATTTGTGTTCAATATCTACTAGAAAGGCTGACTAAGATCTATTTACACATATAATCCAGCGTAAATAGTTGTGTTTCCTTCTATTGTGTATTTAGAAATACCTAATTTCTTCCAAGGGAATTACCAATAATTTCCCATATATTCTCAATCCAAAACCCCATTGGAAATGCATATAAATGGATCCAAACTAGGACAACAATGGGTTTAATTCGAGGATCAAATACCATTCTCTAGGTCTGAACAAATAATCCTACCAGAACATATTCATTTTTATGATTTTAAAGCCCTATTTCTATCGGTAAGTGAAGAAAAACTAACAATACAATATCAATTGCTAATAAACCACAAAGAATACTCACCAAGAGACTACCAATTTTGTCAGACCCATGAATGTAAAAAGTTTAGGGTAGGGTGAATACCCATGAATTTATAGATCAAGTCATGATTTGCTCTATATAAAACTATTTGTTCTACCATCCTTTGCTCAATGAAAATATTTGGCCTTGATTCTGACTGTGGAAAGGATCCATTAACTTGTTCAGATATGGATCTATTTCCAACAGTCGTAAAGTATTTTTGATGAAGTTTTTTATGCTTCTTTAGTCTTTGTTGAAGGTTTATCCTTTAAAAAATTTGTAAAAGAACTGTGTCTCTTTAAAATAGATCCGAAGGTATCCCCATTGCACCCTCCTGGGGTAACAAACTTATCTTAAATTCCACAAAAACCAAAAATATCTTCGACTACCCAACAGATGCCCTAGTTTTCGCTTGTTATGTAAATTAAACAACTAATTTATTTCATTTATCTTAATTTATTTCAATCTCCATGTGCACATGATTCAAAGCTCTTTTTGAGATAGCATTAATATTTACTTGAGGCCATGCCTAACTTTGTATTGTGAACATTGTAGTCATCTATTGGCCTATGTCAACATTGTAAGGTGATATTTTATATTATCATATTACTGCCCAATGGTCAATTTTAATAACCAAATATATTGATCCCAACCATTTCTTTATGATATAAGATATCATTTTTTATTCATTATTGATATATTAATAGATTTGAGGACACCTTGCTATATTGGTGTTATTTATTATGTATGAGTGGTATGATTTTTTTCTTTGTCAAGTAGTATAGTAGGTTTCATTTATTTCTAAATATTTTACACAATCGAATACTATATCAATGATGTTGTGAATCATCATAACTAAATACAAAATCTTTGTCCATGATCCCTTGTAATCACAATAACAAAGAGTATTTTTCCAAAATAGTGACCAGAGAGTAAGCTTTTTGTACCAAAATTATTCTTTTAAGATTTTCTAAAAACTCTAGTTTATATTTTGGAGTCTTTATCTATCACTATCCTATAGCACCATTTCAAATGACATATTACTTAGAGGAGGTGGATCAAAATAAGTTCTAAACAAGTTCTATTTAGTTTTCCAAACCTTTTAATAATTGAATTATTGTATTTATGATGACAAAATCTAAGGAAGTGGTGTTTCTCAAAGGTCTAGTGTTAGAGCAAAAATTAGCACCAGTGATCCTCGATGGACATTGAATGAACATCATACCCAAAAGAGGTAGGGGAATCAATATTTAGATAAGGTCAACTCATCAAGTCCTAGATACCTACACCACAAAGGAGAGGGAAAAAGAGAATATGGAAAGAAAATAAAAGGAGGTTGTATCTAGAAGTCACAAGGATGGGTTATAACCACATCAAGACATATGCAACCTAGACATCACAAAGAAAAATACAAGCATGCTACCTAAAAAATCATCCAATCATGCCCTCACTTACCACTTAGTGCAATGGGCTAAAAATGAATTCTAGAATCGATGGATGAGTGCATGAAAACCAAGATGCATAATTAGAGCGCTCCCACCTAACTAGATTTATAAAAAATAAACCCTAACCCAATATAAATGCAAATTCAAGAACCACTACGTATTACTCATAAAATCCAGATAGTATAATTAAATGAGAATGCTCAGATAGCCATAGCAGAAAGAGGTATTTAAATTAAACATAAATATGGGAAGACCCAAATTGGAGATCAAAAAATAGTATACTTGTATTTACAAATGATGAAAATACATATATACTAATTATAATGGCTAAAGAGCCACCCTTTGGAATGGCTAACATTACAGTATTTATAAATAAATTTACAATAAATTCAAATTACATGCATTAATGACATTAGAAGAGAAGATATTGTTGAGGTAAACTTGTTCTTAGACGGTGCTCTGCTCCTTGGGATAATGGTGGTTGTCTGAAAGGGGTTAGGTGGTTCTACATCAATCTGAGCCCTTGATCACTCTGACATATCTGTTGGGTCATACGTCTTAATCTACTTTACTCCTTCATTCAGATGGTGGTCACCTCCAGGACTATGTAATTTGAATTGCCACCAAAATTTTTAGTGTTTTTAAAGTTATTTTTAGACCCATATGGTATTTTAGGGTTACTATATTTGGAACCATGTTTTTTTCCCCATGATATTGTAAAATTTGTGCATGTGCCTTTTTTATATATATCACACTTGCATTAGGATTTGGGGAGAGACAAAAGGAGAATATTATTGTATTGGAGATGGTCAAGTTAATGCAATAATACTATGCTAGTTTTTCTTGGTTGAGGGTTTCTAGGATAAACATTATGTAATGTGTGAATTTATGATCTTCTTTTGATTATGTTATTATTTCTTTTCTGATTTAGTTTATTGGTCTCTTTATTTCTCTTCACAACATACCACACATTCTTTGTTTGGTGAGAAACCTAATTTCTATGAGTAGATTGAATGATCATGGAGTGTAGGTAGTCTTTAGAAAGGAGTATTGCAAGATGGTGCATGGATCCATGGTCTTGGCTAGGGGAGTTTGGAATGAAACTCTATCATCTTGATGGAGGCACTATTGCATGCAATAGTACAAAGGTTATTGTTACTAAGAACCTAAAAATTTTAGCTAAAAATACTATGTTGCAGCATGAGATAATGATCTACATTGGTGAGAAAGATCTTAGATCTTTGAAATACAAAAATATGGTTGAGGTGTTACTTGATTGTTCTTTAGATTTGTACTTTTGTAAACATTGTATATATGGAAAGAGAAATTGTGTTCAATTTTACCCAAGCTCTATTAGATCTTTAATGATTTTGGATTTTATTCATAGAGATATATTTGGTCTAATTATTGTACCTTCACTCGCAAAATACTTGTATTATGTTACTTTCATTGATGATTTCTCTATGAAGACATGGGTCTATTTTCTTAAAAAAAAGAGGTCCTCAGTCAATTTAAAGAGTTTAAGGCTCTTGTTGAGAAATAGAAAAAAAATAAGATCAATGTATTGGGAACAAATAATGGTGGGGAATTCTATTTAGCAAATATTTTAATACTCTTGTATCTTTTATTATGTATTAATAGCTTGCATAAAATAACAAAACTAGTGAACTAGAAAAATGGTTTTAGACGATGATTTTAGCACATGGTTTTAGACAATGGTTTTGGACCATGATTTTGGAATATGGTTTTAGACCATGGTTTTCAACCATATTTGTTTGTGTTTAAAATAAATTTATATTATGAAATTCAAATAGAAGAGATACATTGTTTGTCTTTCCACGTAAATAGGCTATTAATCTAGGTTTTAGTAGATGATATAGTGCTACATTCTTTATCAACTAATCTACTATAGTAACCCATGTGTAATAGGAACATACTAATATAGTGAATTACATAGCTAAATAAATTTACTATTGCTACCATAAAGAGATAGGATAGAAAGAATATCTTCCCTAGTCCATGTTGCTTACCATCAAGGAGCATAGTTGTAACAACTAAGATTGTCTTTGTCTAGTTGGTCATCACATATGCAACTCTATTTTTTCTCTAGGGATGTGATTGTATTCCACAGACAAAGAGTTTTTCTTACCATCTAAATCTTCTCTATGATTCTCCTTAGTATCTAGTCAAGATTTCTATTCTTCCTTGGATTCTTCAAATTGTTGATCATGACTTATGAATTTTATTCTATATAAACATTCTTACAATATACCTTAACTACCTCCTAGATCCCTTTAAGGATATCACAACCCTTTGCTAGGTTCTTAAAAAGAATGTCAATATTCTTTGAAAATGTGAAAACTATGGTCCCATTCAACTATCTCCATATCCCTCCCACACTAGATCCTCCTAGATTCCCTTGTGATGCTCCATTCATGTTAAATTTTATTCAATCCTATAGGGGAGGCTACCACTTTATATTTATGACTACTTTTGAGTGCCTTATTGTTGCCATTTATTGATTATCATCCATAGGAATAATTTTTAGTCTACTCTTGATTTATTTCAGTTGTTGGTGGGATTCCTAGGGATACTTTAGTGTATGATAGACTATCTATAATATGTTAGTTATGGTATCCAAGTATAGTGGATATACATAAACTCTTGTTTGAAGATGTATTTTTTCTTTCCTTCCATATGTTCCAAAGTAGGACAACATTTCCTTCCAATACTATCTACCTAACATAGTGGTCTACTCCATCTTGTGTAGTCTATTCCCTTTGTATATCCTTTAGGGAGGTAAAGCTATACTAGTTAATACCAAGTAAGATAGCCATCATCTTCCACAACTTTGAGGCTACAAGACACTCAATAAATAAGTGGTAGAATGTTTTGAGGTTCTCCCCACACACCTCACACCTAAAAGGATCATGGTAGCCTCTTTTCATAAGTTGTTACCTTAGTAGCATTTTATGTAGAAGAATCCAAATTAATATTCTCACCTTAGGCCATAATTTCAATTACCATATTTGTTTGAATAAGTTTCAAAGTGAGTTAGGATTACTTTGGCATAGAATTGCATATCCACTTGCTATTGTATACTCCCCTTGACTCATTCTGCCTCATCCCAAGGAATCCTTTACTTGATACAAAGAAATGATAGCATTTGTAGATTTAATTGAATATCTATCTTCTACCTCTTTAGGATTTAAATTGGTCATTCGACTGTGGGGATCTAGTTTCTCCCAAGTTCCAAATTTCTAATCTGGTACCTATAGAATTTTGCTACTTTTATCCAATTTTCTCTATGTAGTTTCTCCATGAAATTTCTCCACTCTAAAAATTGATCCACAAAATTTTGGTTCCCATCCCAATATTATCTATAATTTTACATTTTGACCATTATAAATTATCCAAAAGAGCTCCTTCTTTATCAAATCCTCTCCTATCCTCAAAACTGCTAATATGGGGGATCCTCTTCTATGAAGTTTGTGGTGAATAATATTTGTCAAAAAAATTATTTGTTGTATATGTAGCTCTCATATTTCAAACCCATAGTTCATTGGGGTTGTCCAAAATCTTCTAATATAACCTATATTCTAGTGTCTTGTTGTTCTTGACTATCAATGTGAATCCTAGTACCCATTCGTATTTGTGAAGGCATAAAGTTTACAAAGTACCAGTGCCCATTTCCTTTTCTTATTAGTGCCCTTCCATAGAAATCAATGATTTATTTGATCCATATATCTTAAAACTACCTTGGGAATGCCCAAAATAGTAGATACATAAATATGTATAGATTGAAGGATTAATTTAACTAGGGTTATTTTACCCCTAATGATAGCCAATGATGAGTCCATTTTTCTAATTTTATTTTTATTGTGTCCAATAGCTAGACCCAATCATCCTTATTCTATATCCCTATTTTAAGAGGAATTTCTAAGTAGATGACGGGGAGGGTGTCTTTTGGTATCGTAGTTTGTCAAGAACAATGATGTGTTTTCTAGGTGAACAGTGGATTAAAATGACTTTAGATTTTTTCTCATTGATGTATTAATTTTTGGCTATTGAGAAATAATTTATAATATGTTTGATTCTTGAGTCTTCCTTCATTGTTACTTTTTATAATAGAGTAAAGTCATAAAAAAATAATGGTGAGTGACTGGTTTGGTTTCATTTCCAACAATGATTCCTATTAATGTTTTATTTTTCATGCATTTGACCACTGTCTTTCCTAGGAATTTGACCAGATTGATGAGTAAATTTGAGGAGAGTGGGATATCCTTTCCTAATACCTCTAGACATAATGAACCACTGTAAAGGGCAATTGTTGATCATAAAATAATAGGAAACTAATTAAATGCATCCCTTTGTCCAATCTATTCATTCCTATGTGAATCCAAATTGACCCATTACATTGAGAAGGAAAGCCCAGTCCACCCTATCATATGGTTTACATAAGTCTAGTATAATGAATATGGATGGATATATCTATGCTTCCATGGATTGAATAGCCTTTTTAACCAAAATTATATGTTTTCCTTCCACAAAACCACCTTAGTCTAGTGATAAAATCTTATGAAAAAGTGGTTTGAGCCTCTCCACAATTACCTTGCTGATTATTTTGAGCAAGACATTACATAAAATTATTGGTCTAAACGCGATAATATGCTTTGCATCTTGTACCTTTTATATCAATACTATATATGTTTTGTTTATTTTATTTAGCACACTTTTAGACTTCCTAGCTTTCTAAAACACACCCAAAAGTTTCTCATAAAGTATATCCCAAAATTCTTGGTAGAATTCAATGGGGAATCCATATGGTCTAGGAGTCTTGCCTATTTGTATTTTGAAATCCACATGTTGTAACTCTTTGGTAGTTATTAGTGTAGTCAAAACTAAATTGTCCTCCTTTGTTATTAGTACAAGTATCTCCTATAACACTTCTTGTTGGGATTCCATATCCATAGGTTCTTATATGAATATAATTTTGAAACAGTTTATTGCAATAGATTTTATACCCTCTTATGTGTGGATAGTATCTCCTGCTTCTATTATTAAGGTGGGTATCAAGTTGTGTGATCTATGGGCTAGAAGAGATTTGTGGAAGAATCCTATGTTTCAATCCCCTCCTAGAGCCATTGGATTATATATTTCTACTTCCATAATAGATCTTATCTTTTTTAATTCCCCTAGTTGGGATGTAAGTTTGATCTCTTCCAAACTCAGACTCTTGGTGAGGTCATCCATGTAGATCTATTTATTCAAATATTCAAATTGGGCTATCACTTCTAACTTTTTCTTATTTATATCTTCAAATTCTTCCTAGTTTTATGTCCTCTTCTTGGATCTAATATACTAAAGCCTCCTCACAAAGCAATACATCTTGGTTCCATGCCATGGTTTACCTTCCTTGCATCATTGTTGCACTCTAGGTCTAAAAGAGTTGTCTTTGAACAACATCAGTTGGAATCAAAATTGTGAGATTCGAGACTTGTATTTTCATAGTTTTGTCATGATCAACCAATTATTTGAGATTTAATTGTTTAGGATATTAACCCTAGGAATTTTTCCATGAATTAAAAAATAGTGGAAACATAGGAATTTGTCTAATATTTATAAAATGTAGGTAGAACCTTGCCTCTTATTAGACTAGGTCATTAGACCATTTTCTGTCTTCACATCCATAAGATGGATTTTTATAATGTATTCCTTCATGAGGTATGTGCTCCTATATAAGCTACCATTTACCCCAAATTCTCTTCTATGGATAGGATGGTATTTAAATCTTCTTATATTAGATCCCATGCTTGAGGAAATTAGGTAATAATTTATATTATGTTCTTCCATTGTCTCCATTTCTCCTTTAGGCTAGTAGGTGCATAAACATTCATGTAGCACATAACTTGGTTTTATTTCCTACTCAGATCTGCTACCACCAAGAGATCCTAGCTACCCACCACTTGTTGGATAACTACCTCTTTAGGGTCCCAAAGGCATGTAATACCTCCCATTGACCATTGGGAGCTAAGGGGTTCGACTCTTCCAAAAAGCCACAATTTACTTGTAATTATCTCCATATCTTCTATTAACACCTTCATATTTTGAAGGAAGACAAGAAGTGGTTGATATTTCTAGATCATTCATTTAATTTCATTCTATTTTTAGGGACTCCCCTTGAGTCCTCTAACATTCCAAGAAATTATCTTTATCAACATTTTGGGCTACATACGTGAATAAGGGCATTGACCTTAAAATTTAATATTAAATTTTCTCCTTTTACCACATGGTGTTGATTATTTTTGAGTCATACGTTTTAATTAGTGTCTATTTTCATCTTTTAATTCTCCCCTAGATCACCCCTCCTAATTATATAATAACATCCAACCTTCATGTGTGTGTGTGTGTGTATAATTCTAAGGTATTGTTGGTAGTTCCAATGAGGTCTTCCCTAGGCTCTAGTTTTTTTGTGGTTCTTACCTTTAGCAAACTATTATTGTTGTATTTATTTCCCCCCTTGTTTTTTCATTGGTAGTTTGTTGTTGGATTTTCTACTTCCCATTTTTTTCTCTATATGAATAAAGTGGTGTTAGGGATATTATTTACCTCTTCTGGAATAGATTCCTTCCTCCCACCATGGAAATGTGTCTCCAATACTTCAATATCCATTGTATCCTCCTCATCATCTAAAAGGTTATCAATGGAGAGATTGCCAAACATATTGTTTGACACCATTCTATGATTGCTCACTTCTAGTCTCTTTCGGATATTAATTTTTTTGTACTTGAAACCCTTCAAGATTTGTTTTCTCTCTTCCTTACTTTTGAATCTTATTTGTGTAGTATTTTTCTAAATGACCATATTTTAAACCATGGTTTTGGCACATGGTTTTAAACCATGGTTTTAGTATATCATTTGATACCATTGTTTTGGCACATGGTTTTAGACCATAAATTTGGACCATGGTTTTTGGCCATGGTTTTAATAAATGGTTTTGGATAATTTATGTTTATAAACATGTGTACATAATTACACAATATGAAAGAAGAAAAAGCATTTGTAATGTATGTATTTTATTTGTGTTACAATAGGTCAGTTGTGTTACTATTAGTTAGTTGAGTTAGTATAGGTCAATTGTTGTAGGACATTTATGTTATTGTAGGTCAATTATGGTAGGATAATTGTGTTATTGCTTGTATATTTAAGCCTTTTTGCATAGGGTATATGTTATTTCTTGTGTGAGTTATATGTGATTTTCTAAATGTTATATGTTATTGCAATAAATTTATACGTTTATTTATTTACTAATATTGAAAGATATAGGTTGTTTTTTACATTGTGTTTCTCTAAATATTAAGTAGAAAGTTGTTCTGCAATTATCTAGCTTTCTTTCAACTTGAAGTGCAAGAAAATAAACTCCTAACATGGGAATACTCCCATTTATAATTTCCATAACTTCCTAGATTGAGGGTATTTAATTTTATATCAATTTTTTTAAATTTCTTAAAGTATAAGTCCCTTATCATATTTGATTTACCACAATAAGTGTACTTCATTTGATCCTTGTTATGGTTCTCATTCTTTCCTTAATTAGTTTATCCTTTGTTTTCTACCATTTATTAAATGGGTTACATGGGATTGAAACGAGCCCTATTCATATTTTTTTGTTTGTCGAAAACACCCCTTTCAAGGTGCCATTTCTAGGTAAGACCTAAGGAGGTAGGGGTATCCATTCCTCAAAAATCACCTAGGGCTCGCACCTATCCTGGTCCCTTGGGCACACTCAAGAAGCATGTATAAAACAAAAAAAAACAAAAAAAACATAAAAACAAACAAACACAAACACACAAAAACAACAAAAATAAAAACACAAAAAAAACAACAACAAAAAACACAAAAAAATACAAAAACAACAAAAAAAAAAAACAAAAAAAAACCAATAAAAACCAATAAAAACCAACAAAAACAACACAAAAACAAAAAACCAAAACACAACAAAAACAACACCAAAAAAAAACACAACAAAAAGCAATACAAAAATAAAACACAACAAAAAACAACACTAAATACACACAGTGAAAAATTTAAATGATGGAAAAAACAAATTACATCTTCAACCTTTCTAGACCAACAAATATTTTAACCAAGAATCAACACAAGAAACATAAGAATGATATTTCTATGATAGGGAATTGAAATACCCAAATATAAGCTAACACAAAGTAAAATGAAACTAGGTACCTATAGTACTAGAGTCATCTAAAGAAAGTATAGATAGAAGAGCATCCTTAATTTGTGAAGCTCACCATTTGGGAAAGTGACCATAGCAAGTAAGATCACCTTTTTCTAATACCCAATTAGCTAAACATCATAAATCCTATTATGTTCTCTAACCACATGATTTTATTTAAATTTCAAAAAGCCCATTTGGATTAGTTGAATATTCTCAACAATTATTTTTATTCTACAAGTAGCATTATGATTCTTAGATGGAGTCTTCAATAGATTAATCATGACTTGGGAGTCATATTCAACCAAAACCTTTTGTCATCCAAATTTAGCAGCCTCGTGAAGGTCTTTGAGGATATCATACCCCTCAACAAGGTTATTGTAAAGGATATCCAAATTATTTCTAAAAGTGTTCTAATTCCTCCCACATTGGTTTTTGTAGGGTTCCCCCTAGATACTCCATTCATATTAACATTTCCAAAAATTTTAGGTGGAGGCTACAGTTTCCTTGTTCTATCCATATTTTCATTACTCATATTCTCTTTAATTTAGTTTCCATTAGTAGAGTGAATCTTCAATATTTGCATAAATTGATCCCATCATTGGTGGGAGTCGTAGGGGTGATTAAGGAGTTGTTGGACTAATTCAACATAGTTGGCAATGGTATTTTTCCAAATGTAATGAATATCCTGCCTTTCTTGTTTGAAAATCTAGTTGTTTCTTTCCTTTTAGATATTCCAAGGTAGGATGGTTGTTCCCATACAAACTAAATGCCTAACAAAATGATCAACAACATCCTTTTTAGGCCAATCCCTCCAAATTTGTTCAAGAGTAGAAAAATTGGACCACTATAAACCGAGTAAGATAGCCATTCTACTCCACAAATTAGAGGCTAAGGGACACTAAATAAAAATATGGCTAAGATTTTCCACATTATTTCCACACATTTCACATATAAACGAGCCATGAAAGCAACATTTCACAAGTTGCTCACTAGTGAGCACCCTTCGATGCAATAAACAATCCCACCTTCATTTAAATATTTTGAGATCACAATTGTGTAAATATGTCATAGGTTTGGTTGGTATTATTGTGGAATAAGGCCAAATAACCTTGAGCAATAGTATACTCACCCTTAGTTGTGTTGTTCCACCCAAAATAGTCCCTATCATGGGACGAAGAGAGAGATATCATATGAAGGGTGTGTTGGATATCTTTACTTTGCATTATTCTAATTGATTATGCCAGTCTTCAATAGGGATCCAATAACTACTAATCTCTAAATTACCATTCTAATATCAAAAATAATTAGCTACCTTTATCTATTTATCTTGGTGTAGCTTCTCCATCCAGGACCTCCAATCATAGAATTGAGTTATGAAAGGTTGGTAACCATCCCAAGAATTTGTCCAAAAATTTACCTATTGACCATTATGAATGATTCAAAATAAATTCTTTTTTATCAAATCCTCACCTATCCTAATAACCACAAAAATAGAAGGACCTCTAGTAGGCAATTGATAGTGAATAAAGTCTTCATGAATTTTTTTTTTCAGCATATTTAACACAAAGATTATTGGTCCTTAGGGAATTGGGTTATTCAAAATCCTCCAATATAAATTTGTAGATAAAGCCTTAATTTTTTTTTTTATTGTGGATCGAAATCCTAACCCCAATTCATGCTTAGGAAGGCATAAAGTATCCCATTTCACCAAGGTCAATTTTCTATTGTCCTTAGTACCACTCTAGAGGAATCATTGACTATTTTGATTTAGTTCTTGAAGAATTGCCTTTGGGATATTCAACATAGTAGAAACATAAATAGGTATAGCTTGAAGGACTAATTTTACCAACGTAATTCTACCTGCAGATGAAATCCACCTATTGGTCCACTTTCTAATTTTCTTCTTTACTCTATCCAACAAGCAATTCTATTTGTTTTTTATCTTTAGATGTTGATAGGAATGCCTAAATAAGTGAAAAAAAGGGGAGTCCTTCTTATATATTAATTTATACAGAATCATGGATTCATTTCTAGGAGAGTAGTGAAACAAAATGACTTTAGATTTTTATTTATTGATCAATTACCCCATAGCATTAGAGAAATAGTGAATGATTTTTTTAATAGTAGAGGCTTCCTTAACCATAGCTTTACCTAACATAGTAGAGTCATCAAAAAACTAAATATGAGAGATAGGCCTAGCTCCTTGAGCATTGGTAGCTCTCTCAAGGGTTTTGTTTTCTCTATTTCTGGTCATAGTATTTCCCAAGCATTCAAAAAGAATGATGAATAAATAAGGAAGAGGGGTTCACCCTGTATAATACCTTTGGAAGGTGGGAATAATTATGAAGGTAATCCATTGATAAGAACTAAATAATACATAGAAGAGATACATCTCATAATCCAATCTATCCAATCTTAAGAGAAGCCAAATTGCATCATAATTTTCACAAGAAAATGCCAATTCACTTTATCATAAGCTTTGGATAGGTCTAAATGGATGAATGTAGAAGATTATTTATGTGCTTCCATGGAATAGATGGCTTCTATATCAAGAACTATTTCATCCATAATTTTTCACCCTCCAACATAACCACCTTGTTTAGGAAAAATAATCTTATGCAAAAAAGGTTTTAGCCTCTTCACCATGATCTTGGTAATGATTTTGAGAAGAACATTACATAAAGCTATTGGTCTAAAATCTAAGATATGTTCTGCATATTGAGCCTTTGGAACCAGAGCTATGTAAGTTTTATTGATTACCTTCAAAATATATTTGCCCTTCTTGACTTCTTACACCACCTCTATTAAATCAACATGAAAAATATCCTAAAATGCTTAGTGAAATTCAATGGGAAAACCATCAAGTCCTGGGGTCTTCCATTTTTACATTTTAAAAACCACTTGTTGAATCTCATTGATAGTAACTAGAGTAGTCAAAATAGAGTTCTCCTTAGAAGCGATAAGAGTAGACATCGCTTGAAGGACATTCTATTGAGATATTGAGTCAAGAGATGCAACAATGAAAAATTTAGAAAAGTAGTTGACTGTGATAGAATTCATGTCATCCCATTTATGGATAGAGTCTCCATAATTTGATTTCAAGGAAGAAATAAAATTATGTGAGCTGTGGGCTAGAAGAGATTTGTGAAATAATTATGTTTCAATATCCTTCTTTGAGCCATTGGATACTAGATTTTTGCTTCCATAAAAGATCATCTTTTTGCCCATTTCTCCAACTATGTTGTGAGTTTAATTTCATCTATTCTTCTACTTTTAGTGAGGTCATCTAAAAATATTTGATCATTCAACACTTCAAGTAGAGCAATCACTTATTGTTTCTTCTGCCTGACATCTCCAAACTACCAATTCCAACTATTGATTTTGGATTTAATGTACTACAAATTTTTGGTAAAAAAAAACATCTTAGTTCCATACTGTAATTTACATTCCTACCACCACTGCCACACTCAAGGTCTGAAGAAACTATATTTCAGCCACATTAATTGAAATTAGAAGGGTAAGAAACTAACCTTGGTTTTCCACATTTCAATCATGACTAGCCAATAATTTGAACCAACAATATTTAGAGTTTTCACCTTAGGAATATGTCCATATATTAAGAAATTTTTATAGAACAATAACCTATCGAATCTTTCTATGATACACGCCGAGTCTTACCTTCTATTAGACTAAGTCATGAGGCCATTATCTGACTAGATGTCCACAAGGTGAAGGTTTGCAATATATTCACTCATTAGATCTGAGCTCCCATCCATGTTATTATTCTATCTCCTCTTCTCATCCAAATAGAGGATGGTATTAAAGTCTCCTCTTATCAAGACCCAAGATTCAAGAAAATGGGAGATAATATAAGTTATATCCTTCCATTAACTTTGTTTTTCCTCTAAAGTAATTGGAGCATAAATAATCAAGCAGATTATAATTTTGTTATATTATCTACTTTGTGTAGCCACAACCAAGAGATCCTATATACAAACCATATTGTGAATAATGATCTCTTTTGGATCCCAAATGCAACCAATGCCACAAAAATCCCCATGGGAGCTAAGGGAAGCAAATTTTTTATTTGACTAGATTTTACATGTAATTGAATCCATTTCCCCTATAGAAATCTTTGTTTCTTAAAGGAAAACTAAATGTTGTTGGTATATCTGAATCATTCTTCTAATTTTATTTTATTTTGAAAGACTCCCTTTGAGTCCTCTAATATTCCAAGGGATGATCTTCATTAATAACGGGGCTAAATATATTGGTAAGGGAATTAATATTACCTTCCTTCACAAGCTTTTCACTTTCTTTTACCATATGATACTATTTAGTCTTGCAGTGTACCTTTTGGTTAGTTTCCACCTTCATTTTTTTTTTCTTTTTCCTTGTCTCAATTGAATCTAGGATAGCTTCTAACACTAAAGTATATGTATACGCATTGAAAGCATTATTGGAAGGTTAAAAAAAGTACGTCTTGGGATCCAAATTATTCAAAGTTTTAACATTTAAAATATAGTTCTTCTTTTCTACGTTTTCTCCCTTATTTTTTTTGTTGAAAACATTTGATTTCCTATTTTACCTATGAGTCCTTCCCTACAAATTTAAACTATCTTTTCTAATATTTTTTTCTCCATTATTGTCTTCTTCCTCACCTAGGAGATAATTTGTGGAAAGAATTCCAAACATATTAGTTGACAACATCGTTTGATCCTTCATAACTAGTTTTTTGTGTGTTCTTCTTCTTAGGTATTTGTAAACCTTCTAATTTTGTATCATTTTAATTTTGATTTGGAATCCTATTTGGACAGACACTAGCCAAATGACCATATTCATGACATATTCTGCAAAGGAAAAAAATGTTCTCATAGTCCACCACCTGCTCTCAAATGTCCTTCCCAAATTGTAATGTGATATTTTGTGAAAAATCCATTAAGACACAATTTCAAGCATAAATAATGTGTTCAAATTTATGTGTACAGTCAAAAGTCATCATGAAATTTCCACAAGAGTTTTTGATTGTAGAAAATACAATCAAATTCCAAAATTCAACTAGGAGGTCAAAGAGTTTAACCTACACAAGTCCTATATAAGGTATCTCTTCTTTGAATTTAAATTCAGTGTGTAAAGAATTCATGAAAAACCCTACCCTTCCAAAGAACCAAGTATCCCCTTGAAATATTTTCTCTCTATCTTCATCATTAGCAAAAATAACAAGAAAACAACCATTGGGATAAACATATATTTGTGTTTCACCTTGTGTTTTCCAATATTTTTTTGCCCACACTTTTAAAGTAGACAGGGTCGAATAAAAACCCAAGAAACAATAAATCAATTCTCTTCACTCCAGATCTTATATGCCATCCTAATTGTCGCCCATTTTTAGATTAACAATTATGGTTCCATCAACTGCTCTTAGACATCCTAACTCTATTTTTTTGAGATCCATCTTATGCATTCTTAAAGGTCTACAAGAAGCCTTAAGATTAATTTTAATATTAGTATGGGACTGTCCATCATGGAGGGCATCCTTAAAATTCATTTTTGGGGCTAAATCCTTGAATTTTTTACCCTTGAAAGGGTAAAAATTAGTGGATCTATTTTGAGGGCATTCCTTAGCATTGGGATTTCTTGAGTTCTGAACCACTTTTTCTTTTTATAAGGATTCTTATCTTATTTGATCTATAACTTGAAACTTGTTTCTAGGTCTCTTTAATCCATTCCTTAAACGCTAAAGAAAGGTGTGATTTTTACTTTTTTCTTGGGTAGCAAATTGGAAGCAGTATTCAATCAAGTCCATAGCATGAAGATTTTCTAAATGAGAGATTTCTAACCTCTTGTGGTCTCCTGCAACATATCCAACAATCTTGGGAAAAAACAACAAAAAAAATAAACTAGTTGCTAGTGCTTGTAGGTCCAAAAACAACCCTAGCCACCACTTGCACTCAACCCATATATGAAACCCTCACATAGTCGCCTTCAAAAACCTCATATCCATCAAGGAACTCGGGCCCCACTTGTATTACATCATCACCACATAGTGGTATTGCAATGAAGCTTATATATTATCCATGTATCAAGATTCGAACCCGAGTCTCCTCAAAATGTTAAGGAATCTAACCAGTTGAATTAATGCCACTTGATTTTTTTAATAAATTTACACAAGTTTTTATAAGGGATCTTGGTCCCCTCATATTAAGTGGGATTTGAACCTTAAACCTTTTAAATAAAAATAATCCCTTACCATTACAATAAATTTACAATTCTCTTTGATTTTATCATTATTTATATATATAATCTTATTAACGTCCATCTATTTTTTTTTTAAATATACTAAAATTCTAAAGTTCCCTCATACACCACATGTATTTTTCTAGCTTATTTTACCTAAATTATTATTTTTTCTTATGATAATGTTGAGGCCTACATGATATCACATTATTATTTTTTCTTGTGCCAATGTTAAGTGTGTACTAAATTATTATTATTTTTTTAATGAAAGGTCATTTTAATTATAAAAATAAAAGTCCTTTATAGTTATATATGTATGTATGTATGGGTAGAGAAAAAATCACACTTCTATTATATTAAAAATTATTAATAATATAATTAAATAATAAAGATTTTGATAAAGTTTAATATTTAAAAATACTTTTTTGTTGCATAAACTTTTTTATTATTTTTAATTAATTTAAATAAAGATAAAATCAATGAAGACTCGAATTTTTTGGAACTTGAAAGCTCTAAAATATAAAGGAAAAAATATTAAATTTAAAAATATTTATATTTACACGTTTAAACTCTTATAAAAAATGGTAAATATCCGACTATAACAAAAATTAAAAATTAAACTCAAGTTCAAAAGAAAAAAATTATAATTTATAAAAAATAAAATACCTAAATACAACGTTTATCCTGAAGAGAAAAAACAAAGGGACTTCAGACTTATTGCACCAAACCAATTCTAAGGATAAGTACATATTACACATACAATTACAGACCAAATAAAAACCATATATGCTACCAACGTTTTATTTGGGGGCAAATTCACACCTCATCAAAATTAAGTTGCTTCTATTCCCACTTCCCTTGTATCTGGTCGCAATTTCTGAAGGAATAAGTAAGCGCAATGCTTCCATCCATTCTTTTCAATACGTATCTTTCCACCACAACATAACATTTAAATTTTCTACCAGTCGCAGCGCTACTATACGATTTCTCCACTCTAACATCTCTTCGTCCTCCTCCTCCTGATCCAGACCTCCCTTGATCTGCTATTATTTTGGCAATAATAGGCCAACTAAGTCTCACTCCACATGGTTTCCCCAGTCGATTTCCTATCCCTTTGAACCAAACGCTTGTATCGTCATCAGCGACTTCCTCAACAGCCTCCTCTCCAAACAGCAGTCCTTCTTCCATCCTCACTGTTTTCTGCACAAAAACGTCTTCGCCTGCAATCCCAGCATCAGCAGAGTATATCTCTTCCCAAAACTTTTCCAGCACCATCTTATAGAAAGGACAGTCCATGAGCTGGGTCTTGGGATC